>VZRZ01005637.1:201867-238326 GCA_013398175.1 Climacteris rufus
CCGTGGCCCCGGCTCCGCGGCACCATGTCCCGCTGCGAGCCCCGCCGCGCCTGGCGGCTGCTGCTGCTCGCCCTCGGCAGCCTGAGCGCTGCCCAGCCCCGGGAGCGCCAGTGAGTACCGGGCTGGGCTTGGAGCCGCGGGGCAGCATCCCCGGGCAGGGCGGCGGGGGGAGAGCCAGCTCTGCCCGGCCGGGGCTCCGCGGAACAAAGCCCGCGGAGCCCCCGGAGGGGTCGCGGCCGGAGCGCGGAGGTCCCGGCGGGGCAGGGGGGAGAGAAGGAGCCCGCGGGCGATACCTGCCCGCTGCTGCCCCGGCCGCGCCTGCGAAGCTTTAATCTGCCGGCAATTATTTAAGGAATCCGGCGGCCGCCGTGCTGGGGGTGGCTGAAGGTGACGCCGGGCGCTCCCGAGCAGCGTGCGAAGATTTTGCTGTGGGGAGGATCAGCCGGGGAGAAAGTGCGGGGAAAGTTCTCTGACTTTTAGAAACGGAACCCGCAGCTCGTTCCTGTGTGTTTAGGTTCATTTTGATTAAGGTTTGCTTTGTTCTTTATCCCGGGCTGATTATAGCCGTCAGCATCGTGAATGGCTGCATTAACCGAGTGCCGGGGAGAACTTATTTTCACTTGCTTACTAGAAAATATTTCACGTCCTGCCAAGTTCTGGTGTAACCTGACAGAACTGTTAGTTAAATGTGCTTGAAGGCTCTGTCCAGTCCCTGTCAAGTTAACTCTTTGATTGCCGAGGTAAATATTTAATTTCCAAATGCCACTTCTTCAGTGAATTAAATAGTCGTATCGAGGGACTGGTACTTCAGGAAGAGTTTCGGGGATTCAGAACAATGTGAGTACATGTGCTTCACATATGGCACTGCAGTGCTGGGCTTATGACAGTTTCAATCTGATCGTTTCACCCTGAATGCAGCTGGTAATCTTTCTCCCTCTGCAACCAGATCAGCTATCTCTTTTACCAAGGATTTGCAGGCTCAGTAGTAACTCTTGATTATTATTTATTGCCATTCTGATGAATTTTCAAACCTGGCAGCCATAAGGTTTGGAATCTGCAAGTACCCCATGCAATTTAACTCGAATGCCACAGAGTTCTGAACTTCCTTTGGGGGTAATGGGATCTCCATGGCAATGAGGCCTGCTGAGAGAGAAACATGGGCTTGGAATTTGATAAAAGATGACTTGGGGGCTGTAAAACACCATCATCCCCATCCCAAAGTGATAATTAATCATGAGCTGAAGCAACCTGGCTCATGGAGCTGTAGAAAGGCAGGGGCTGAGAAACTGGGCTTGAAGAGGCATCTGAAGAATTGCCTCGTGTTAAAAAAAAATCCTTTTGGGTAGAAAAAAACCCCAGAAAGGTGTGTCATGAAGAGAATATAAATGTGTTGCTTCCAGCCCAATGCATCAAAGAGCTCAGAGCCTGCAATGCTTTCAGCTGACAAGTTCATGGCACGGTGCCACTCACTGAGGAGTGGTGCAGATTCCATTCACAAGCACTGGGATTGCAGCATCCATGGGAGGTCGTTTTGGGTGGCTTTAAAGCTCTGTGTGTGCCTTCTAAAAGAATGGCTTTTTAAAACTTGCAGGATATAATTGTTTCAACAAAAATGTGGTGGTGGAAGTGGGAATTTGAGCCCAGTTTTGTAGCTGCAGTTTCTGGGCTGCTTCTGTATAAACTGGAGGTTCAGGTGTGTTGCATGTGTCGAGTCTGACATGTAAAAGCTCCAAGTATCAGCTCTGAGTCCCTTCTCTTCTTGTACACGAAGCTGAATTATGAAAATGGAGCCATATAAGTGAGGCAAAAATATCTAAACTGTTTTGAAAGAAAACATTAGCCATAGAACTCTGCCAGAGCTTCAGGTACCTCCCGATTCCTTCATGTACTTCAGCTCTTTTATGATGAGCTGGTTGTATGCTTAGTTTGTTATATAAAATAGATAAATGACTGCATTTATTATAGATATGCAATAAACATTGATATTACCGATTTTACTTAAATCCTAAGGATTTGAAAGCCGTTTGTAAGCCACTAAGGCTCTGTTTGTTCATTTATACGTTTACACTTATTAGATCTATTACATATATTAGATATAGGCTTAGACTGCTGGTGGCCACAAATGTGACCATACAGAGCAAATCTGTCACTGAGTGGTTTTTCTTTTCCTTTTGCCTCATATGAAGTGGCTCAAAAATGAACTTACCTTACACTCCTGTTGCTGTGTCTTGGCTGACCACTTCCAACTTTGCCCCTCAGGGGTTATTTGATTGCAGCACCTTCTGTTTTTCGCTCTGGGGTGGAGGAAGCCATCAGTGTGACCATCTTCAACTCTGCCAAGGAGACAACAGTGCAGATCCAGCTGGTGGTGAAAGGAGAAACTGTGTCCCGGGGCCAGGGGACCGTCCTGGGTAAGGCCCTGCAGTCCTGAGCCTGAGAACTGATTCAGGAACTGAGATGCTGTGGGAGCACTGCAGTGCCTCTGAAAGAATTGCTTTAGGTGGTAAGAGCATCAAACCAACTAAATAATTAATTTGCTGCTGCTCCACCTTCTCAGTTGGTTGTGCAAGTGTGGGTTTGATGTGTCCAATCTCAAACATGTAAGGATGCTAATTTTCAAACATCAAGACATACCGAGATCTGAAATATTTTATAGAGTTTTGTAGTGAATATACTTCATTTTCCTGCCTGAATACTTACCAATGGGGAGTTATATAAGGAATAAGATACGTTTATTTTAAATAAAAATATAAAATCTACACCATCATCATCAATTTCTTCTCTCCAAAATGAGTGCTGGGAATACAATGTCCCCATCTTCAGGACCGAGTGGTGCTGAGAGGTGGAAATGTTTGTGCAGTTGGATGAGTCTTTAAAATCCAGGCCAGATAGTTCTGTCCTGTGAGTGAAGACAACATGTTCTGATTACACCCAGCTTAATACTGAGTGAGTTTACACTGGTGAGAGTGAAGTCCTGCTGTACCCCTGTCAGCAGTGGTGTAAGTGGTGTAGACAAGGCAATCAGACTGTTTAACCATCATGTTTTAACCCTTCTGTGTGTTAAAACCGGGAGTTTTATAAAAGCCATTCCCTTCCTTGGAGCAGATTGTCTCTGGTTGCATCCTCCCCTTGCTGTCTCTGAAAGTGCCTGGCAATTGCAGGGCAATTCAAAGGGAAGGATGCTCACACATGTGGACAGCACATGCTGAAGGGAACTCTCTAGGTATGGCTGTATCCAGCAATCAAAATAGATCCTAGGACTTTTGAGAATTATTTTAGTCCCAAAAGAGGCCAGGTCCTTTTCACAGCAAAATATTTCTGTGAGCAGGGGCTGCCCTGTGCTCAAACTCCAGCCTTGATGCTGCTCTCATCACCAGAGCACTTTGCAGTTTGCCCTGGACAAATAATTGGGACCAGGTTTATTTTGGAGGACTCTGCTGGGTCCAGCTTGCTGACCCTGGGATTGTTTTCCACAGTGCAGGAAAATTACTTCAGGTGAAATCATAACCAAGGAGTACTGCAGGTGGTGTGGTGTGGGGTCTCCTTTCACTCCACTGCAAATGTCTAAAATCTTAGTGCTTGATCTTGAGAATAACTCTCTCTCTCTCTTTCATATTTTAGATAAAGGAACAATTAAGCTGAAGGTGAGTGTCAATTATTTTAAGATGTTTTGGGGAAAGCATGAGGGCATGCTTTCTGCATTTTATCACATTCTGGGGCACACACTGAGGAGGAATCCACTCTTCCTCTGGTGAAGGTTGTGAGTGAAAAGAACAAAGCTTAACCCATCACAGCTCAGCTGTCAGGCCCTTACACCACTACAGCAAATCAACATAAATGAGCCTCATGGCTCAACATAAAGCTCTGTGGTGGAGTTATTTGGTAAGAATGGGAGGACAGAATTGTGTCAGGGAGTGATGTGGGGGCTGTGACTTCAAATGTAGGCAAGATAGAGCTGCACTGAAAAACAAGCCCTTAAAAGTGTTGGCTCTCTGTTTAGGACTTGTTTTGGGCTTACCAACTCTGGGATGTAAAGGGAGGTGGTGGAACAAAATAGTAAATTGTGATCTGCTTCTGGAATTGTATTATCAGATTTTTAACTTTGTCATTTTTAATCTGACGTAATTTTAAAATTCTAATTTCTCTGAGCAGCTGGTTGAGAATGTGCAAGCAGGCACTTTGTGTTTTGGGGACTTTTTTGTGTAGGTTGTTGGGGTTTCTTTTGGTTAGAGCTGTGTGTTCCACAGCAGGGTTGGTTTCCCCCTGTAACCCTGGGAAGCTGCAGATCACAGATCAGCTGTCACTTTGCTTGAGCGATGAAGGGCAGGAGAGAATTTCCTGCCCTGTTTTCAGCATGAATTTCCCCCCTTTGAAGTTTATACATTGTAGAAGACCTAGTGTGTTCCTTATTTTCTTTCCATGCCTAACACACTGTTGCACCAAAACGCAGCAGGGGGCTCTTGCTCTCTTCAGCGCCAGTGACATTCCCCAAAAGCTCAAAGGTTTTCCTGTGACTTCCTCACCTCTGGGGCTGGTTTTAGGTGCCTTCAGGGCTCCGTGGACAAGCACATCTGAAGGTCTGGGGCAACAGGCACCTGGCAGAGGAAGGGTACATTTTCCACAACTACACCACGGTCACCATCGACAGCAAAGGCTCCTCGGTGTTCATCCAGACTGACAAACCTGTCTATAAACCCAAGCAGAAAGGTAAAGTGATCCTGGACAATGTGCCAGGGTTAGGGCTGCTTTCAAGGGTGGGCTGAGCTCTGCTGTTCAGGCCCAGCTGTGCTGACTAATAAATGTCCTCTTTTCCTTTTTTAGTGTTGATAAACCTCTTTATGGTGACTTCTGACTTGAGACCAGTCAATGACAGGGTAAAGAAAACTGTTTTCTTTCACACTGGAAAGTATGATGGAATGCTTGGTAGCCTGCATTTTATTCTCATGTACAGTCATGCAGAAATAGAACTGGAATTTTAACCTATTTAGGCATATCTTGTGATAGCTGGTTGTATTTGCAGTTTAGCTTTTTTCACTCAGACACATTCCTGTTGAAGGAGAATACAAACTTTTGGAGTGCTGGCAAATAGGAGGCAGCTTTGCTAGAGCAGAGAGAAAAATTCTTCAGAGACTTGCACCTCATTTAGGCAGTACTCAGATATACCAAATATTGCTTTTCTAGTCAAATGTGTGAATTAAATGGATGTTTCTCAGGCTACTCGTAGCAAAGAAGAGATGTTTAAACCCTGTCACTTTGGGCATCACACCTTGCTTATGTTGACTCATCACAAAAAAAAGCAGAAAAGTGACTTGGTTTCATAAAGCCTTTTATTTTTCTTTTTTGTTTCAGATTGAAGCTTATGTGGTGGTGAGTATCTGTGTGCCCATCCAGCCTGTGCCCTGTATGTGCAGCCTTTAAATGAACATGTCTGAGCCTTTTCTAGTCCATTATGGCCATTCCCAACCCTAACCTATGCAATTGTTTCTATCCCTGTGTCTTTAACTCATCTTTGTCTTGCTCTTTTGTTTTCTGCTTCAGTTTCAGAGATCCCTTCCCATTTTTCAGCCTGATACCTGGCTGGTTCTTGTGCTTTAGAACTGTGACAGTCCCACTCCCTCTCCCTCCTTTTCCATCCAGACCCACTCCTGCCCTTCACCTGCTGGGCTCACAGAGCAGGGCCACCCTCATCCCTGCACCCAAACATTGTGGTAGTGGGCAATAGAAATCCATGGCAAGGGCAGGGTGCTCCTCTCTTCTTCCTTATGAGGTGAATGAGAGGTTCCTTCTGTGTCTAGCCTTATTTTTTCTTTTTTTTTCCTTTTTAACCATGGGTTTAGCTGTCAGAAAGCAGGAGAATTCACTCTCTTGTTTGCATTCAGCACAGATTTAATGCTGACAAAATCAGCAGGATTCATTTCATCTGACTTTGTTTTCTAAAAATTATCTTGCTGGCTGTACAGCTCTCTTAGGGATAGAGAGAAACTGTCCTCAGAAGTCAGCTCACCCCATCCAAGACAGGGGAAAATCTTTACTTGTGTGCATTGGTTACAGAAGCAGAGCTCTTAAATAATTCCAGGAAGCAAATACCCTTGGTAAAGCATCTTCTGAACATTTTTGACAAGTATTAGTTAGATTTGAGCTGCTAGTGAAGTGTGTATATGACAAAAGAAGTTCTTTGTTGCAAACTGAGTTAAATGCATGAGTGATGCTCATTTTCACTGTGATGTTTCTCATCCCTCAACCACCCTGCAGGACCCTCGGGGCTCTCGTATGATAGAATGGAATAACCTGAAGCCATTTTGTTGTGGTAAATCCCAGATTATTTTTTTTTTTTTACTCTATATATCTGATTTGCCTTTGCTTCTGCTTCCCCTGAGCTGTGCTCAGTGAGGCTTGGCAAGGGCTGAAGAGTGCCAGAGCTCACAGTGTGCTGTTTCCTTTCTCAGGCATTGTCAATATGACTTTTCCTCTGTCTGATCAGCCAGTGTTTGGGGAATGGCTCATCTTTGCTGAGATGCAGGGACACACTTACAACAAATCTTTTGAAGTGCAGAAATACGGTGAGTGAGTGTAACCCCAGTGCATTTGGGAGAACAGAACACCATGAAATGCTTTCACTTGGGATGAAACCCTTGAAATAAAGCCTTTAAAATGTCATGAGGACAAGTTCTTTAGAGCCATGCACTGCAGGGGTACAGACACTGGTAAGTGGGATTTTGCTGAGGTCACCTTGCCAAGGTGCTGCTCTTTGGCTTTGCTGCTGTTGTTGATGGATCCTGTGCTGGGTTTTACCCACACCACCCTCATCAACCACAACCAGGGCTCTGTCAGAGCTCTGGGGGCTTTTGCTAGAACCTGGGCAAGAAGATCTCCTTGAAAAGATTCTGCTGTGTTTCTTTTCCTTGTAGTCTTGCCAAAGTTTGAGCTGCTGATTGAGCCCCCTCGCTACATCCGTGACCTCTCTCTGTGTGAAAAAGGAACTGTCCACGCCAGGTAGGAACCTGTCCCAAACCAAGGTTTGTTCCTGAGCACTGTAGTGCAGTCACTGGAGCTTCATCCCACCTGCTGCAGGCTCCTCAGATGGTTTCTGATCCTCAGCAGAAGCTTTCTTATGTAAGGGCCTTCCAAAACACGATAAAAATAACAATCTGGAAAACGTTCTGTGCTGCTTTGTTCTGCCTTCTAGATGTGCAGGTAACATGGTAATTGTCTTTATAGAACCAGCTGCAAGTTCTTCATCACCTCCTTTGCATTTCAGATACACGTTTGGAAAACCAGTGACAGGGAAGTTAATTGTCAATATGACAATAAATGGTGTGGGCTACTACAGGCATGAAGTGGGACACCCTGTCCTCAAGACCACCCAGGTGAGGAAGACCACTGGTGCCTGATTTTTGTTCTTTAACATTAACCCCACAGCTTTGTTTTGTTACTGATGGGAGATTAGAAAATAAAGGAGTAACTATTATAACTGGGGCCAACATAATAAAAATACTGCATATTTTTATATGGTATGTTTATGATTTTAGATAATTAAGGTGAGGGTCTTCCCTCAGAGGGTGCTGGGCACTGCCCAGGCTCCCCAGGGAATGGTCCCAGAGCTCCAGGAGGGTTTGCACAAAGCTCTCAGGGATGCCCAGGGTGGGGTTGTTGGGGTGTCTGTGCAGGGACGGGGGCTGGGCTCTGATCCCTGTGGGTCCCTTCCAGCTCTGGATNAGCTCTCAGGGATGCCCAGGGTGGGGTTGTTGGGGTGTCTGTGCAGGGACGGGGGCTGGGCTCTGATCCCTGTGGGTCCCTTCCAGCTCAGGATATTCTGGGATTTGGTAGAATGAGGATTTGTTGGCATAGTATTCATGTCTTCTTAGGGCATATGGGGCTGAGGGGAGCAAGAGACTGAGGGACTGTCCCTTCCCTTTCCCTGTCCCTTTCCCTTTCCCTTTCCCTGTCCCTTTCCCTTTCCCTTTCCCTTTCCCTTTCCCTTTCCCTTTCCCTTTCCCTTTCCCAAACCTTCCCTTTCCCAAACCTTCCCTTTCCCAAATCTTCCCTTTCCCAAACCTTCCCTTCCCTTTCCCCACTCCCAAATTAATTCNAGACCTTTCCCAAACCTTCCCTTTCCCAAACCTTCCCTTCCCTTTCCCCACTCCCAAATTAATTCCCTCCAACCCTGATCCTTTCCAAGCCCTGCTGCAAGCTCCCATCAGGTGCTGCAGTTTACATTTGGCTCGCAGACCCTGTGTGGGTGTGAGGTGCAGCCTGACTTTGCCGTGCCCACGTCCCCAGATGGATGGCTCTGCCGTGTTCGATGTGTGTGTGAGGGACATGATGCCGGCAGATGTGCCCGAGCACTTCCGAGGCACAGTCAACATCTGGGCCACGGTGCTCAGCTCAGATGGCAGCAAGCAGGTGACCTTTGACGACTCCACACCCGTCCAGAAGCAGCTGATTGACATCAGGTACTCCAAGGACACCAGGAAACAGTTCAAACCTGGGCTGCCTTACAAAGGGAAGGTGAGATTGAAATCAGAGCCATGGACACGTGGCTGGTTTAGGGTTGTACTGACTTGATCCCAGAACGTCCTGCTGTGCTTTTTTTCACCTGTCACTGACTGGAATTGTTGACAATGGAAAGCCCACGGTTGTATTAATGTCCCACTGTGCAGGTAGAAGTCACTTACCCCGATGGGAGTCCAGCTGACAGAGTCACCATCCGAATTAAAGCTGAGCTCACCCCAAAGGACAACGTTTACACAAGTGAACTGGTCTCCAGGAATGGCCTGGTGGAGTTTGAAATCCCCTCCATCCCCACAGCTGCCCAATATGTCTGGCTGGAGGTGGGTGAAAGCTCTTTATAGGATTAGCAGGCTTTAATGTAACTAATCTTGTCAAACCTGCACTTTAGAAATCAGTGCTACAGACAGGAAATCAGTGCCTTTTTAGCTTCAGCTTCTGGATTTCAACACAGCAAACACTTGCTTGTTTCTTGCTGCCAAGAGCACTGATGTTGATAACCACCATGGAGAGATGCTTCTCCAAATACAGCTTAACATGGTAGTAAGGGATATTTGGAGACTACTGTTGCTGTTTAAAGATGACAAAAGATGAAAGCAGGAAGGTATAAAGTGGGAGAAGGGGTAGAGATGAAGAGAGAACAAAATGAGCTTTCTATATATAGCATTCAGATGTAACTTTTAAATTTTTTAAAGACCAAAGTGACAGCAATTGATGGAAAACCCTCTGGGGATCAGTATCTACCCAACTACTTGTCCATCAGCAGCTGGTACTCGCCCAGCAAGTGTCACATCCAGCTCCAGGCTCCAGATAAACCTTTCCAGGTATGTTGTCTTCACATTCCACCATGGCAACAACTGCATTTCTTGGCTTTAAGTACTTTGTTCTGATTAAATAATTCTGGACATTCCTGATTCTGGGATCCTGAACTGTCATTTCCACTGCAAAGGGTGAAGGAGCTGCACTTCAGCCACCAAATAATTGTTGAATGTGGGCTACACACAGTGCTGAGCAAAACACCCTTGGTGCTCTGTGCAGCAGCTCATTTCCAATCCTTTGTGTTCAGAGAGAGGCCTGGAAAACATTTCAGTTTTTCACCCTTGGGTGTGTGTTCTGTGCACCTCCAGCACCACTCAGATATGGATGGTTTGCTGAAAATGATTGAAGTGATGTTAGTGGGAGTAGCTGAATTAGTAAAGATCAAAATTAAGGCTGTGTGGTCTCACTGGAACTTCCAGTTTAAATCTCAGCTGGATCTGTTCAATCTGCCAGTTACTGAACTCTGGACGTGGTTGCATTGTCTTCTTTTGTAGCTTTTGTAGGAGCCTCTCTAAAAATGCAGTCCTGCCCTATCAAAGTTGTTGTGATTTCTCTCCTAAAGGGAAGATCTGATTTAACCATGATTCCTGTTCCCTAAGGTTTGCTGAGAGTTGTTTAAGGTTTCTCCTTACCCAAGATGATGTTCTGCATTTTCCTCTGTGGAAAAAAAAATATATAGTGGATTTTGGGAATACACACATTTAGATTTCTATTATCAGCAGGTCTGTCAGGTTGATTTCAGACTCTTTGTATCCAAATAAGAGCATTTTTTTTATCATTGCATTTCATGGAAGTTTAATGGCTAATTAATCTTTTACAAGTTTCCTGAGGTATGGAAAGGGGATTATACACTGCTAATCTGAACACATTGTTCTTATTATAACCTGATTAGAACTAATTCTTCTGTGGGAAAGCTTGGAGCTGGATGACCAGCTGATGTGGGAACTGTTTCCATGCATTGCCAGCTCTTACTGGGTGTTCCAATTAGCTACATTCATTTTTTAATGAATTGTTTCATCATTTGCACTGGGGAATTCTTAATACTTCAAATATTTAGTGTCACGAGGCACTTCTTGGACTCTGTGGCATTCTCAGTGTATTTAACCATTAGCAGCCCCTGGTATTCAAGTTCTGCCCTTTTGGCTTTTGCCATGTGCACATTCTGAGGGAGAACCCTTGGTGCTGAAGGAAGAGAGGTTTTTCACAAGATTTCTTTGGGATTTAACCTTGCTATCCAGCCTTTAAATGGGAATTGCTCTGCTTTAAATGGCAGGAGGGTGAGGAGTGGAAGGTGCTGGAGGAATCCTGCTGAACACAAGGCTCAGCTGCTGCTCAGATCCCAGAAGGAGGGAGTTTGTGTTCCTAGCAAAGCCACAGAGGAATTATTCCTCAGCCAGACATGACCAGTCCTAATTCCCTGCCTGAGTACTGCTGTCTGTGCTCTTGGGATTGGTGGGATTTGGGGGATTTTGTTTTCAGGGTGTTCAGTACCTGGTTGTTTAAAGTTTCTCCTTACTCAAGATGATGTTCTGAGGTTCTGCATTTTCCTCTGTGGAAAAAAAAAATAGTGGATTTTGGGAATTTAGATTTAGATTTCCATTAGCAGCAGGTCTGTCGGGTTTATTTCAGACTCTTTGTATCCAAATAAGAGCATTTTTTTAATCATTGCATTTCATGGAAGTTTAATGGCTAATTAAACTATAAGTTCTGGGTGCAGGACTTCAGTGCCCAGGTGTGCTGCTCTGGAGCCTATTGCAAGCCTCACATGAGTTTATCCAGGCAAAAAAAGAACTTTCTTCTCATTTATTTGTGTGTTTGACACTTCCCTGAGTGCCAGACTTCCAAATGGTTATCAAGACTGTGATTTGAAAGCGTTTTCCCTCAGATCCATTCGCAGTCATTTCATGCCACGTTGGTTATGTTGGAATTAGCATTTGCCACATGAATGTAATCACCGTGCATAATCACAATTAAACTGCAAAGACTATCAAGCACACATCTCTCCTTTTTTGGGCTGGGCTACTGAAGGGGTGTCTAAAATTCAACCAATTCTGACAGCTGCTCTGTGCCAAAAGGCTTAACGTTCAGGATTCCAGAGATTCCTTTATTGTTCCATTAATGCATACAACCCCCAGCTCATTCTCCTGTAGATTTGCAGGGAGTGGAGAGCTGAACACAGGCCCCTTTTCATTGTGGGGAAAGTCCATGAGAACAGTGCTAATGTAATATTACACTTTTCAAAGCATACATGGGTTGGGAGAGGGGGTCACAGCTCCCGTGGCCTGAAACCCAAAGAGGGTCCTGTGTTTTATCAATCCAAAGCATTGGAACAGAGCAGATCTTTGGCTTTTCTGTCTCTGGGTGCAGGTGGGAGAGGAGGCCTGGATTGCAGTGAAGTCCACGTGTCCTTGCAACTTCACTCTGCATTATGAGGTGGCCTCCCGGGGGAACATCGTCCTGTCGGGTCTGCAGCCCAGCAACATCACCCAGCAGAGGAGCAAAAGGGCCACTGTCCCCTTTGAGAAGAACATTGACCTCACACACTTCCCAGGAACAGGTAGCCAGCAGCAGAAATGCCACTCACCCTTATTTTCAGGGAAAAACATCCACAAAGGATCCTCTTTTTTTTTTTTTTTTTTTTTTTTTTTTTTTTTTTTTTTTTTAATGTGATGCTCCCTAAGGGATATAGATAATTTTGTGCAAGAACAATAGTGAAATCCACTGCCCTCATAGCCAGTAAAAAAAAAATTATCCCTTTTGGAGAACTCTTGTAAAGTTCTCTTTGGGCTTTCTGCAGTCTTTCTGAGTTGAGAAAACTCTAATATTTGCTTGATTTGGGCTCAGTGGAGTGGCAGGGAAGTGTGGGACAGGTCTGGGGCAGTTGGCTGAGTTGGTTGAGCTGAAATTGAGAAGAGGACATCAGCTGGAAGGAGAACATTGGGTGGGCTGCTAACATGGATCAGGGTAAAGGAGATCACAGTGCACATGGGGAAGGGAAATGAGATGTGGACTCCTGGTTTGTACAAGGAATAACACAAAAATTTAATGAATTTGGGGAGCAGGGGGGTAAAGAATGATGTGATGAGGAAGAAGGACATAACAGCTGCCAAAGGGAAAGTCTGGCAATCCTGGTAACTGGTTTGGGAGTTGGGGAAAGAGTGACAGGAACCTCCCTCCAGGTGCCCACCCAGCTTCTGGCAATGAGCAGAGCAGGGTTTGGGGCTGCCTTTCTGCACTGAAGGTTTGTTCTGAGCTGTTGCATTCACAGGTTGCTCAGGGGCTTTGTGGTTGCTCTGTCACTGGTAGAGCTCAAGGCCAGGTTGGGTGGGACTTTGGCCAACGTGGTCTGGTGAAAAATGTCCTTGTCCACAGCAGGGGCTGGAATTAGATGATCCTTACGAGTCCCTTCTAGCCTAAGCCACTCTGTGATTCTCTGCTCTATAAACTGCATCATCCTTTCTCAAACTCATTTATGCCTTTTCTCTCAGCAGCATTCTACAGCAATAAATAACCTTTTCTGCTTATTTTCAATGCCTTCATAACTTCTCTGTGTTTCCTTGGTTTCATGGCTGGAAGAACACTGAGTAGTCATTCCCTACCCACCTTCTCCATGCTGCTCATTATGTTATGGGTGCTAATTACCTTTCACAAAGAAGAGAAAAAGGGAAGAGATTCTGAGCTCAAGAAGGTGTGCAACAGGAACAAGGGAAGAACACAACTCCTGGATGGAGAGTTCTGTGCCTCCCAGCGTTCGGATGGGGCAGGAAGGGAGGGATTTGGATAAACAAAGCTGTTTTTTTCCCACATTCCTGTTCCAGCACCCCCCAGCACTGCTGCAGCAGAGGTTGAGGTGTGTGTGACCTTCCTGCGCTTCCCGGTCCTTCACTCCATGGCCCCCCTGGGCCGGCTCCTCGTGTTCTACGTCAGGGAGAACGGGGAGGGGGTCACAGACAGCCTGCACTTCCCTGTCAACTCCTCCTTTGAGAACCAGGTACGGCCTCTGTGCTGGAGAGGGAGGGCTGGTGTCTCTGGCTCTGTGCTTTGGGGATAAAATGGGATTTACCTTCCCTTCCCAGGTTGCCGTGGCGCTCTCGGCCAACGAGACCAGGCCCGGTGATGTTGTGAACATCAAGGTCAGAGCTGCAAAATCCAGCTGTGTCTGCATTGCCACGGTGGATAAGAGCGTCTACCTGCTCAAGACAGGCTTCCAGCTGACAGCCAGCCAGGTAGAAGGGGCCTAAGGCACCGGTGTCCTTTCCTCCCTCCTGCTGGCTGCACCCAAGGACTAATGCTGCTGTCAGCTGGAGACGCAGAAAGAAAGAGCCAGAGCCAGCTGTGTTCAGGTTCAAAGGAAAGGAAGGAAGGGGGCAAGACCCACCTTCTTTATTCTTAAATACCCTTTTAGAAATTACTATTCATTGGAGGAAATCAGCCCTTCCTCCTTCAACTACAGTGGTCAAAGGGAATGTCCATCAAAGATCTGTGTCCATGGGAAAGGAATGCAATAACAAGATAATTCTACAATAACATGGCTATGTTTACAGAACAATAACCTTGAGAACTAGCTAGGATGGAACTAGCTATTTTTAACAGCAAAAAGTAAGGCAACAAAGGACAGGCTCTGCCCTTTCCCTGCAGGTATTCCAAGAGCTGGCAGAGTATGATGTGTCTGATGCTTTTGGAGCCCCAAAGGAGGAAGGGCACTTCTGGTGGCCGGGGATGTCCTCACGCAGGCGCCGCCGCTCGTCGGTGTTTCCCTGGCACTGGGACATCACCAAGGACGCTCGCTTCGCCTTTACAGTAGGAAGAATCAGCCTCCCTTCTCTCTGCCCTCTCTCTCTCTGCTGCTTTCGTGTTTGCAGGGTGATTTTCAGCTCCACAGGCCAGTGTTTTCCCCCCCATCAGAGCTGTTTCTCCAGGGACAGGCAGGATGGAAAGTAATTTTTGAGAACTGTTCTAGCAAAAATGTTGGAGAAACGTGGTTTGGTTTTGGCCAGGCTTGGTGAGAGGGCCCAGTCATCCTGCTGGGTGAAGGAATTTCACCCTGGAGAACCAGACAGGGAGCAGAAGGTTCCTCCAGTCGTGGGTGAGCTTGCAAATCTCTTCTGCAGCAGCTCTGACAGGGGAGGAAGGTGGAACCTGAGCCTTTCCTTGCAGCCTTTTCCCTTTTGGACTGTCCTTTGGAAATCATTTGAATTTCTTTCCTGCCATGGTTCTGCCAGTTTCTGTTGCCATCTGCATGAAAGATCTTTATATATTTGACCAGGTTACTACTTAAATGCTATATATTTGTTTGCTTGGTGTCTTTCAATGTGTTAATTCTGGCTGCGTTTTGAAAATCTGATTTCCTTTGATATGTGCTGTGTATTTGAATCAACTCTCAAGTTGAGCATTTAAAACAAATTCTTTTTTTTTTCAGTGTACTCATGCACTAATTCATTTCTTCTTTGCTTTGGGTACTAACAGTGCAGTCTTTTATGCTGAAAAACAGTTCAGCCATTTGTAGCTTTTAAGACATGTTACTATTTCCACTCCTTTTTGCCTTCCTTTTGTTTCAAATGGGTGTTGCCTCATCTCTTTGAGAAGTTCTGCTTGCTTGCCTCTTCTTTCCTTTCCTAGAGCTGCCTGGTAGAGCCCATCCACCCTTTCAGACTCTGCTCACATCCCTCTTCTTTGCCTTCCACACCACTGCAGGGTGTAACCTCTGCTCCCTGACACAAGAAGGTGCCAGGAGAGGCTGAGCTATAAATGTTTTGTGTTCTTTACAAGGTCTTCTGCTACTTGCTCCTCTGAAATGCAGGCTGGCCTTCAGAACCAGTGTACAGGTCTAACGTTTGATGTCCTTTCCATTTTTAATCCACATAATTGCTAATAATAATGATCCTTGCTTGCTACAGATGCTCTGTCTCTGCATTCTTTGTCCTTTCTGTGATTTTAGCTAAATTGTTGTGTTATGTTGCCTTAAACTCCAGAAGCTTTCACACATTCCTCCAACGCCTCAATCTCTATCACAAACCCTAAATCCTCATTGCTGCCCACTGCTGCTTCTCTGCCTGGGCTGTCCTGGGGGTTTTTGTTCTGATGTTGCTTTTTTTCCTTGCTGAGAGGTGTCAGCTCTGGGGAAAAGCTTCATCTGTGGGCATCTGCTGGGAGTGCAGGGTGTGTGAGAGCTGGGGGTGTGCAGAACAAAGCTCATTCTGCAGTGCTGTCTGGAGCTGCTGCTTCTGATTCATAAAAGAATTTAGGGGCCAGGGCTGGCAGGCAGCTTCCTTGGGAGCTCTGTGCTTCCCTGGGGAGCTCTGGGGACACTTTTCCTTGTGCTTGGCATCCTGGCAGGGCAGAGCTGCTGATGTCTGCTGTGAGAGGTGTGAAAACTGCCTGCTCACTGCAGGGGTAGACACTGGAAACTCTGAGGAAGGGTAAAAAGCTGTCATGTTTTATTCTAGGGGAAAAATACGTGTAATGATATTTTACCTGGAGCTGCCTGGCAGTCACAGGTGCCCAGTAATGGTAGATGTTGATTTAAATGCATTTTCCAAGCAGACAACAGCCTTCTCATAAAGCCTGTGTATCTTCATATTAACAGTCATTAGTAATGTTGGATGCTGATTTAAATGCATTTTCCAAGCAGACAACAGCCTTCTCATAAAGCCTGTGTATCTTCATATTAACAGTCATTAGTAATGTTGGATGCTGATTTAAATGCATTTTCCAAGCAGACAACAGCCTTCTCATAAAGCCTGTGTATCTTCACATTAACAGTCATTTTTGTATAAAGCTTTGAAAAATCCTCAGCTGAGACTTGCCCCATAAATGTTGAAATAGGATTGAGGGATTCTGTTTAAAAAAAAAAAAGGTGCATGTTTAATTCTTTTTTATTTACTTCTTTTTTTCCTTGCTGGCTTTTATTTTGTGGTTTTGATTGTTATTGTCTAGGAAACTGGCTTGGTGGTAATGACTGACATAGTCAGCCTGAACCACAGGCAGAATGGAGGGATGTACACAGATGAGGCTGTCCCAGCCTTCCAGCCACACACTGGGACCTTGGTGGCTACAATGCACTCCAAAATAGCACCAAGGTAACGTTTGGGGTTCAGTGTCTGTTGTCTCTGATGCTTCTGGCTGTTGTTTTCCTCTGTGTTCAGCTGTTTCCCACCTCCATGCCCCCCCAGGTTCAGTGATGGGGAAAATCTTCCAGTGTCTTGAGAAATTTAACAAAAATTCTGACTGACACTGCTTTGTTAAATTCAATTTCCTTCTGGAAAATAATGCAAAGAAATATTCTTTAAAATGATAATTTAAACCCTTCTGCATGTGTCAATTTGCTGTGAATTTCTTGCAGTATTCACAGCCTTTGCTGAGTCATTTATTGCTCATTATTTTGAAGATTCAGCTGGTGCTCAAAATCAGTAAAATGAGGGTCTGCATGAAGAAAAGGTTGTGAAGTGCTACAAGGAGTGCTGCACCTGAGGATGGGCCTTCCCTCTGCTGCTGAACCTCCTGGCAGACTCTGGCAGCAGAGGGAGCTTGGAGGGGTAGCTGAGAAACAGATAATGAAGCACCACAAGTGTAGAAAAGCTGACTAAATTGTGAAAATATTAGAAATCAAGACAATTCAAAGAGGAGGAATGGAGAAGAATATAAACAGTTAGTTAGGCCATGTCACAATATCCTGCCATGTTCTCTATATTCCCTTGGATTTCATTTGGTGAAAAAATCTGGATCCTAAAACATTTTTTTTATTATATGATTTCTGCTAGTTTTAAAGGTCACCTTGTCTGTACTATTTTTTTAGATTCTTATTTATGCCTGCAGAGTGTGTGTGTGTGCACAAAGGGATTGTTTAAAAGATCATGTAATTTGTGTAATGAGGCTGTACCAGCCAGAGTTGTGGTTGTGTGAGCCACAGTCAGGGGATAACTCTGATTTATCAGTTGCTGTTACAAATGTCTGAATGTCTGATTGAAAGAATTCGTCTGCAAGTTCTTATTTCTTGTTCCAGCAGAGCAGAGAAGAGAAAAAGAACTTTCTTTCCTGAAACGTGGATTTGGCACTGCCTTAATGTCAGGTATGGATATTTAATTTTATCCAGAGGGTTGTATTCTCTTAACTACAGAAAACAAAGCTCCTGACATTTTCTGATTTTTTTTTTCTTTTGCTTTTTCTTCATTGCCACTTTAACCAATAATCTTTGCCACATTTCATTGATCTTGAAGTGTATTCTTGCCTCAGGCTGAACCTGTCAGTTGTGTCCACACTGAGTCTCTACTGATTGCTTTTCAAATTTCACAGAACCCTCCTTTCTCTGTCATTTCCTGCAAGAACATCTTCCCCAAACCTTCATTTACTGCCTCATAAATTGGGCTTTCCTCTGGCTACAGCTGGAACTAAAACTTTTACTGAAGAGAGAACCAATCCCTCCCACAACTGCACATCTAGGATAATTTGAAGCAATTATTAAAAGGCTTCTCCAGGTTTGCAAGTAAACTTCATCCACAATAAATGATTGTAAATTCAATTTGACAGGAACTTGGAGCAAGTGTATTCAAATCTGTTCAATTGAGCATGAAATATGCTTTGTAGAAATACACAAAGAATTCCAGAAGTGCCCATTTGGGCCTCAGCAAGCTGGGGCAGTTAATTATAAGTGGGAGAGTGTGGAATAAAAAGTTGCAGATTGCATTTTCTCCACTTCATTTCATTAGAAACAACTGAGTTGGAGCATTCCTTAATTTCCACTCTCTTGAACAGGAAGAATTTATTTTTTTTCTTCTATCATTTATAATTATAATATACAATCCTCAAGAAGAAAAAAAAAAAAAAAAAGAAACAAAAGCCTAATGTCAACTTCCCAAACCAATTCTAAAAATTCCTAGAGCCTGGCTGGAGGGTCTGAAGGCTGGAAATGAGTGTGTACTTTGGCCCCCTGCCCAGAAGAGTAAGTGCCCTCATGTGTGAAAATAATGTTAATGCTGGTTATGGGCTGAAATCCCAGTGGAAAGAACATCAGCTGCAACAAATTGTCCGGTTAAACAGACTGGGCTGGTGCCAGCCCCAGAGCCAGGACACCTCCTGCTCATTGCCCAGGCTGAGCACTGCTGCAGGTACCAGCTGCACCCTCCCCTGGGTGGGGCTGAGGGTGAGGGAACCAGTCTGCTTAGGAGTTAAAAGGACTTTAAGTAGGTTTAGATGGGATATTGGGAAGGAATTGTTCCCTGGGAGGGTGTGAGGCCCTGGCACAGGGTGCCCAGAGCAGCTGGGGCTGCCCCAGCCCTGGCAGTGCCCAAGGCCAGGCTGGACAGGGCACCTGGGGCAGTGGGAGGTGTCCCTGCCATGGCAGGGGTGGGACAAGGTGATTTTAAGGTCTCTCTCAACCCAAACCATCCTGTGATTCTGTGATAATTTGGTGCTGCCAAGCCAACTTGATTTCCCAGCTGTTTCACTCTGGGGAAACCACATTCCCTGGCCGCTTCTTGGAGTCTGACTGAACTTTAAAAAGGCACCCTGATCTCCACTTTTTACCAAACCATTTGCTTGAATCCTTTCCCCACTGGAAGATAAATCCCCAGCCCAGCCCCTGGTGAGCTGCCTGGCTCCTGGCAGGTACAACAGCTTCAGGCTCACTGAGAATTGCAAACAGTTGATTCAGAGGGGCAAAATAAAGTTGCTTCACTGATGCCTCAAGTGTGAACAACCTGCACCTGAAAAGCAGTGGAAGAGCAGCTCCTGGCTGTGTTCTGGGTGTGCAGCAGGCAGCTCTGCAGGTGAAGAGTGTGTCCTGCTGGAGACCTGTACAGCTCATTCTGAAGACCTTGCATTCTCATTTTCCATGCCCCCCAATGCTTACAGAGCTGGCAGCATGTGTGTCAAGTTCTGGGGAATAAAGAAGAACTTGAGAGAAAACAACCTTGGGGTGTACTCATAACTGCACCAATCATGCTGCCAGCTGAGCCATGAAACAGCTTTTGTTCTTGTGTTGGAGGAAATGTTTTCTGTTCCAGGCAAGGCCAAAGCTGCTTTGCAGGAGGGAAAGGACATAGTCTGAAGAACAAAATTTAATTTCTATTATGATAAAGCATGGAAGAGGATAGCAGATTTATGATATCCTGTTGTGGTATGCACGGGAAAGCTAAATATCAGAGATTTGATTTTTCATAATTAGTATCAATCCTCATTGGAAGAAAATTATAGGCTTGGAAATTTTCTAAGTCAGTCATTCCAAAACCCAAAAAACCCAAATATTTCTGAATCAAAACCAGCAGTTGCTGAACTTGATGTCTAGAAAATTTCCTTGTGTTCAAGCAGAGTCTGCAATTTGGTGATGGATACAGGGACAATGGGTTCCAACAGAAAACACTTCTATTTCACTAGCTGTTAAATGAATTATTGTTGAACTGTTTTTATCCAGGACTTCAGTCTGGGATTGTTTCTTGTCTTTCTTTTGGGTTTCAGGGTTTGTTTTAGAGATTTTTTTGGAGGGGTTTTACATAGTGTAGACATCTACCTCTGAGAAAAGTGACTCTAAAATGAGGCTGCAAATGAAGTTTTTAATCCAGTAAGAATCTGGATTGCAGAAGCTGCTTATAAATGCTTATAAATGTTTACAGCTCTCAAAACTGATAGAAAATACTGAGCCTTTTACGAGGTTCAAAGCAGACACTGATGCTACCCTGTAAATTTGCATCTGGAGGGAATTCCCTGAAATGTTAGGCTGAGCTTTGCCTTCATCCCAAAACATTGAAAGGAATTCCCTGAAATGTTTGACTGAGCTTTGCCTGCACCCCAAAGCACTGAAGGGAATTCCCTGAAACATTTGCCTGTGCTTTGCCTTCATCCCAAAACATTGAAGGGAATTCCCTGAAACATTTGGCTGAGCTTTGCTTGAAGGGAATTCCCTGAAATGTTTGGCTGAGCTTTGCCTTCACCCCAAAGCATTGAAGGGAATTCCCTGAAAAGTTTGGCTGAGCTTTGCCTGCACCCCAAAGCATTGAAGGGAATTCCCTGAAACATTTGCCTGTGCTTTGCCTTCACCCCAGAGCATTGAAGGGAATTCCCTGAAATGTTTGGCTGTGCTTTGCTTGAAGGGAATTCCCTGGAACATTTGGCTGAGCTTTGCCTTCACCCCAGAGCACTGAAGGGAATTCCCTGGAACATTTGGCTGAGCTTTGCCTTCACCCCAAAGCATTGAAGGGAATTCCCTGAAAGGTTTGGC
Source organism: Climacteris rufus (assembly GCA_013398175.1). Taxonomy (NCBI): domain Eukaryota; kingdom Metazoa; phylum Chordata; class Aves; order Passeriformes; family Climacteridae; genus Climacteris; species Climacteris rufus. The sequence continues at coordinate 222,407 of VZRZ01005637.1, forward strand.
TGAGCTTTGCCTGCACCCCAAAGCATTGAAGGGAATTCCCTGAAACATTTGCCTGTGCTTTGCCTTCACCCCAGAGCATTGAAGGGAATTCCCTGAAATGTTTGGCTGTGCTTTGCTTGAAGGGAATTCCCTGGAACATTTGGCTGAGCTTTGCCTTCATCCCAAAGGGAAGGCATTGAAGGGAATTCCCTGAAACGTTTGGCTGTGCTTTGCTTGAAGGGAATTCCCTGGAATATTTGGCTGAGCTTTGCCTTCACCCCAGAGCACTGACTCCATCTGCCCACCCCAAGTAACTCCATCCGTGTTTTCGTGGCACAGCTCGGGCGAGGCCCAGCTCCGCGCGGAGGTTCCCGACTCCATCACCACCTGGATCACGGAGGCCGTGGCTCTGTCTGAGGAGAAGGGGCTGGGAATTGCCCCTCAGACGGAGCTGAAGACTTTCAAACCTTTCTTCATCGACTTCACCCTGCCCTACCACGTCATCCGTGGCGAGCAGACCAAAATCCCCCTCACTGTCTACAACTACCTGGCTGTGTGTGCTGAGGTAAGAGCTCCTTCCCCCGAGCTCATTCTGGGTTAGCAGCACCACTTGTGGCCCACAGGTCGCAGCAGATAAGGTGGCAGGTTAATGTAGAGGTAAACTCAGCACAGAGGCTTTGGGAAGATAAATACAGCTTTTCAATTTGAATAAATGGCATTGCTGTGTTTACTTTTAGCTTGAAACACGTGTAGGAGTCTGGAGTGTCTTGCAGTCAGAAAACCGAACATTGAAAAATACAGGGAAGACAATTAGGAAGTTTGTGCTAAACCACAGAGAATTTCCTTCATAACCAAAAAGCTGCCAAAAGTAGTTTATTTTGAAATAATTTTTTTTCCCAAGAAATCCTGTCTCCCTCGATGTTTATTTCTCAAACTCTCCATCTGCCTAGCTCCGATAGCATCTCTTGGAAATACTTGTAGAACTGCTGAGCTGCAAGTACTGCTCTCAAATCCAGGACTAGGAATTCTGCAGAATGAATAACCTGCATTCTGTGATTTTCATGAGGAATTTTGTGGGTTTCCCATTGCTCACTGTAGATCAGTTTGGCTTTGTGGTTGAAGTTTCCAATGCATGACATTTCCAAAATTTTCACAGGTCCACGTGAAGATTTCTGTTCCCAAAGGCATCAAGTTTGTTGGGCACCCTGGCAAGCACCATCTGACAAGGAAGAAGTGCGTGGCCCCTGGGGAAGCCAAACCCACCTCTGTGGTTCTGTCCTTCAATGAGCTGGGACTGAGCAACATCACTGGTAGTACAGACCTAAAAACACCTCGTTGTTGCTTGAAGGACTTTTGCAAGTGTTTCTTTTTATTCCTCTTTCAGGAGGAAAGTCTTATTGCCCCAGTGCCCCAATTCATTCATTCCACTTGCTGCCAGTTTGGCTTTTCATCCTCACTGGTTGCAGAAACACATTTTGTGCCTGTACAAACATCAGGGGCTTCCCTGGTCATCAGTTTTCCTGGGGTGATATTTGGACTTGCAAGGCTGGGCCTCTTCCATTTCCCTGAAGAGATCAGTGGAGATTGTTCAATAAGAGAATAATGACAAATTCTGTACATCCTTCAACAAATAATCCCAGTAAAAACTGCAACCCTGAAAAGAGTTTCTCTGTTGCCCCATGATTGTCCAAAAATTGCCTGGTTTTAGATTTTAGATCACTCAAATATAGAATAAAGGTACCATGAGAGATCTGTAATTACAGATCACTTGATGTATTGTTAATCAGCTCTTTCTAATGAGTTTAGATCTTCTCTCAACTCCTGGAGTTCTTCCTATCTCAAAAGTCTCTGCTGTTTTTTCCCCTCTGTTTCTTAGCAAAAGCTTTTGCCTATGGTGGGACTAATTGCTGTCAGGATGGGCTGCAGACCCTAAAGAATGGCAAACACTCAGAGGACACTTACATGGACAAAAGGAGCCCTGTGGGAGTGGATTATGTTCGAAGCAGTGTCATTATTGAGGTGAGAAAATAGGAATTTGTGATAATTCAGAAGAAAAAACTCTTGGGCAAAGTGTGAAATCAAATGTGAATAGGTTTATAAAGATCCTTGAGCTCATTTATGGTTAGTGAGATGAGAAATAATCAGCTTTAGTGGTGCTTGTCCAGAGAGAGCCCATTTGGTTCTGAGTTCATCTGGTGAATCTTCCATACTGGTCAGGAGAAAAAGAATGGGAATTTGATGGGATAAGCTTGTCCTTTTAAACTAAGGAATCTGCTGATGTGAGTTCCCTGGCAGGGGTTAGCAGACCTCTAACAGAACACAGTGTCATCCCTTTGCTGTGAAGGATGTAAACCACTGTACAGCAGCAAAATATAATTTCTGTATTTTCCAAGTAAAACTGAAATCTGTTCCTGCTAATCCAAGCCCTGTGGTTTTATGTGTGGATTTCTGTCTTTCTATAGCCAGAGGGACTGACCAGAGAATACACCTACAGTGTGTTCTTCTGCCCAAATGGTAAGTTCATGATTTGAATGAGATATTCAGTTTGTTTGATTCCATTTTAAAAAGAAACCTTTGGCTTCATCTCACTTAAAAAAAAAAAAAATTAAAAAAATCTTTGTTTCCATTTCTCTGTGATTGATGAGTTATGGTGTGTAGGAGGAATTTATGAATAAAGAGTCTTTCTTACCTGGCTGGCTAATTATGAATTTGCTCTAACTGCCCAAGTGATTTCTGGAAATGGCCATTAAATTCCTTTACTTTATGGAACAGTTTCAGTATTCAGCACTGTGGACAGTAACTGGGACTGTACTATATTTTCAGTTGGTGTTTTAAAATTCAGCTCTGGAATCAGTATGTCCTTCCTGCCAGAGATTTGGATAGCTCAGAGTTGGCTCCTGTAGCTAAACAGAGATGCTTTTGACCACTAGATTAGGACTGAAAAATCACTTGCTGACCTCATAAGAAATTCAGCTGAGCAGTTTGAAAGATCTTCTACATTGAAGGGGGCAAAAATAAAAGATGAGAATAAACAGCCATGTGCATTTTAATACTTTAAGAGAAGCTGGAAAAAACCCCATGTACTTAGGAAAGGTCTGTTTGTTTAAATATTACTGATACCTGTGGGTTATTTTTGATGTCTGTAAGAGGAGCTCTGATTCTCACAGCATTCCATTCTTTTTCTGACTAGAGAAAATACACATTTCTACACCCAACAAATATGAGTACCAGTACATGCAGAAGCCTGCCCAGATGAGCCACTTTGACATTGCTGTGAAGGCCCACAACGATGCTCACCTGGCCTTGTCCTCGGGTCCCCACGACATGGCAGAGATGACTGAGATTGTTATTGGGGGGCAGCAAAACACCAAAACTTGGATTTCCATAAGCAAAATGGGAGAGCCAGTGGCCAGCAGGGACACACCTGGCATCCTCTCCTGGGATGAATTCCGCAGCTTCTGGATCAGCTGGAAAAATGGAATTATCCAGGTACTGAGTTAATCTGTTTAATGCTCTGGAAGCCTTTTTAAATGGAATTTGAGCACACACAGAGCAAGCTTTCCTTGGTGTAGAGGGTGAAAGCTTCATTCCTGTTGCCTTTTCCCTCTCAAGTCCTGACCATGCTGCTTTAATCAGAACAAATCTTTGCCACCATTCTGTTCTCAGGACCTCAGTCTTCAACGCTTTTAGTCCTGAGTGTGCTGGAAGGTCAATTCTCATTAAACTTCCTTGGATTGTTTTGTGGGTGGGAAAGAGAAGGGCATTGCTCCATGTCCAGTGTTCTCCAAGGACACAGGGCTCCTGGAATTCCATGGTTTTCTTGTCCCTTTCAGGTTGGCCACGGTACTCGGGTGCTAAATGAATCTATTATTGTGGAGTGGACAGTCCCCAAACAGCTTGAGGTGAAGTACATTGGCTTTTCCACAGGCTGGGGGTCAATGGGAGAGTTTAAAATTTGGAGAAAAGAAGAGACTGATGAGAATCACAATGAAGCATTTACTCTTGGAGTTCCCCACAACATAATTCCAGGATCAGAAAGAGCTACGGCTTCAATCATAGGTACCAATTCTGAGGAGGTATCACTTAGGTTCCCATTATCAAATGTGAAGAGATGCTCCAGCTGTTACTTCTGCCCAGTACTTGAGTCATGCACACCACATAAGATAGTCACAGGCACTTGCAGAGGTTTATGCTGCTTAATTCTGGGACAGATCATTCTTTGGGGTTTCTTTGTCGCTTGTTTGAACCCTGTTTGTGTTGCCAGTGCCTTAAAGCTGATACCATGTGGGTGCTTTGCACAGGCACTGGTTCTTACAGTTCATATATTTATTTCATAATCATCATTATCACAAATTTTGCTGTGATCTAAACTGGGAAGTCATGCATAATCCAACTCTGAAATGTGGAATTTCTTTAATCCAACAACACATTGAAGGCTAAGACTTAACAGCTGAAGGACTTCCCACTTATGCTACAGTTTATTTAAGCTGACTCTGGGGATGTTGGTGCAGTCAGGTGGGGTTTCATCATCAAACAGCAAAAGTAAAGCTTTAATTGCTTGATCCTGAACATTCACCTCTCTCTCCAACAGGAGATGTGATGGGTCCTACCTTGAACAACCTGGACAATCTGCTGCGCCTGCCCTTTGGCTGTGGGGAGCAGAACATGATCCATTTTGCTCCCAATGTTTTTGTCCTGAAATACCTGCAGAAAACCAAACAGCTCAGTCACGAGGTGGAGGTGGAAGCTACTGATTACCTTGTGCAAGGTAACCCACTGCACTCCCAATTCATAGATGGGGAAAGCCTTGTGTTAGATAAAAACCTTTACTTGTGTCACGTTGTTTTTTCTAATCAAGAGTAGCCCAAGTGATGAGGACTCATCATTTCTTGCAGGGTCATCTCACTGGTTGACAGATTTTGGTGGCAAGATGTTTTTCCTTCAATAACTCCTAATTTAGATGCTTATTGATTTATATTTATCTTTTTTTTTTTATTCCTTAGCTAACTGATTTCTACGTTTAAACATTTCAGAAAGTCAAGGAAAATGAAATTTAGTAAAAATCTGTATATTTAGGGGGGTTTGCCTTATTCATAAATTTTCTTTTCAGCCCTATAGTCACTAGAGTCATGGTTCTTTTCTGGAATTCTTTTTCAACAGTATTTTCTTAGTATGCCTCAAATTCAAAGTTAGTATCTAAAGTATTTAAAACCCTTCATTATATGGCTCTGTGTTATCTGTCCTTTCAGTGTCCTGTCCTACCTCACTAAGCAGCTCAAAACAATTTATTTTTTTTTCACTGTTTTTCTCAGCATTTGTTTGGGAAGAGCCACGTGCAAAATAGTTTTATAACTAAGTGCAACTCTCAGGACAAGTAAGAATTCAGAGATCATTAAAAACAAGAATGACCCAAAGGGACAAAGCTCTCTTGTGTATGAGTCAGACAATAGTCATGTCATGAAATCAGAGGTGACAGGGTTAGGTGGTTCTCCTCTGAAAATATAAATATAAAATGTAATATGTAAGATATTTCTTGTATTCAGCAGCAAAAGCCCAGTGCTGCTTCCTTTGCCTGGCTCCAGTCATTTCACTTGTAATTTTTTGTGCTTGCTGAGAGCAGTGAGGCAAAGGGAATTTGTTAATGACCTGAGTCAGTGTTTCCTTTGCAACATCATTTGCTTTTGTTTCTTTTTATGAATCTGCAAACCTTCCAGGTTTTTGGCTCCAAACTCTGTTTGCTAATTAACCCTTACAGAAGAAACCCCCAAGAGTTTTAAACTCCTCTGTGTTGGTTGGAGCCCTGCCAAGTGTAAGGTTGAGATGGGAAATGCTCACTCTAGAAGGCTTTTGGGACTTACCAAGCCAGAAAACTTCTTCATCCCTAAATCATCCAGCATGGAAAGTGCTGATACCCAACAATTCCTGTGTATTCCCTATTTTTAGAAGTGCCCTGGGGTAAACCAGTCAGTATTTTTCCTACTTTTCCCACAAAAGCAGGTGAACAGAAAGGAACTGGAAAGGGGAACCTCTCCAGTGAGTTCCAGCACACAGAGGAGGGTTTAGGAAAGAGAAGGTTTCAAAAGAGCAGGCAAAGACATAAAGTTTGTGCCACTACCAGCCTAGCAAGGAAAGAAGAATAACAGTAAGAGCAATGAAGATTAATTCAGCTCAAAATCACAAAACATGAAATATCCTGAGCTGGAAAGGACCCACAATGGTCATCAATCCAACTGTGAAATGAATATGGGGATCAAACCCACAACCTTGGCAGTGTTGGCACCATGAACATTCAGAGAGAAGAACAGAGGCAATGATGAGAGTGATATAAAATATAAGGACTGAATGTGTCCATTTTCACACTGGAAATGAACACTGAGGAACTGCTTAAGCAGGAAGTGCTCTGTAGTAAATCATACCTGAGGCCTGCAGGATAAAAAAAAAGCAATTTAATTTAATGTAACACCTATTGTTTGGAGGAACTGAAAAATAATTCCATTCCTTAGGCTTTCTGCCATGTGTTTGTACCTATCCCACAGGGTGACTACAAGAGCATCTTCAATCTCCAGGTCTTTTTTCCTCCTGTGAGCACTGGGAGGCTGTGGAACAACTGGGAAGTGTAGGAGTCATGGGCAGCCCTTCCTCAGGGATGGAGGAGCTGCCTGGGTCTGGAGAGGTCAGCAAAGAAACTCCACCTAGGGAAATGAAAAAATAATCCTCTCCCATAAAAATGTCATGTGGTGTGGAGTAAAACATCTACTCCTGTGCTGCAGAATTCAGCAGGCATGAAATGTCTTTTGACACAACCTTCTTGCAGATTTGATGCTTCCTTATCAGAAATATCCATTCTGGAGGGTTGGACTCCAGTGGGTATTTTAGAGCTGTATCCAAGTGTGTATTCTCTATTCATCCATGGGGAGGCTTTGTTAGGATGGGCAGTTCATGGTTAGAGACAAACAGCTTTGAGGAGCAAATTGTTTTCCTAGTAGGAAGAGCATTTTGACTACCTTTCTTTATTTTCATTCTCAGAAGACATTCCAGGAGAGAGTTCTTATCCTCAGCATCCAGCTTGTTGATAATGTTGTCTCAAACAACCTTTGAGCCAGCCCTTGTGGCTGGGAGGTGTTCATGTGCAGGAAGACCACAGCTGTTGGTCTGGCTGTTCCATGAAGTTGTTCCAAGCAACAGCTTTGGAGAAAAGTCTGAATCCAGCTGTGCTCTCATAGGCAAAACCTTTTCATTTGTAAATGGAAGTAAAATGGAAGGAGAGAGGCTGTGTGCTTGAGTGAAAACCTTTTGATACTGCATTTTTTTCAGAGAAGTATCAGATTTTTCATGTTTCCAGTGTCCAAAATGCAGGAGCTGCAGTGTCCCAGATGTTATCCCCAGCAGATTTCTGGATAAGCTGTACACAGGGCTGGCTCTCACTCACAGCAGAGCAAGAGGCTGCCCTGGGCAGCAGAATCCCTTACACAAGTGCCAGATGGGCTGAGTCTTCATTCACTTTAAATGCTTCATTTACTCTGTGTGAGGATTTTGGACACCCCAATTCTTTTGTGCCTTCCAGGCTACCAGCGCCAGCTGACCTACAAGAGGCAGGATGGCTCATACAGTGCTTTTGGGGAGAGGGATTCTTCAGGGAGCATGTGGTGAGTGCCTCTTTAGAACTGAGTGTTTGCTGAATTGGAGAAAAACACAACTGGCTGGGAAGGAAGAGTCATTTTCCAGCTTCTCTCGTGGTATCACACACGGTGGAGGGGAGAAATAATAAAAGAATATTCAGTGATTGCAGAATTGCTGCTTCAATGCTGCTGAGTGTTCTGACTGCATGAGGGGATGTGTTGTAGTTGATTCAGGACTCGGGAGCAGTTAAGAGAGTCAAATCTGCTGATTGTGCAGGCTTCAGGCACAAAAGCTGTAGTTAAGGATCATATCTGCAATTGGAGTAGCAATTATGGGGCATTTAAGCAGCTAATTCCATCAGGGCTTCATCTGAAGGATGCACAGAGAATTGTGCTGTGTCTGGAAATGGCAGAGAACTCAAACCCCCCAAGAATTCCCTTTGCCATGTGCTCTCCATCCCCTCACGGATGGAATGATGGATTCCTGCTCTGGGTGGAAGTGCAGGGAGCTTCAGAGTCAGACAAGAGGAGAGGCAGCAATTCTGCAGCTGAGGATGGAGCTCAGGGCAGGGATGTCCCCCCAGGACCCTCAGCCTGGGAGGTTTGGGTGACATCACCCACAGTGTGGTTTTTGGGAGGGCTGAGCTGCAGCACATCCTTGTCTCCACTCATCTGTGCTGTCAGCTCCTCCAGCTGCTCTGTGCTTTGTGTTTCACTGCTTTGCCTCCCAAGCCCATCGGAGGGGAAGTACCACTGATGCTGCTGCCTCACTCTTTCTGAGATAGTCAGGTTTTATCTCAGCTCTGGCATCTCCCGGTCCCTAGATGTAAAATATGGTGACACAGAATTACTTAACCCTCGAAAAATCCCCTGCCAGGCAGCGTGTGTGCTACCCTCCCATTCCTCAGGGGCTTGTAAATGGAATGACTCAGTCTCCCAGAGCTGGCCAGGGCTCACACTTGTTGTCAGAGGTTTAGAATTCCAAAAACACTTCTGGTGCTTTCTTAAGTCTTATTTCTGTATAAAGTGTAACACAGCCTTTAGGAAAGGATTTGGGTTTCTTATGAGAAATGTATTGATTCTTAATTTTAAAATATCGATTCTTAGCTTAAAAACTTTAATAATTTGGGTAGCACATGAGCACCCATAAAAAAGAACTGTATTTCAGAGTGTGCCATGATCATGACAAATGTATCTTTGAGTTCTAATTTTCAATTTAGTTTGTTCACCCTTAATCCTTTTCTTACCCAAAGCCTGGACAGTGTTCAGATGCTTTTATGTCCCATGAATTTTTTAACAACAATATTTAGTGTTTCCTAACAAGATCTTTTTTTTTGATTTATGCTTTCTAAGAATGTTGTTTTTTCCCTTACTGATACTTTATTCTGAATTTGTTTTCTCAGTAAAGATGATTAATTCATATTTACAGGTTAACAGCTTTTGTCCTCAAGTCCTTTGCTCAGTCTCGTGGGTTTATTTTCATTGACCCCAAAGAACTCACAGCTGCCAAAGACTGGATCATCCAGCACCAGAAAGAAGATGGTTCTTTCCCTGCTATGGGCAGGATACTAAATAAGGACATTCAGGTAAAAAAAACATCCAGGATCAAGGTGCAGCAAGAACATTTTGAAAGTTATTATCAGAGCATGAAGTGATGCAGTCTGAATAGGAATTTTGCACTTAAAATGCTGGAATGGTATAGGGAGAACCAGGAGAATTTCAGTTCACAGAAGTCTGTCAGAATGTGGCTGTGGGATGCCCCCAGAGAAGGAAAACAAGATGTTAAATCTTACAAAACCCTGGAGTTGTGTGAGCACTGAGTGTGTCCTCAGGCCAGGGACAGCCAGCTTCTGGGTTGGGTTCCTAAAGTTCCTTTCCTTATGTGCAAAGCAAAAGAAATTCTGTGATGCCACAAGTTCTCCTCTTGTTCTAACACATCCTTTGTCTTCTTCAAGTCTTTGTTCCCAGTGCCCTTTTCTGTAGTTTTCATCCAGTGGTTTGTGTTGTTTGCCCTGCCAGGGTGGGATCCATGGGAAGATCTCCCTCACAGCTTATGTGGTTGCATCTCTTCTGGAAACAGGTGTCACTTCTGAGGTAACAAAAACTCTGTTAAAACAGCTCTAAAAATTTCTCTCTATTCTTTTTTTTAAAAACTTCATTTTGCTGCTGTTTCCTTTCAGAGGTTCTGTTCTCTTTGGAATAATTGATAGCATCCAGGTAGCAGAGGCTGCTGGAAAGCCTTGGGATTATTTTAAAGTTGTGGAATCTGTTCTGAAGTTATTCAAGGTGATCTCCCACCCTTCAACCATCAGCTCATGATAATTCTACCAGAGCAAAACACTTCCCTGCAGCCCCATCCCTCAATCCCTCCCAGAAATTACTGCAAAAAGTGTTTTCTGCCTTGTAACTTCAAGCTGTGATTGCAGCCTGTGCAGATCCTGGTTGCTTGCCTGTAGAGACTCAAAAAAACCTGGCTTGGTGCTAAAAGCAGTTTAGCTTAGGGATCCAGAGAACTCTTGTGGTCTGGCTTGGCTGCAGTGGCCAAAATGCTACTGCTGTTACATTACAGTGTCTTTGGAGAGCTGAGCTCCTGCATGTGCTGGATTGAGGGCTCTGGAGAAAAATGTTTCTCTTTTTTTTTTTGTAATGAGACAGAGCAGGAACACTGCAAAAAAAAGAGAAACTGCTGTGTAGGAATGAGCAATTCCACCGGAAAACCCCCCAAAACTTCCAGCATAACTGGTGTTTTAGAGATTCCATCTTCAAACTCATGGCAAAACAGTGCTCCTGTCCTGATTTATTGCTGCCTGCATGGAATTTCACTGGGATGGAGACGTTTTGATAAGGTCATAGTGACAGATTCCCACTAACTAGGATGGGGAAGATGTTTTCTTGTGGATGTGCTGAGCAAGCCATGGGTACAGCTCTTCCCTTGCTCTCCAGCAGCCAAGGAAAGGCTCCTGCTGGCTGAGGAGGTGTGCACAGCCAGAACTGCCTGGAAGGTGAGAGGAGGAGGTGTAGTGGCTGTAGCAGCATCTCCTGGTGATCTGCTCTCAGACAAAAGGATTGTCCACTGAGGCACAACCCTGGGAGTTCCTGGAGGTGTCAGAACAGCCAACAGCAGTGTCCCCTCAGGAACTCTGATAACCTCAGCGCTTCTCACCCACCCCTGTGCAGCCTGAAGAGTGAGGCCATGCTGCTGTTGCAAGCAGATCCCCCCTAGCCCCCTGTTCTTGATGGAGTGGGAGGTTTTCAACCTTATTAAAAACTTAAAAACCCTGCAGTGCTCACAGGGGACCTTCCTGCCTCCCTGTCAGCAGTGTCCCCCTCTGAGCAGTGATGTGATGCTCTCTCTGGGCTGCTGTGCATCAAGACAGCCCCAGCGTTTTTTACTTGCTGGAAGTGCAGTTTCTGTGGATCTAATGGTTTTCCTAGAGGAGATTTGTGAGTGTTACTAATGATCTTAGCTAGGAAACGAGGAAGGGGAAGGTTAGTGCCACAGGGAAATCAAAGGAAACCAAATTACATCAAGTCCAATTAAATTGTTTCTATAAATTATCAGAGCCACGTTCCTGCATGGTGAGGTCATTGAGGGAGTTAATAAAACATGTTTGTTGGCTGCAGGGACCCCTGGGAACCTTGGCCTTTATTATCCTCTGGCGTCTGCCAGACGCTCCAGAGTGTCAGGAACACAATCAAACCTACAGTACAGAGCTCTCCTCTGCTCTGTTCATCTGCTGCCTTGCAGGGGCATGGAATTTCTTCAGTTTTAGGGGGGGAAAAGTGTGTCTCAGTGTTAGCCTGGAGATTCTTGTTCTGCTGTTTGCTCTTTCTTTTTTTGAATTTGTGATGCATGCCTTTTCTTGGGGAAAGTGTCAGTGCCATTCTGCAGAGAGCAAAATGTGCCTTTCCTAGTTTATTTTGTGTTCTTGTTGTTGTTGTTTCTGCTCGTTTGGATGTTTTTTGCTGTTGTTGTTTCTTTTTCTTAACGGACACAATTAACAAAGCGATTCCAACCTCCGAGGCGTAGAGGCTGCTAACATGTCTGGGCTCTTTCCCCTGAATGTAGGAAGAAAGGAGAGCTGTTGACAAAGCCAAACACTTCTTGGAGTCCAACCTGTATTCAGCAGAAGACCCCTACACCACTGCCCTGACTGCCTACGCCCTGAGCCTGCTGCACAGCCCCTCGGCGGCGGCGGCGCTGCGCAGGATGAACAGCATGGCCATCACCCAAGGTACAGCTCCCCCCCGAGCTCCTGGGCCCCTGCAGGAACAGGCAAATACAGCCTGGATGCTGTGTGTGAGCTGCTGGAGCTGTGGGATGAGGGCTTGCCCGTGGCACAGTGTGGCAAGAGTGCTCCTGGTTCGCTATGTGGGGGCTGAGACCTCAGTTCCACACAGGGAGCTGATGCTGAGGGAAGGCAAGTGCAGCAGAAGCACAGAATATTCTGAATTGGAAGGGACCAACTCTGAGGTGAATGGCCCACAGGGATCAAAATCCCAGCCTTGGTGCTCAGCAGCACCATTCTCTAACCTGCAGAGCAATCTCGAGTTGTTCAGAGGCTCTGCAGTGCTTTCCTCTCCAGGACGCTTTGCCCTGTCACACCTCACACTCCCTGATGATGTGGCTTCATCCAAAACCCAAGGATTACCTGGTTTGTCCCGTTGAATCTTTGTGATTCCAAAGGGAGCCTCTTGTCCAGAAGGAGGGGCAGTGCAGCTCAGGGCATGGAGCTCTTCTGAGCCAAGGCAAAAGTGGAATTTGACTCTTGCCATGCACAGAGGCTCAGCTGCACTGCAGCTCTGGTAACACAACATTGCACTGCCCTCTTTCCCCAGATGGCTTTACACACTGGAGCCTCACAGGAACTCTGGTCACTGATGAAGACACCTTCATGGGCTTTAATGATGGACTCTCTCAGTCAGGTACTTGTGGTGGAAAGGCAGAGATGAGGGAAGGGCTGCAGCACCGGCCTGCAGGTATTCCAGTGAACTGTTTATAAAATACAAGGTATTCTGAAATTGCCAGTCAGTCAGGGCAGGGTCCAGAGCAAAGGAGAGCTCACAAAAGGCAGATAAAGTCATGCTGGAAGAACAAATAACAGACAGAGCAGGTCCAGAGAGGACAGACTTTTCAGCCCCAGCTGTCTCACCAGTTTTCACTCCAGGTTTATAAAGATAGAAGAGTGAGAGCCACATGAGATTCTCTCAGGGAGTAATAATTTGAAATGGAAATCTGAGGGAAGTCAAATATATTTAATTTTAGAGCTATTTATCTTTGTATTTTCAAATGCACCTAAGGATTGCATCACCAGTCACTGACACTTCAGCTGGTTTTTCTGGAGTTTGACTGTCAAAGCCACAGCAAGTGAATGATGCTGTAATTTTCAAGTCACTTAAAGCCACTGGCTCTTTGGATATGATGCAGGTGCACAAATGTTCAAGAGGAATCTGACTGGATATTGTATGAAAATCTCTAGGACAGGACAACAGCATGGGCAGCAGCAGAGTAGAACTGGAGTGGGAAAGCAATTACTTGGAAATTACTCGTGGGATGCAGTCAAGCAGAAAGGAGTTTATCTATTGTGTGAAGGAAAGCTTATGTTGAAAGCAGAGATATCTTAGGGAGGTGATGCCTCTTGGGTATAGATTTTAACTTCACTTTTCCTGTGTTTACTTCTACAGACTCTTACCTTTTTTAAAATCATTTTTCAGTTAATAAATATTGATAGAACTATCTCTAGACCTGCCTATATTCTCACTTCATGGTGGCATTTTGAATTTATTTTTTAATTCCCCTCCCTCTTTCAGTTGTTTCTGCAGAAGTGGAAATGACATCTTATGCCCTTCTGACCTACACACTCCTGGGAGATGTGGCCTCTGCACTCCCTGTGGTCAAATGGCTCTCACAGCAAAGGAATGCACTGGGAGGATTCTCATCTACTCAGGTGGGCTGCCTCTGGAAAAGCTGGGATGCATGCATTGTCAATTGATTCAGGAATGCACAGCTCCCATTCTCCTGACAGAAACTGTTTGTGTTCTGGGAAGAAGGAAAACTTTCCAGGGCTCTTTACTGCTTCCTTCTTGGACTGGGGGTTTGAAAGGAACCCAGACTTTCTCCTCACAGGTGCCTTTGACAGGAAAAGTGAGCAAACCCTGGTGTTTCTTTTGCCATATGAATTAATAAGGAAGATTCTGCTCCCTGGAGATGAACACAGTTGCTTGGAAGTTTTACTGTGTTCTGTATTCACTATTCTGGTTTCTCCCTCTTCTGATCCCCAGGACACCTGTGTGGCCCTGCAGGCTCTGGCTGAATATGCCATCCTTTCTTATGTTGGAGGAGTCAACCTGACCATTTCCTTGGCTTCTACTAACCTAGACTACCAGGAGACATTTGAGCTTAACAAGATGAATAAAAAAGTCCTTCAGACTGCAGTGGTAGGTGGTTCTGTGCAGCCAGATTTTTAACAAGGATCCATGTGAGCTGAGTTCTGAATGAGGACTTGGATCAGTGATGGTAAAAACACAGGTTAAGCACTGAGATCTGTGGGACTTTCTGTGGTTTGGTGGCTGGGTTCTGCTATGAAGGAGACAGCACTCAAAATTAAAGGCATTTTTCACCATAACTAATGCCTGGTGCTTGTTTTGTGGTGCTGTTGGTTTCTGCCATTGCAAGTGCAGGGGGCTGAAAAGACTAAGCCATTCTCCCTTCTTCTGCAGTGTCCTTTACAGCCATAAATATATTTGTGCAGAATAACTGCTATTCATTTCCACTCTGAGTGCCTTGTCTTGTCTGTGTCTCACCTGTGGATTCTCCCCAGATCCCCAGTATTCCAACAGGGCTGTTTGTGAGTGCCAAAGGTGAAGGCTGCTGTCTGATGCAGGTAAGGTTGCCATGGGGCTGGAGAAATATGTGAGCAAATTATCTCTGAACTCACAGAGTTTGCTACTTTTGTAATCCCAGTTTGCAGGAAGGGCTTGTACTTGATTTCTCTCAAAACACTGGTATAACATGGTGCTGGTTTAATTCATGGAAGTGAATGTGATGGTACTGTTGCCTTAGGGTTTAACCCTTATATTTTTTTTGCATTCTGTATTGCCTGATGTGTAACTCTGAGATGCTTTATAGCCTGTTAGCTGCTGTTCTCTCATGCTAAGATGGACACAACAGTGCCTCTCTGGGCTTGCTCTTCAAGGACACTCAGACTGCCCAGGCCCAGCTTCTAAAGGGGGAGGGAGGGTGGGGGAGCAAGCTAGGGGAGCTGGGTGGAAATTGCAAAGTTTTAACTGGTGAATTTATGCTGATATGCAAACGGACCAAACCTATAAAGGTGTGGAAAACTCGTGACTTGTTGTCCATTTTGGGTGTAGCCCCTGGGGGGGCTTTGTCTGCCCTAAATGTACCTTTGAAGGCCTTTTGAAGAAATACCCACCTTTATTCCCTTACTCCTGACTAGTCTCTGGTTTTGGGCTAGGCTTTTCAGACACCAGCTCTAGCACAGCTTTACCTCTCTATAACTGTGGGGCAAAGCCTCTGTTGCCCCCGTGCCTGCCATTCCCTCTCTCTGAAGAGACCTCATGTTCGTGCTGCTCTGAATGGCACATTCGAGGATACTCTGAACCTCTGGAGCCCTAACCAACCACCCTGATTTGCTTTGCTTTTCCCTCCTCCTGCTGCAGATCGATGTCACTTACAATGTGCCTGATCCTATTGCCAAACCAGCTTTCCAGCTCCTGGTGAACCTGAAGGAGCCCAAGGCCGAGCAGCAGCTCCAGGCCCCGCGCGCGGCCGAGCGCCGCCCCCAAGGGCTGCCCAGGGCCAGGGCCCTGGGGGACGACGAGGACCCGGCCTCAGACCACGACCATCGCGAGTACAAAGTCATTCTGGAGACGTGCACGAGGTAGGAGACGCTTGTCTGCCTCCCACAGAACGCTCGGTTTGCTGGTGTGGGGCGGGAAAAGCAGCGGAAAAGCAGCGGGTTCTCTCTCGCTGCGCTGCCTGGACTCAGACAGGTTGAGGCAGAACTTTCGGCCATCGCTGTGTAACGCTGGCTCCAGGGGCTGCTCGAGGCCACTCAGTGTCAGTCCGGGAGTGACCCTGGTTTCCTGTGCTGCTCGAGGCCACTCAGTGTCAGTCTGGGAGTGACCCTGGTTTCCTGGGGGCTGCTCGAGGCCACTCAGTGTCAGTCTGGAGTGACCCTGGTTTCCTGCGGGCTGCAGATCGAGGCCACTCAGTGTCAGTCTGGAGTGACCCTGGTTTCCTGTGCTGCTCAAGGCCACTCAGTGTCAGTCTGGGAGTGACCCTGGTTTCCTGTGCTGCTC
>VZRZ01005637.1:245794-281380 GCA_013398175.1 Climacteris rufus
TTTCCCTGGGTGTGTAAATCAGATTTCCCAGTGTGTAAATCAGGTTGCCCTGGATGTGTAAATCAGGTTTCCCTGGGGGTGTGTAAATCAGGTTTCCCTGGATGTGTAAATCAGATTTCCCAGTGTGTAAATCAGGTTTCCCTGGGTGTAAATCAGATTTCCATGGGGGTGTGTAAATCAAGTTCCCCTGGGTGTGTGTAAATCAGATTTCCCAGTGTGTACATCAGGTTCCCCTGTTATGTTTGCCCTCCCTGGGGGCAGCAGGGTGGGAGCAGCCCAGGGGCAGCTCCACTTTCCCGAGCACTCTGTGCACACCCAGGGCACAAATCCTCCCACTAATTCTGGGTGTCAGCAGGGTGGGGAGGGCAGCCCGGGCTGGCATCTGTCAAACCTCACCCAAAAAATGCAGCTGGAGCTGAGCTGAGCTGAGCTGGGCAGTTCTTGGTGGCTCCAGCATCTCCCAGCCCTTGTAAAAGGACAGCCCTGTGTGCAGCCCTGCACTGCTGAGCAGCACCAGCCACCAGCAGGGCCCCCAAAATATAAGGACAAATTAAATTGGTCCTTTCCATATTGTGGGGGACTCCAGCACATGTTCCTCTGCTCGTTCCAGGATGGCAGGAAGCTGGGAGCAGGGTTTACAAGCAGGAGTGCTCTGCTGAGGGGAGTCACTGGGGCAGATTTCATGGGAATGCTTCTTCATGGCATTCTAAATAACAATAATAATATGACTGTGATGATTGTAATAATGTGATAATGTTAATAATGATGATAATTAAACTAATAATAATAATAATGCTTTGTTCCCCTTTCTATTGAGATTTAATCTAAGATCCCAAAACAACTTGAGAACATTAAAACACAAAAAAATGGGAATCTTATCCCTATGTTATAAATGGGATTGTCTGACAGAGGTTGAAGTAATGGGACAGTTTGGAGAATAGAATTATGGAATATAGAATAGAATGATCTGACCCTTACTTGGCTCCCCAAACTGGGTTTGAAACACAAGAGTCCGTCTCCACAGACCTCCATCCTCCCCAGCTTCTGGATTCGGTGTTTTCCACGTGACAGATGTGTTCTAAATGCAAATTATCAAAATAGTGATGCTTCATCAAGCAGGACAGTCATAATATTAAGATGTTGGTGTTCCAAATGCAGAGGAAAACTTAAAATAAAGCTTTGGGGATGTGGGAAGTACCCTTAGATTGTGCTCAGCTATTCCTTAGATGTGCAGACAAAAAGCAGAAGAGGTGAGTCTGTAGGCCTGGCTGGGACAATGCAAATCCCAAATCCCACATCCCTGGGCCTCCAAGGGAGAGAAGAGGAGGAGCAGAGGCCTGGCCTGACCCCATTTGTCAAAAGGGAGGGTGCCTGGGGCTCTTTCAAATGGCTGCTCTTTTCAAATGTGAGGATTAATTTTCCTGGCAGAAGAATGTTTTGGATTTTTCAGCTGGTGGGAGGAGGGGACCTTTAATACCCGGTGTGATCCAACAGTGAGGTTGCCTGGTGCTCTGGGGGGTGTAAAGAAGAGACTTTATTGAGTGTTTTGGGGTCTCTGGGGTCTTGGTACTGCAAACAATCTGGGAGCTGCTCCATGAGATTGTGGATGATGTGTGAGCAGAGTCCCAGGGAGATAAATGCCCCAGGGACCAGGAAGAGCCCTCAGCTGCTGCACCTTGCAGGAATTCTTCAGCAGGACCCAGGGAAGGACACAGGTGGCTTTTCCTCAGCAGCTTCAATCCTTTTTCCATTTCCGTCTCTCATTGATGCATCCTTTTCCAGCAGAAGAAATCCCTGGAGTTTAGTGTCTGATCAGTTTTCTAAGCAGTCTGAAATCTTTCTTATTCCCTCATTTCTACCTGTGTTCTATAAAATGGGATTAAACTAAACATGCTGCTGATTTTTTTTCCTTTTTACCCCCAGTTATTGATGAACAAGCAAATTGGGTTAAAAAGATATGAAGTGGATGGAAGAAAAGTCCTGTTTTATTTTGATGAGGTAATGACTTTGTTTCTTATAATTATGTTGTTCTTCAATGGAAGGCAAATGACCAGAGGATGAAGCAGAGTGTTGGTTTTAGTGGTCCCTCATGGGTGAGGATCATTGCAGCTTTAAGTGGCCACTTGCTTGAGCCTTTTTGATGCAGGTGGGTGTTGTGGATTTGGTTGAAAACCAAAGTATAATAGAGGCAGGTGATTAACTTCTCTCCATGGAGTGTTTTTGGGCAGATATCATTTAGTTTTTTGCCTCAAAATCATGTCACTTTCAGGTACAAGTAGCGTTGCTAAATGCAGAATAATTTAGATCTCACAGCACAGACCTGAGAGTGGAAGGTGAGATCTCTCTTGGCTTGGTCAGCAGCAGGAAATTGTCTGGTGGTGGTGGGCAAGCCAGGGAATACAGCTGGAGTGTCACATCTATCATTATTCTGTGGCAAAGGTGTGTTTTAAAGGTCAGCAAAGTATCCTGGTTTGGCTTTTGTTCGTTATCTCTCTCCCTGTACTTGGTTATTGGAGGTGTCTTCATGCTTGGCGTGTTACATGCTGTGTTATTTGTCTCTCCCTTCACTTCAAGTGCAGTTTTTGAATCTGTTACACCACTTCACAGATTCCCAGCCAGTGCATGACCTGTGTGAAGTTCCAAGCTTTCAGAGAGCACATTGTTGGGAAAACAGCTCCTGTTCCTATCAAAGTGTACGATTACTACGAGCCAGGTGTGTGCCTGCTTCCCTTTGCTCCCTGCTGCCAGCAGAGCTGCAGGCAGGAGCCTCACTGGTCATTTCTCCTCTTTGCTGCAGCTTTTGAAGCCACTCGTTTCTACAACGTGAGTGAGAACAGCCCCTTGGCCCGGGAGCTCTGCGATGGCCCAACCTGCAATGAGGTGGAAAGCTCAGCCAGCCAGTGGGTTGGTGAGTTACTCCAAATCCACCCAGATCTGTTGGGAAATGGGACCCACAGGTGTTCTGAACTCAAAGTTATATTTAGAGAAATGTTGTGTTTCGCTCTCTGTGTTAGTGGGAGTTTCACAAGGGTTTGGGGATTGCAGAGTTAAACTGATGACAAACAGCAGTGGTGCTCTTCAGGCACCAAAGTGATTGGGAATTGCTTCAGAGGCAAGAGAAAATGTCTGATGCTGGAAGAACCTGCACAAGGTGAGATGTGTAAACAAAGAGGTAAAAACTCTTTACCATGTCATTTGGTTTTCTTTCTCTAAAATATTTCGCAATAGAAACTGTGGGGAGATTGAACAACTTCATGCATCAGTGAAAGGAATAACTTTCCCCAGAAACTGTGTGTTCCTTTCTGTGCTCTATGGCATATAGAACAGCTGCTTTATCCCAAGTCTGGAAGCTGTTACACCATGGTTCTTTCAGAAAGGCAGCTTTGTTCCCAGAGCTTTAAATTCTATCGAGTTTGTAAATTCCGTTTAGCAATCTTAGGGAATTCAATGTGCAAATTCACAGCAGCGAAACGCTTCCATCCCATCTTCCCCTTCCCCACGCTGTGCAAAGCTGTGGCCTTGACTGGTTTTGTTGAACTCCCAGGCTTTGTTCACTCTGGCCCTTGCAACAACATCTTTGGGTGCCTGGAGGACGAGTACTTCGAGCAGTGCCTGTGCTCGCGGGACTGCGGCTACGACGGGGAGCGCGTGTGCGGCTCCGACGGGCACATCTACCCCAACCACTGCCAGATGGAGGTGGCATCCTGCAGGAACAACACCAGGATAGAGCAGATGCCCATGTCCCAGTGCTCTGCCTGTAGGTTTCCTTCATTTCTCTTGTTTGTTGTGATTCAGAACGCTGCCAATCCTCATCTGAGCGAGTTACAATTCTATAGCTGGGGTATTGGAACTTGTGGTTCCTGGTAGGGAAAGCACAATTCCAAACCTCCTCTGTGTTATTTTGCTGTCCATCCTACAGGGGATTAGGTAATAAGAGCAGCAACTTTTCAGCTTGAAATAACTGGCTTTCTGTTCTCATGAATATTTTACCAATCAGAATGAATTTAAGAAAAACAATTAGCGATAGCGTGTGATCTGAAGTGAATACTCCTGGATAAAAATTAAATCCATGAAATGGAACATTCTTTGGAGATTCTGGATTGGCTTTCAAGGTGTGTAGTGTAATAGCCCAGGGAACTGATTATGGCATCTTTGGAAATGCAAATGTTTCCTAGAGATGTATTGACAAATTGTATGGCCAATGAGTTTATTTTTCTTTTTATTTGCAGCCAAGAATTTGCCAGAAGAAAGGGAGACACACTCCCATCCAGCTGAGCAGCCCAGTGTTCCCCAGACTCCAGCAGGTAATGCAATACCTTTGCCTTATCTTTAGCAAGTTTAAAGTTTGTCCTATTTCTGTATAAAGTATAGATGGCTCTCAAGCACATTGAAAGTAAAAATGCTGAATTTTTTCATCTTATAGAGAAGACAGAATATTCAGAAATCAGAAAACAAATGAAGAGGTCAAGGAAATTGAGGATGGGAATTATTTAATAGCAGTCAGCTCTCCTAGTTCTTTTCCTTTCAAGAAATCTTGCAGGAATCCTGCTCAGTTCAGCACCTGCAGGATTTAGGGAACTGCCTGTAGGAGTGGGCAACTGACCCTCCTGTTTTCTCAGCTTGGGTGTGTTTGAACACCACAGTCCCTGTGATCTTTTCTTCCACTATTAAGCTGGAAAGATCACATTTAAAACCGGGCTGATGTCATGTGTTCCACCAAACAACCGAGCAGGACGTGACAGGAGCCCAGACCATTGCAAGGACTCGAGTCCAGGTGGATTAACTTTGTCCCTGCAATTCTGTGCAAAAATGGAGCTGGCAGCCTTGGTTCTCTCAGAGCTGCTCTTTGGAATAAAGGGCCTTAGTGAACAAAACTGTGAAGGTCAGTAGATGGAGTAGCCAGGAATTTGGCTGCTCATTTTATTTGGTGCCTATGCTCAAACACTTTTTTCCAAGACTCGCTTCGAACTCGCTCATGGCTCACAATAAATCTCACCAAGAAGCAGTAGAGGGTCAATAGAATAGCTTGTTTCATGCTGTTTCTAGTAAATAAGCTGGACTAGATTTTTCCTGGCTGCTTTCCACTCATTAATTTTCCCCTGGCCTCTAAGTCTCCCAGCAAATTGGTAAAACAAGTTAATTCTTCAGGAGAAGACTCTGTGCCTCCTCATGTCCTTCTCGTGCACCAGAGCCAGACTAACACTTGTCCAATATGAGACACCATCCTCTTCTTTCCCTTCTGAACAGCAGCTGATGGGCAGTTTTCTTATCAAGGTGTAAAAACACGGTGAATATTCCATTATGACAGCTCCTATAGGTCATTCAGTCTTAGTGTTTAATGTCTGTACTGTTTTCCCTCCCTTTTTTTCCTGGATTGTATCAGTATCAGATTGCTGGGATAACTGAGATGGATCCTTGTTGCCTTTTATTCCATGCACATGCCATGTACTCAGCATGGGAACTCTGCAATCTGAACCCTTTAGAGCAGCATTCCCAAACTGTTCTGTAGGGCACTGCTGGAATGCAAGGCCATACTGAGGGCTACAAAATGGGACTGCCATTGCCTTATTTTCAAAGAAAATTTGACTGTAAAAAATCTGATTACCTGGGGAAAAAAATTATGGAACTTGATGGTAATCCACAATCAAAAAAAAATGTGCAGGACAGAGTTTCTGAAATAATCTGCTTTCTTCTGTTCTCAGTGGACAGAAGCAGTGTGGGCTCAGAAAGATATCAAGGACCAAAAGGGGAAATTCTGTTTTTTGTGTGTGTGGCATTGTTATGCAGATTTCAGACGAAGAAGCCCCAGTGCCATGAGGATGCTTCTCAAAGCACTTGGAGCTGCCTTTGCCCTGGGATCTGGGAGTGCCCAGATTTCCTGGCAGGGAAGATGCTGAACTGGGAGCAGCCATGGCAGAGTGAGCATTCAGGAATAAAACTGCCTAAATCCTGCCCCAGGAAAAGCACCCAGCATGTGATTTCATTAATCCCCCGGGCTCCTCTCAGGTCAAGCACACGGGACACGAATCAAAGTGTAGCAAAGGCAGGAGCCCCTCCTCACACACCCTCCCGGGCTCGCTGCTGCCACTGGAGCATGTGATGGGGTTAAGTCGGCTCAGGTGCTCCAGGGGGGCTCTGCTGAGCCCTGCCTAAATCTGGGATTTCCTAAAAGGCTGCAAAACTCCAGGAGCCAAATCAAGCTCAGGGCAGGTTGGTGTAAAACTCGCCTGGGTGTGTTAATCTTCAGGAAATGCCACGTCCTGGGAGATGCACATGGTGTTTGTGTTGTCTGGAAGCCTCCTGTGTTTGCCACGAGGCTTGTGCAGCCCAGCTTGGGCTGATGGGTGCTGCCACTGAGGCTCTTGCCCACTGAGATTTTTGTCCACTGAGGCTCTTGTCCACTGAGGCTCTTGTCCACTGAGGCTTTTGTCCACTGAGATTCTTGCCCACTGAGGCTCTTGTCCACTGAGGCTTTTGTCCACTGAGGCTTTTGTCCACTGAGATTCTTGCCCACTGAGGCTTTTGCCCACTGAGATTCTTGCCCACTGAGTCTCTTGTCCACGTTACCCAGCAGTGGGAAGAAGCAGCTGCCTCCAGCAAGCAGTGGGAATTGCAGGATGTGTCTGGACTCACAGAGTGGAGTTCCACACACCCCAGTGGGTCTGCTGGAATAAATTCCAGTTGTTCAAGGTGAGCAACTGAGCACAGAGGGTTCTGAAAGATCAGGGTACAGTGCTGCTTGCAGCACCCAGCTGTTGTCAGCACATTTCAAAATGCCTTTCCAAAGCCTGCAGCCAGGCAGAATGGCTGAGGTTTGACCTTAAAACTGCAGCTTTTTTTGCACAGATGGGTGGGTCCTCTTTGCATCTGTAGAGCCTCTTGATGGAGAGGGAAATTTGCAGGGTGAAAAGGCTCAGCTGAAATAACTCCTGTGTGAATCCCTTCCTCAGCTGTGCTTTCTCACAGGTGAATGACTGAGTCTCAGAAGGGTGGAACAGGATTTTGATGAGTGGTGTGGACCCATCTCTGGCTCAGCATTGAAGCTGTGCTCGTGTGCCTTCACAGCCTGCTGCAGTCCTGCTTGTTTGGACTGACAGCCCTGCAGAGTTACTAACTGGAGTATCAGAATCTCACTGCCTTTCTGGCTGTGGCTTTCCTGAGGTCATTGTCACTCTTGGCTACAAGGACCTGGGTGCATTTCAGAGCCTTGGGGATCCCCAGTAGCTCTGGAACCATCTCTCTGATGAAGTGGTGCTTTGATGGCTGCCACAGATCATTAAATCTCTTCTGAGGCTGCCTAAATCTCCTCTCTTCAAGGCACAGCCAAGGCACAGCCCCTCATGCTGGAGGACAGTGTGTTGACATCACAGTGCTGTGATTCTGCAGGGATTTGGTGGAAAAAAATGTCCAGTTGTGTGGGGCAGCAATACTGGGGCTCAGCTGTCTTCCTCCACCCCCTCCCCACAGCCCTGGCATGGTTCTGCTCCACCAGTTAAAAGGGCCAATGGCTGGAACTGGAAGAAAATTCCAGGTGCAATTTTGGCACTTAGTTTGGTGGTGGTTGTTATACATACTTTGTTTTAATTAAACCCCACCACCTGCACCAGCTCCTACCAGGAACACCAGCGTGAGCTCTGCTTCCAGGTGGAGTCATCCCCAAAATTCCCTGGCTGCCCTGTTATCCACAAGGCTGCTGCTCTTTCAGGGTTGATTGAACTGGCACAGGGCCACTTCTCCTCTCCCCCCATGGCTGCTCAGCAAACATTGGCTTCAGCACAAACATTTGGGGATGGGGGAGTGGTTTGTGTGCAGCAGGAAACGTCGGCCTTTCCTCTTTGCTGGGACTCCAGTGCTGAATTCCTGGGAAGAGTCAGGCCTGTGATGTTAATTCCATCCCTGGTGGACAGCAATCATCCATTCATAGAGAGAGCTCATGATCTGGCAGGTTCTCCCAGGGAGGAGGCCAAGAAGGAGTGAGCAGAGCCTGACTCCCCTGCCCAGGGCCAAGCCTGTTGCTGGGAGGATGTGGGAGGCAACAGGGAAGATCCTTCAGATATTTTATTTCTAGAGAACAAACATTTTCAAAGGCTGGGATGAGTGTTCTCTTTAAGTAAAGCCAACTTTGGGCGGGCGGGGGGACTTTTCCTCCCTGCAGTAATTCTGCTTCAGTGCTTGCTTTGGTTTGGATTAAAGCAGTGTACACAGAGAGCAAACAGGAAGGATGGACAGCTGAGCTGGCTCGAGGAGCTGTTCAGAAAACATGGATCCACTGCTATTCCTAGAAATTTAATCTTACAGTGGAGCAGTCACCCAGCACGGGCTGGTGTGATGGGGTGTGTGCTGTGAGAGGGACCTGCCGGTGTCAGGACAGACTGGAGAGAGTGGGAAGAAGAGGAATTCCTGCTCCTGCCTGTGCTGTGTCTGCCCATGTGTGGGGTGATGGAAATTTCAGTGGTGTGGGACTGTGCTGGGGCAGATGTGCCTCAGCTCCTGCTCCTTCAGGCTGAAGTGAATGGCTCTGCTGTGGGTTCCTGGCCTCCTGTGCTGAAATCTTCATCCTTGTTGGGCTAAGAAATTTGACTGCCTACACTGATCCTTTTTAGTGCTGTGCACCAAGTGAGCTGTTCCCTCAGGGTCTCCCTCCAGCTTTGTCAGCTGTTTGATGAAATGATGCTCAGATGAGAGCACACAGAACATGTCCCCATGTGGATTGGGCTCTTCTTATCCGAGGTCTTTTTCTTGGACCTGGTCAGAGGAGGAGTTTGCAGGGTGCAGAGTGCCTCCCCTGGGACATCTGCCCTCTGCATGGCACTTTTATCTCACTGTGTGCAGCCTGCAGAGTGACTGGTCTGAACTTCAGCACCTCAGTTAATTCCATGATGGAAATGGAGACTTGAAGGTTTTTTTCAAATTACATGGCCCTTTTCCCTGCTGTTTTCCTCCGTTTTCCCCTTTCCCCCCTCGTTTTCCCCTTTCTCCCCCTCGTTTTCCCCATTTCCCCTTTTCCCCTCCTTTTCTTCCTCCTCTTCCCTCTTGTTTTCTCCTTTCCCCCCCACTTCCCCTTTTCCCCTCTTTTTTTTCCTCCTCTTCCCTCTTGTTTTCCCCTTTCCCCCCCTTGCTTCCCCTTTTCCCGTTTTTTTCCCCTCCTCTTCCCTTGTTTCCCCTTTCCCCTTATTTTTTTCCCCTCTTTCCTTTCATTTTATCCCACTACCTTTATCTCAGACTGGGAAACTGCACACTCTGCTTTCCAGCAGCTTTTCCCCTGCCCCGTGCACCCGAACAAGCAGATTCACCGACACCCGCAGCCTTCCTCCCCTCGCGTTCCCCCTCCCTGACTAAAACCCCCTCCTCCTCCTGCCATTCCCCTTCTGTGTGGTGATGCTGAAATGATGCTGAAATGCAGCTGCTGCAGCTCTGCTTCCCCCCACAGCCGAGGAGGTTCCCCCTCTGCACACAGACCTGTCCTACTACTCCTACGAGTACGACCCCGACGCCTTCGCCGCCGAAGCCGAGGCCTTCGAGGTGGTGGCGGAGCTGACCACGGCCACAGCTGACCACAGCACCTTCCAGGCAGGGGACAGGAGCCAGGGAGAGGCCACCACAGCAGAATGGTGAGCCCAGAGCACGGTCTCTGCTTTGAGAGCCACCCTGTGGTGTCCTTGTGCTGGGTTAAGGGTGCTGGGTTCCTGGTTAGGGGTCGCTGGGAATGGGATTTGCTGGGGCAGCTGTAAAGGCTTTGTGACCTCGGTGGTTCCATCCCCAGTGGGACAAGTGTTCACTTGTTCTCTTCAGCTGGAGCAGAGGAGGCTGAGGGGAAACTCATCACAGTCCTGTGAGGGGAAGAGGAGGGGAAGACACCGAGCTCTGCTCTGGGAGCAGGGACAGGAGCCCAGGAAGGGCTGGAGCTGTGTCAGGGCTTGGGATGGAGATCAGGGCAAGGTTCTTCCCCCAGAGGGGGCTGGGCACTGCCCAGGCTCCCCAGGGAATGGTCCCAGAGCTCCCGGGGGGTTTGCACAAAGCTCTCAGGGATGCCCAGGGTGGGGTTTTTGGGGTGTCTGGGCAGGGCCAGGGGCTGGGCTCTGATCCCTGTGGGTCCCTTCCAGCTCTGTGACCTTTTCAGCTTTTCCCTGCCCAGCCTCAGTGATGTCTCACAAAGGTACCTGACAGGAAGGTGACTGTCTTCTTTGTGTTCACTTTCCAACAGAAATACAGAATTTAAATAAAGAGAAGAGGCTCAGAATCAACTCCTGTATGAGTTTGTTCCTACAGACGACCTGCTGCAGAACAGAATCCGAATGATGACTACTTCCTGATGCCCTCAGAACTGTAGGCTTTGCTGCCCCACGGGGCAGATCTGGAGCTCTAAGGGGGACACTCAGAGTTATTTTTCTGTCCATTTTCCTGCCTTTTGTGCATCCTCTTTGGAGCCCTTCCAGTGATGGGAGACCAATATGCTGTGCCCTCTAGGTGAGAAAAATAGGGGCTGGAATTCAAACCTATAGAGCATTTCCAGGTGTTTTCTCTGCTATCAGGATATTCTGCAAATGCCATTTCCTAGCTACACTTAGAAGCTAAGTCCAGGCCTTGTGCTTAGCTAAACTGCTGTTTGAGGAAAGATGGCTGAGAAGTTTTTTGCTCAAGTTATAATAATAAAAATCAGTGTGTTTGCCAATTATGACCTAGCAAGAGGCTACTCATCTTCCCCAGCCCATCAGTGCACTGCACCCACAAGAGAAGCACTTCCCTACAGCTCCACAATTCAGGGGAGCTGTTGGGAGGTACAATTTACAGGAAAAAACTGAAATCCACTGCCAGGGCTGAAAGGCTTCATGTCTGCTGCTGTCTGCAGGCCTCAGGTGGGAGTTTGCAGCCCCAGCAGTGGCAAGGATGAGGTGGGGGAGCCCTCTTTGTGTTGCACTATGTGCTGACAGGGGCTGCTTGCAGCCTTCTCAGCCCCTTTCCTCCTCAAACCCTGGCCTGAAAATGAACCTGACCAAGGCACAGCTCTTTTAAATGTTTGTCTGACTTCACCATTCCCTTTTATTCTGCTCCCACTGGGATCCACCACGATGTGTTCTGGTCCTGGTACTCCCTGCCCAGGCCCTGGCTCTGCTGGCCAGTACCAATCCCTGGTGTCACAGGCTGGACTCCCTTGGTCTGACCTGCCCCAAGCAACGTGGCAAAGCTAAAAAGAAAAGCTTTGTGTTTCCAAAAGTGCAGGAGCCAAGATATTTTAGCTTCCCTTCCTGCCTGGAGCAGCATTGTTCTCTTTGGAGGAGTTACATGCAATTGCCTCTTGCAAAATAGTGTTAATATTTTATCTTCCCACTTCTATTGTTACCAGGACCCAGAGCAGGGTGGAAACTCCTTTTGAGGGTGTTTATTGGTGAATGGAAACAGAAAAAAAGCCCAGCTCCATTCATTTTTAAGGCTTGTTTACACAGGAACCATGACAGGAATATATCCCAGTATAGACATTCCATTCCAGAATAAAGGCAAGTTTATTCCAGAAAAATGTCCACATGGGGACAAACCAGGAGGTACCCCAGAGGTTGGGCATGTGTAGTTTTCAGTCCTTTTTGTCTGGAGCCAGACATTTGCAGAATGTAGCTGACATGGTGAAGGTCTGGGTCTGGAAGTTGCCAGGAATTTCAGAACTGCCTCGTTGGTGGCTTTGCCAGCCTTCCCTTCGTGGCTGCTCCCAGCTCTGCCCCCAGGGCCCTGCTGTGCTGCTGCCCTGGGTGCCCAGTGCTGCTCTTTCAGTGCCCTGCCACGTCTCTGGGGTGTGCAGAGCAGATCCTCTCCTCACCCTGGGGAAGCACTGGCAGCTGCATTCCTGCCTGGCAGGTAAATAAATGCCTTTAAACTAAATTCCACCTCCTGTAAGCAACTGTCCTGGCAGGCACTGGCTATTGTGTACACACACAGGACTGAGTCAATATTTATCCCTGGGTAAATAGCAGACTTAGTGTGAGCTGCAGCAAGATTTCTTCTTCTTTTTTTTTTCTTTCCTTTTCTAAATCTCGAAGCTGCACAATACAAACCCTGCTGGTTGCTGCTTCAGGCTTCAGCTGTTTAGTGCTGTGAGTTGGGAGAATGAGGCTTTTGGTCACCCTGATGATAATGTCTGAGTGACTGGCTTCATCCAGGAGATGGGACCTGGGTTCTGGAGTCTTCAGTCTCCTGTCCTCAGTCCCTTTCTGGCTTTCCTTTCCTGCTCTCACCCTTTCATATGTCTTTGTATATCCACTGAATGCTTCTGGAGAGAAATTTGGAGTTATTTTATATTTCTTGGTCCTCTCACAGATCCTTGGGCACTCAGACCTCCCCCCTGGGGCCAAGGAGGTGAGGGTGGGGAGTTCCAGCCAAGCATTAAACCTGACTTTCTTCACTTTCCTCAGGCTCTGAGACATGTAATGTCCTAATTCCAGATGCAGACATCTCCCTAATTCTGCCAGGGAAATCATTCCTGCTGGTGGTGCCAGCCCATCCCTCATGGCCTTGTCTGAGGGGTCTCTGTGTGCACCCATCTGCTTAAGGCAGAGGAGCCTTGCCTCTGGTTTACAATTCAAAGTAAAACCCTCAGAAGGCAGAGGCAGAGCAACCTCAGTGTCCTTAGAGCCAGGCAGAGCAGGGCAGTGTGTGGGAGGTGATGTGACAGCATTTCTGGGTCCTGGTTTCACCTTCAGTGCTTCTTCCCAGCCTTGGCACTTCCAGTCCATCTGCTCTTCACAGCCTCCTCCCACCCCTGCTACACCAAACTAGCTCCTCTTGGTAGCTTAAAAAACCAAACTAATTTTATTTAAGGAATTGAATCAAGGACCCTGCAGTTACACCATTGTGGTTGCCTTTTCCCCCCAGCACAGGAATAAGGGAGAAGGTCTCTGCTTTCTTCTCCACCCCAGCTGATGGTCCAGAGCTTTCCCCTGTCCCACGTTTGTTGTTCAGGTTTCTTGTAATCATTATTAATTCCTATCTAGGGAAAGAAATAATAGATTATTTGTCCTCCATTCTTCAACCTCCTCCTTGGAAGACAGAAACTTTAGGACTGGCTCCCTGAGAAGCACTGGACACAGCACAGCTGTACAGACTCAAAAACATTCACAGGCTTTGGCTCAGTCTCAGTCCTGTCCCTGAGAGCACAAGGACTACTCAGGCTCCCACTTGGTGCACCTCAGCCAGTCAGTTTAGAGGGAAGGATTGATTTTATTTTTTTTTTCCACCAAGGAAAAGACCAACTGGGTGCTGGAAAGCCAAAGCCAACAAGGCCAACAGCAGCTGCTGCTGCTTTGGGTTGCTTCTGGCTTAGAGACATTTGCCTCCCTCTGACAGAGATGTTTCTCCTCTCCTTTCCCTGATGGTCCCTCATTGCAAAAGGAGAAAAGTGCCAGTGGGCTTGCAAGACACAGAAATTGCTTCTTCCATCAAGTTATGTGTCTGAATAGCTGCAGCAGTGCTAGTTATCACTGATTGATGCTTGCAATCCTTTCAAGGAAATTAATATTTATATATTTGTAACTGTACATTATGCAGAGTAATCATTACCATGGTATTTATTTTAAAGCAATAGTCCCCTTGTTCTTTCTTGTCCTAGTGTTTTGGTCTTGCCTCTTCCCCTCCTTCTTAATCAGCCTCAGTAGAAAACAAATAGCAGCAGAATGTTCAGCTTGCTTGAAGAACGTCCTCAACACTCCAGCACTTGCTTTGCTCACACTGACTGTTGACATTTAATGCACAATAACCTGGTTTTCATTATTGTGAATAGAGCAACTATTTAGAAAATTTCAGCTTGGGTTGGGTTTGGGGGTTTTTTTAGTCCCTGCTGTTTCTGACTGAGTGCCCAGCACCCAGAGCCCAGCTCTGGTTTTCCACCTGCCCTTTGCCCCCGCACACACAGGTACACACAAACAGCTCTCTGACCATTTTTTGTTTTGTTCACACACATCTTAGCAAGTCTGAGTCCAGAAAAGTGTTTGTTTTAGATTCTGATAAATATTTTATTAAAAACTGATTTTAAGACAATCTTGTCTGCCTCTTATTCGTGCTTTAGGCTGTCGACCCCGTGCTGGGAAAACTAAAGAATTGAGGAGCTCTAAGGAGGTTTATTGCTCATTTTCTACCTTGCTGCTTGCTGGGCTGTGCCCCAGTTGTGTCTGAGACATGAGCTGGCTGCATTTTGTCACATTTGCAGCAGGTTCCAATAAGCAACAAACCTGAGCACCTCTTTCATCAGAGACAGCTCGTGGCTGTGGGTGGCATCACACAAAGCAAGTGTGGAGTACCAGAGGGTTTGCTCAATTCCTGCTTTACTATTTCCCTTCAAGAGACACAATTTTTTTACAAAATCCATTAATACAACCTTTGTCTTAAAGAAATGATGGATGCCAAGGGTCATTTGCAAAAACAGGGATAAGTGAATGGGATTTTTACACCTTTTATCAAAAGTGGGGGACATTACTGGGGGATTACTTACAAATCAAGCCAAGAATGGCTTTGCTACACAAGCCAGTGCTCTGCACTCTCTTGACAGACTGTTTTAGTTCAGCAGATTGTGTTTTGAAACATTTAGAAATTTGGTTTTGCAATGCTTGCTCTTTTTCAGATTTAGGTGAGGGGAATATGCATTGTAAGGACAGTGAGCAAGTCAGGAGCAGGACCAGCAGGCACACAGCAATCTGCTGGCAAGGCTAGAAAAACCAGACCCAGGTGCAGGGGTAAGAACATCCCTGGTGGTGTGTGACCAGCTGAGAAGCTGCAGGCAGTGTCCCAGTAAAGGATGTATTTGTTCAGCACTCAGCGTCTTGTCTGGACTCCACACCTCCCAGAGAACCCCACAGCCCATATTCACTCAGCCTGATCTGTGCAGACAGGAAAAAGCACTTGGGCTCCTGGGAAATGCTGCTCCTTGGGATGAAACTTGTGGAATTCCAGTGCTGCCTTCATCTGACCCCCACTCTGCGTTGGGAGCGCCCTGGGAGCAGCGAGCCGGGCCAGAGCTTTACACCAGGGAGGGTTTGGAACAGGGGAGCGTCTCCTTGGAGGTCTTGAGGGACGTGGTGGTTTTCTTGCTGCTCCTGCAGAAGCTCCTCCTCACCTTCTCCCGGAAATCCTCGGACACGTAGTAGTAGACGAAGGGGTCGGCGCAGCTGTTGCAGGTGCCGACGGCCAGGCTCACCATGTAGCTGAGGTACAGGCGGCCGCGCGGCCCGGAGCAGGGGCTGGAGTAGTGAACCAGCAGGAGGACGTTGCTGGGGGCGTAGAAAACCACGAGCGTGAGCACCACGAGGGCCGTGAGCTTGGCGGCGTGAGCGTAGCGGCCGCCGGCCGCCAGCAGCACCCTCAGCACGGCGGCCGAGCTGAGCAGCAGCAGCAGCAGCGGCAGCAGGAAGGCGCAGGCCGTCAGCACCGCGAAGTAGTAGAAGTAGAAGGCGTCGTCGTCGTGCCGGGGCAGGACGTCGTGGCACAGCGTGAGGCCCGTGCCCAGCAGGGGGTAGGACTGCCGCTGCAGCGCCAGGGGCAGCGCGAAGGCCGCGGCGCAGAGCCACACGGCCGCGCAGGTGCCCGCGGCCAGGGCGGGCGTGCGGAAGGCCCGGGAGGAGAAGGGGTGGACCACGGCCAGGTAGCGGTCGACGCTGATGCAGGTGAGCAGCAGCACGGAGCAGTGCACGTTCCCGTAGAAGAAGGCGGTGGTGAGGCGGCACAGCCCTTCCCCGAAGGGCCAGTGGTTGCCCAGGAAGTAGTAGGAGATCTTGAAGGGCAGCACAGAGATGAGCAGCAGGTCCGCCGCCGCCAGGTTCATGAGGAAGACGGTGGAGGCGAGGCGCTCGGCCCGGGCGGCCAGCACCCACAGCGCCAGGGCGTTGGAGGGCAGCCCCAGCAGGAACACCAGGCTGTAGAGGCCGGGGATGAGGCGCACGGTGACGGCGCTGCCCAGCTGGGAGCGCGTGGCCTCGTGGATCAGCAGGTAGGTGACGTTGTCGACCGTGGCCTTTTCCCCCGGGATGGCTCGGGGACACGGGGTGGCCTCGGGTGTGGTTGCCTGTTCGGTGGTGCTGTTCTGAGAGTAATCTGGGAGGGCAAGGCAGCCTGTTACTCACTGGGCAGAGCAGGCTGGAGATTCGCACACAGCCCGCCCCAAAGGCTGCTCTTTGCCTTCCCTGTTGGGGTCCCTACAGCTGGGAGGGCTATGGAAGGGCTGTTGTGGGATGGGCAGAAATAGCTGGCTGGCAGAATTGGGTGTGCAGGAGCCACCCCCAGCAACCTTTCTGAAAATGTACCGGAGTCCTTCACCGTGTGGTTTCCCACAGCTCACAACGGGCTGTGATGCTGTACAGCCATGAACAGGCCTGGGAATCCAGAAAGCAATTCCCCTGTACAGCCATGAACAGGCCTGGGAATCCAGAGAGCAATTCCTTGGTACAGCCATCAGCAGGCCTGGAAAGCCAGAGAGAAATTCCTCTGTCCAGCTCTCATAACAGTCCAAAGGTCTGGAGCCACTCCAGTGTAAAGTCATGGCTGTGGGAGTCTAATTAGCTAAAGATTTGGCTTTCAAGTGCTCTCTGATCTACTGCTCCTCTATTTTTTCCTTTCTCTTTCTAGTTTCTTCCACCCCAGCTTCTTTCTCTGCTGTGTCATTTCTATCACCTTGTGCCACCTTCTGTCACCTCCTCCTTCAACTGCACAAAGCCTGCACAAAGCTCAATCAGAGCGTCCTCCCGTGTGAAATCATTAAAAATTAAACCAATGTACCCTGTACTTTAACAAGCAGCAGCTTTTCACCCAGAGACACACTCACCATCGTAGTCCGAGGCCAGGCAGAGTCCCCAGAAGGCAGAGCAGAGCAGGAGCCTGTGGGGCAGCCACCCCTTCCCGAGGGTGCCAGTGCAGAGGGTCCCACTCCTGAGGATCCCCATGGTGGTGCAGGACCCAGTGCCACCCTGCAGTGCCAGAGCTGTGTGGGAACAGCAGCATCAGCGACCCTGCTTACGCATTTCCTCCGTTGGCCCTTAACTCTCGGAAGCAACAGGGCTGATCCTGGGCAGGATGGGGAATGCAGGGGCTCTCACCACAGGCTCGAGAGCTGCCCCAGCTCAGGCTGGACAACTCCAGCGTCACACAGGGGGACTGGGAGGGGCTTATGTATCCAGATCCAAAGTATTTCAGGGCTGCACTTCATCCTGAGAGCGAGATGATGGCTCAAGTGACTCATTTGGGTCTCCTTCCTGTTCCAGAATGCTCCTGGAAATAACAAATGTGGTCAGGTTTGATGCAGTTTGCACATAAACTGACCCCACGCAGCTCTGCCCGTGGGAATGCTGAGCATCCTTCCACTGCAGAGACCCAAGTGGCTCTGTGGGTGAGCTGAGCTCTTTCCCAAACCCTGAGTCACGACACTCTCTAGTACTACAAACAGGGAGATATCCCAGATAGCAGAGCTGCAGATCACACAGACCTCCCCAGCTCCCAGGGACTACATGGGGCTCTCACAGCCTCGTGTTCTGGCAGCTGAAGGTTTTCAGTGTCAGCCTTGCAGCCTCCAGACCAGGCTGAGCCCTTCAGAGTTCTGCCCTTTCGTCTCTGCTCCTGCTTCCTGGCTAAACAGGGGATGGAGCTCCTGCACCTTCTTGATTTTACTGCAGAGGATGATTAAAAGTCCTCTGGGTTGGACCTATTATCACTGGAAAAAAGCAACACTGACAGAGCAGGGGTAAGAGGCAGAGTGAGGGAGACACTTTGCTTCCTCTGATAAACCCCTGGGACAGGGAGAGCAGCTCCATGCAGCAGGAAAGGGGCCTGCAAAGGCCATGCAGGAAGTCCCTGCTGTTGGGCAGATAACGGGGAGTTCAGTCCCTCCTGCCCCACAAGAGCTGTGTTTTCCCAGAGCTGAGCAGTCCCACCCTGCACAATCCCCACTCTGCCTGGGAGAAGAACTCAAAGCAGCACATGGAGCTGCTGGTTGTGCCCAGAGGACAGCCCAGATAATGCTGTAACAGGGACTGGCAGGTGTTACCCGAGCTTTTCAGATCCTTTGCTGCCTGGCCCCCCTTCTCTAACCCCCTGAGCAGGTCCCTTCTGTGCTCTGCTCTGCACAGCAGCCCTGGGAAGCTCCCAAACCCTCTCCCATCTCCCATGTCAGAGCCCCAGTGTGGCCCTGGCCATCAAGTGCATAATCCAGTGGGACAGGAGGTCGTGCCTGGAGGGGGTGCTGGGTTTGGGGCTGTTCTCTCCAGTCCTTGCCTGGCCCTGCAGGGGAGGAAGGACAGGAGCTGGAGCCCAGGCAGTAGGAACTGTAAATTTGGTTTGGCAACCCGAGGAGCAGCTCATTTCTTTCTCCTCAGCTTATGAATGGCCTCTTCTGTGAAGGTTGCAAATCTGAGCCTGGCTGCTGTTTGATGAGATTCTTCTATTCCAAGGAGAAAATGATCCTATTTCCTTTGCTTTCACCATATTCCCACATCCTTGTGCCGAGCGTGTCGAGAGGTGGAGTTCCACTGGCAGGGAGAGGGAAGATGCAATGTTAGATGTTTTGCTTTTGTGATTCTCTCAGGATTTATGAACCATTACAGAATGACTCATGTGGCCACATATTTTCCATGCCTCAGCCAGGATCCTTTCCATGCTCTGTATGCAAAAAATTAGCCATAATCAGGTTCAGATAGTGTGCAAATCACAGCCCTGCTTCCTATGGGCAGGTCTCTGGAGTGGAGCAGAGAGGGGTTACTCATCGCTGTATCCTTCATTTTTCAGATGCTGTGTGATCTTTAGTGACTGCCTTAGATGCAGAACAGCTTGCCTGAAAATTCTAATGCCAGAGGTTTGTCACGGCTTGTTAACATCTCTTTAAGTCGTGTGATCCCTGCCCTGTGGGGTAACAATTCGGTTTTAAAGTAATTCATTGTGCAATAGATCATCTCCTGGGAGCAGGGGCTCTTTTATTCCATGGCTCTGAACCCAGAAGATGTAATGCTGGAAAACAGGCTGGGGATTTCAAAGCTCAGAGGGAGGGTAGGGACACCACCTGGCCTGTCCCATCCATCTCTGAGGCTTGGAAGAGCAAACTGTGGTGGGTAAAGGATGGGGTTCACTATTGCATCTCCATTCCAGCAGCTCTGGAGGGTTCCTGAGGGTTCCTGAGGCACAAGGCAGCAGGTGAGAGGACAGAGATCTCCAGGGGCTGAGCTTGGCTGGAGACACCAGGAGGCAGCGCTGCCTTGGTGCCAGCAGCACCAGGCATTTCCAGCCTCACCTTTTCCATGGAAGCAGTGCTGGCCCTGCCTGGTGTGGAGCATCTCGGAGCCACAGGGCAGGGAAACAGCCCCTGAGTGCTGAAATGGAAACCTCAGTGCCCTGAGCCAGATTCCCCCAGCCCAGAGCTCTGCAGGCTCTGCACGTAGGAGGTTCCTGGCTGCTCCAGCTCCTCTCCTTCTCCCTGGGTCAGCCTGAGCTCCCCCAGCTCCAGGGAATGCCCCTGCCTCTCTCTCCTGCTTATCCCACAGCTCTCCTGTTCCACTGGAATCCCACACAATCCCTTCCCTGGCTTATTCCACACTTTCTCCTCAGCCTTATGCTGCTCCAACCCTTCTGAGGAGGTAGGTTTTCCAGAACTAATATTCTGCTTGCAATTTTCCCTTCACAGTGTGAAAGTCCACCTGAGGACATTTTCCAGGACTATTTGAAGCTTATTAACCTCTCTGCAATGCACTGAATGCTCTGGAATGGCTTCTTTGGGGCCTTTCTCAGCAAGACAGTGACACTGGGGTGGCGGCTGCCTTGTCTCACACAGCCATCATCATCATCATCATCATCATCATCATCATCATCATCATCATCATCCCTTTTCAGCACCAGGACTCTTTGCATTCATTCTTTAGCACAGGTTGAGAGTTGCTAGGCTTTGATTTAGTATTTGAATTGAATGGGTGGAACATTGAGTTAGAACTAACCCAGAGCAATGGCTCAAACATCAAGGAAAAACTCATCCTATGTTCAAGACTCCCTCACTGGTTCACAGCCCCGACTCCCCTGGTGTGATATGGAAACACACTAAAATATTAAATATTAATTGCTGAAGTCAGGTGCTCCCTTTAGCAATTCTGAATTTAATTGAGCAAGCCATCTATACTCATTCCATCCTGCAAACCTGGAGGATATTTTTAAGCTGTTTGTTGTTGCCAAAGCTGTCCACTCACTGAGATCTCCAAGTGCTCTTATGTCACATCTGGGTGTCCCTCCCTTCAGCACAGGGAGCATCCCCTTTGTGAGAAGGCCAAGAGGAGACTTGTGCAGAGTGGGCTGTGTCCTCTGAGACCCCACCACCATCATTTTAATCAAATTATTCCATGCAATTGATGCATCAGAGGGTTGTTGTTGGGAGAACAACAGTTTGTTCCCCTGTGAGTGACCAGGGGGCTGCACAGAGAGCAGAGCTGCCTTCTGTTATGGCAACAGAAGTGTTGGGGGTGATGTAAAGGAAACTCCTATCAGCTCTGGGTCACATCACTACGGCTCAGCTTGCAAAATCCACTCATTGATTTGTTGTGCAGAGCTCACAGGGAACACAGTGAAACATGTTATTACCCAGGAATTTGGGGAGGTTGAGGGGAAGGGTTATTTTCATGGTTGTAGTTGTGTTGTCTTAACCTGTAGCAGATGTGCTCGTGGGGTTGGGAACTGGAATGAGTCCCTTCCCTCGAGCCTTGGTTGTGTTCAGTGTGTGATTCCTGGGCCAGGCCTGGGCTCTGCCTCACCTCTGGCAGAGCTGCTGCCAGAAGGAAACCAGGCTGCAAGAAGATGCTCCCTGAACAACACAATGCTGGAATATCCTGAGCTGGGAGGGACCCACAGGGCTGAGAGCCCAGCCCCTGTCCCTGCCCAGACACCCCAACAACCCCACCCTGGGCATCCCTGAGAGCTTTGTGCAAACCCCCCTGGAGCTCTGGGACCATTCCCTGGGGAGCCTGGGCAGTGCCCAGCACCCTCTGGGGGAAGAACCTTGCCCTGATCTCCATCCCAAGCCCTGACACAGCTCCAGCTGTTCCAATGTTTTCTTTTGAAACCTCTCTGGTGGAGCAACTGTGCCACCCCCTGGACTCCCTGCTCCCCTCCAGCCACGGGCCTGAGCTCCAGCAGAGCTTTTGGCAGCTCCCACGTGAGTGCAGCCCCAGCTCCTGCGTGGGATCTCTGCAGGAAATGCATTTCCCTTTTCCATCAGGAGGGCACTGCTCCCACCCTCACTGAGCACTTGCTGACACACAGCTGCATCAGCACATCCTGCAGCCTGTCCAGGAACTGCTTGAAGGCAAGTCCATCCAACTTTTCCATTGCATTTTTCTACCATTTAAAATCCAGTTTCAGGTACAAGACAATCAATACCGGGGGTCGTCACAAAGCTTAAATTAATTGAAAAGAAATTAAAAACAGCGAGAGCTGCAGACTTTTAAAATCAATATTTTATTTTACTTGAATGTGCAAATAAATATAAAAAAAACTACATTCAAGGAGCTGGCAAAGCAATTACAAGCCCAAAAGCAAAGATCCTTCAAACAAATGGAAGAACAAACTCTTGACTCAAGGTCGTGCAGATACACAGCTGAAACCCTCAGACATGAACAAGCCCCTCTCAAACCTGCCTGTTACCCCCTTCACATCCCTTGCTACTCTCACCTTTGAGACAATAGCACTGTAAAGGGCAAAAGTCTTGCTTAATCAGTTCAGATTATAAATTAAGGTTTACAAAATAAGGATGCTTAAAAATACCTGAAGTACACTTAGAATGGGTGGATGGACAGGACGGTGCCCAGGTGTGGTGCCCACCTTGGTACACCTGGAACCAAACGCATTTTAAGCCACAAGTTGCCACCTATTTCCTAGTAAACATTTTTCTGTATCATAAAACCATAAAATTTGGCACAATTGTCATCTCCACTGGGACACAGCAGAGAGGTGAGCAGGGCTGAGGTGTGTTCTGGTGAGCTGGCTGGAAGGGAAAGGGGGACACTGTGCTTTGCACTGGGCTTGTCCCCCTGCTCCCCCCAGCAGCCCTTGCAGAGCCATGTGGTCACTGCCTCTCATCACTTCCTGCAACAGGAGCAGGGGAAAAACCTCCAGATCATTTCAGGAACCAAAATTTAACAGAGACCCAGACAACAAGAACAGGGCTTCTTGATGAAAAGTCTCTGCTGGCAGTGGTTGTGCAAGTGGCCACAAATGCCAGAGAGTGGCCTCCCTCCTTCCCTCCCACAGATTATTTTGCAAAAAACACAAAGACTCAGGACAGTTTTCTATTAAATGTACCCCAAAGGCCAATTTTTCTACTGTCAAGTGAGACAATTGCGAAACCAAATGTCGTACAGTGGAAATAACCCAGGACAAATCCTACAGGCTGCTCCTTAGGTCTGGCAGAAATCATAACCTAAAAGTCAAAGCCACAGAAAGTTTTGGGCTGGGGAGGGTTATTGCCCCAAAAGCCAGGAAAAAGTTGGAAGCAAAGCTGAAAGGAGGCTGGATATGCCTCAAGACATCATTTTTGTAATACACTCCACGGACAGCGTGCTTGCCCTCAGCCCCTGGGAAACAGGAGTGAAGTCTCAGTGGGGCTGCAGGACAGACACGACTACATTTCCTTGATTGCTCACTAGATTAAGTCAGACATAGTGTTCTGCACAGAGCAGGGGAGGCTGTTTTAGGTTTCACGGCAAAAAAGCTTCGATAGCAGCACAGATGCTTCAGTGGAAAAGCTCCTCTCTGGTGGCTGTGGCTGCATCTCACACTGCTGCTCCCGGATTTCCATGCGTCCCTGCACATGCAGCGCCTGTGCTGAGGCAGCAGAAAGAGGAGAGTGCAGGGCCGAGCCCGGCTCGCAGCCGAGCTCCGGGAGCTCCATCTGCCGCGTCCCCGGCGCGCTGCAGCCCCGCGGGCCGGGCGGGCACGGGGCAGGGAAACGCCCAGCTCCGGAGCTGCCATCAACATGCAAAACACAACCAACAAACCGGGCCGGACCGCGCAGGGGATGCTCCTCCCCGCGGAGAAGGCGGAGGCTGCAGCAGGTCCTCAGCTCCCGAGGCAACACCAGCAGCTGGTGGGGCTTGGGCCGGCAATCCTTCTCAGCCCACAGCTCAGAGCTCCTTCCCCTTCGTTCGTGCTCCAGAATACTTGGGTGATGAAGGAGAGTCAGAGCCTGGAGTGCTGGCCATCCCCGTGTCGGTTTTGGCATTTTTCTCACCACAGCACCAGGAACAAGAGTCACTCGTTGCCTTGTGGGTTCACAGGAATAAGGAAGGCGCCTGGGGCGGGGCTGCCAAGCTGTGCCAGGGGCTCTCTGCCCCCCTGGCACTCCCAGCTTACAGTGAAGAGTTCTGCAGGCTCCAAGACAGCACAAAGTCAGGAAGATAGGGAATATTAAACCCTTCAAAGTGGAAGCAGCTGCCAGCATCTGCTCAAACACCAGCCCAGCTCCACCTCTCCAACAAAGCCACTAGTGGTAGTTCACCCCCTCACTGAGCTGGTCAGCAGTGGCCCAAAGCCAGGAAACTACTAAAAAGTGTGTGGCAATGCCAAGAGCCCCCTTCCCATAAAGCTTTTAAAAGTCTCTTCATGATGGCTGGAGGATTACACTGCAAGGAGACAAGTCTATGCCATATGGAAAATACATGATAATCCAAAGTAAAATGCTGTTTGGATAAATATCATTAATACATACATTGCATTCCCACCACTATTCTCATAGTAAATGTGCTTCACCAGCAAGGCCCTGGCTCGTGTGGGTGCTCAGGGTGAAGCGGGACGGCGGCTGTACTGCACTCTGTATCTGTTCACTGGCACCCCGTGGACATTCACTGTCTCACACGTGGTTTTGCAGGGCACCATCTCCTCGTCCTCATCTCCCATGAGCCAGTCTTGCACCACATCCACGGCCTCCATGGACACGTTCTCCTCCAGCCACCGGTTGTGCCACTCCTCGAACTGCTGGTGGTGCTTCAGCAGCACCATGGGCTGGACCTGGAAGCAGGACAAAGATCACCGAGGTTTTTCTGGGGAGAAGCCAGAGCCCTCAGCTCTCCACGAGGTGTGCAATGCTTTGGCCACAACACAAACAGGGAAACAGGAAACCTCATACCTGTGTTTAACCATCCCTATTTCCTAATGGTTGCCACTCCCTCTCTAAAATGTTCATGGTAAGGAAAAGGCTGCTGAACTAATCCAAAGTACAGAGCATTTACCAGCTCTCCCTGTTTCATCCAACACAGAGCAGTAACTTCTGGGTGTATTTTGCAGGAATTCAGCCACAAGACTTTTGGGTACCCACGTTTTGGCTCCCACCCTCAACCTCTGCTACTGCTGGGGCTGCAGAGGGAGCAAAAGGGAGATGTACCTGCTTGGCTCTGCAGAGAGCTCCCCTCCTGTACATGTAATCCTCAGAGTTCATGATGAACATCATCTTGTGGGTGTTGAGCTTGAAGCGGCAGTCGACGTTGCAGGCGCTCTCCACGCCGATGAGCCTCTTCCAGGAGCTCTTCACCTCGCTGCGCAGGGCCCTCACCTGCTTGCACTGCCACTTGCGGAACTTCTTCAGGTTCCTGGAGCAAAACAAGCAGGGCAGAGTGTGTGCCACACCTGCTGAACTGCTCTGCCAAGCTGACAAGGCTCACAGCACAAGGATGGAACTTGTGTTTGCACATTTCGGTTTTCAGACTCTCTCCAGGATCTTCCTCTGTGTTCTCTGACAAATATTTGGTGAAATGGGAACAAAGCAAACCCAGAATTCCACATAGAATCTATACTACTCCATTCCAAACACAGTTCCATGAACAAACCTCAGTGCAGTGGTCATAAATTTCTCCTTCAGCATCCTTGTGC
Organism: Climacteris rufus; assembly: GCA_013398175.1. Lineage (NCBI taxonomy): Eukaryota > Metazoa > Chordata > Aves > Passeriformes > Climacteridae > Climacteris > Climacteris rufus. The sequence goes on from VZRZ01005637.1 coordinate 270,650, forward strand.
AGTGCACTGGCCTGGAGCAGCCCCTCTGGGCCTCAGAGGCGACTGCATTTCCCCAGGGCTGGCACAGCACCCAAAGCCACTGGCACACGGGCAGGGAGGAGGCAGCAGCAGCTGCTGCAGGTGTGGCTCAGGGCAGGGAGCAGCTCACCTTTGCAGAAAGACCGGTTTCAGGAGGAAGCCATCGTTCTGGTTGTTGGGAGCTCCTTCCACCCCAACGTACTGCTCCATGTAGTTTGCCAGGTGCTACACAAGGGAGAGCAATTCCAGTGAGAATTCACTTCACCAGGACAAACATCACTGCAAGGAACCTGTTTATTTCCAAGCTGTTTCTTCTGGGGCTGACTTATGTTGAAACTCTTTGCTAATACACCATTTCTGTCTGACCACAGCCCCAAGTGTCATCCTCCCACCTCCCAGGCAAACTTGTCCTCCTGGCAAAGTCCCACATTTTGGAACAAGAAAGCAGGAAAGCATTCTTAGATATCTGCTTTGAGGTGCAAAGACTCCATGGTCATTGTGGTATTACCTGGACCTCCACAGGATCTTCTGTCTGTGTTTCTTCTGTATCCAGCAGCTCAATGGTCATGATCACCTGTCCTTTCCTCTGAAGAAACATGACCTGTGATAAAGTTACAGAAAATATGGGCCACAGAGGTTCACAATAAAATGCTGCACATTCACAACAAGTCATTTGGACAACAAATACGAGCTGAGTGAGCCAGTCTGTCCCCTCACTGTCTATGCTCTGGTTTTGCTACCTTTTTCCATAATGCTCCCTCTCTGACCTTGGAGCTCCCAAACCCACTTCTCCGGGTGAAGTGCCACCTGGGAGATTTTCTGAAGCTTTCCAGTGATTCTCTGAAGCTCCCTGGCAGCAAGGCCTTACCTTGAAGCAGTTCTCATCTGCCATGCACCGTTCAGCCTTCCACTGGTAGCTGGTCTCCTTTGCTGCCCGCACACAGCGCGAGGACAGATTTCCCCCGGCAGCTCCGCGCTTCCGCTCGTTCAGGTACAGCTCAACCACCTTCAAGCAGATGTCATCGCTCACTAGATGGTGAAGCTTCCATTAAAAAAGGGGGAATTCAGTCAGCAAGTCTGGGCCAAGAGTTAACTCTAGTGTGTTATGAAAGGAGCACAAAACTCAGAACAGCAGCACACTCAGCTGAAGCAGCAAACTCCAGAGACTTCCCACATTTCCCTCTCTTTTTCATGATTTTGCAATAAAAGGAACAAAGAGTGAGGGGCTGATGTGCCTTAACTAGAAAACTACAACTGGAAGACAGATTTGAGTAAGAAGAACTGAATCTTTATTGTTTTGCCTTTGATGTATTTTGGGAACGGCAGAATTTTGAAAAGATTGGAACTCAAAAAATGCTGGGAAAGGCCAGGAAGAGTAAATCCCCTAAAGCAGTCGCTGTACAGGAGTTGAAATCTCTCACTAAGCTTCTGCTGGGCCATCTCCCCATCATATAAAGCTTTTCTCTGAGTTTGCTCTAAGCTTAGTGACCCATTGCTCTGCAGGGCACTGGGAGCAGCCTGTCTGTGTGTGCAGGGCACTGGGATCAGCCTGTGTGTGTGTGCAGGGGCTGTGCAGGGCACTGGGATCAGCCTGTCTGTGTGTGCAGGGCTCTGGGAGCAGCCTCTGTGTGTGCAGGGCACTGGGATCAGCCTGTGTCTGTGTGTGCAGGGCACTGGGATCAGCCTGTCTGTGTGTGCAGGGCACTGGGATCAGCCTGTGTCTGTGTGCAGGGGCTGTGCAGGGCACTGGGATCAGCCTGTCTGTGTGTGCAGGGGCTGTGCAGGGCACTGGGATCAGTCTGTGTCTGTGTGTGCAGAGGCTGTGCAGCCCAGCCCTACCTGGCGGACGATGTTCTGCACCAGCTTGTCCATGGTGAAGCCGATGTAGGCGTGGATGGTGAACATCTCCCTCAGCGTGTCCTCGTACTGCGTGGGGTCGATGTTCCCGTCCAGCAGGCTCCTCACCATGTCCAGGAAGGCTGGGTAGTATTCCTCCAGTTCCACCTCACCTGGGCAGGGGGGAAAGTGAATTCGTTTAACACACAGAGTGAAGTCAGGCAATCCGAGGGGCAGCAGTGCTCAAGAACCACAGAGTTTGGTGTGGAGAATGTCCTTACAGACAGGCAGTTCTCTGCCAGGTGCCCTGACAGGCTGGAACAGTTTCCCTCATGCACTTCCAGCACTGCCTTGGGCAATAACTATTTCTCTGTGGGGCCATTTCCATTGTAAATCAAAGTAACGGATTCATACAATGAGACACTTGAGAACTCCTGAGCACAGTGCAGGAAATCTCTGTGAACCAGCCCATGAGACACTGTTAAAGGAGCTGTGGCCACAAATCACAAACACAGAGGACAGCACCTCTACACCCCCCACAGACCTGCCTGCTGGTCCCTGTTCCTCAGACATACACCGTGGAGCAAAGGCAACCAGGGCATTAAGACTGGACTAAGCCCTGCATTATCCTTACTTGGTTGCTTCAGTCTTAGCTCCATGGCTGGATCATTGGTTTTTTCTTTCCTCCCTTCACAGAGGAGCTTCTCTCTCTCCTTCTCAGTCCTATACTCCAGCAGCTGCTTCTGGGCTTGCCGATAAATCTTGAGGAGCCTCGAGCACAGAGTCTGGTGAAGGCGGAGGAAGAAATACCAATTGTTATTGACAAAGAAGAGGCTGTAAACATCATCCAGAGTGTTGTGGGGCTCAGCAGCTGTAACATCACAGAAGGTTGCTTTGGTCTCCAAAGGACTGCTTGGAGGCCCAGGCACGTGTTTTTTCCGCAGCTCAGGAGCATCCAGGTTCTGCCCCTGGTGGTTTTCTCTGTCCTCATCTGTTGATTCTTCAGAAATGCTGTGCTCAGGAGGCTGGGAGAAGAACAGCTCGGGTATGAAGTGATGCACAATCTGCCGGATGGTTGCCTGATCCTCCTTTTGGATGGTTGGCTGCCTCTTCACATAATAGCTGATAAGAGATGCTGCATCTTCCAAAATCTGCTTATCTTCATAGATAAAGATAAGATGAGGCTCATTTGTGGATGAACTTCTCCCCTCTGAGTGCTGCTCCTGATGCTGTAATCAAGAGACAAAGAGATAAAGATCCTTCCAATCCATGCTCAAGAGCCATTCCTGCCAGGAGAGACAAGCCAGTATTACCACTGTGCTTGGGACAGTGGGTTTTGGCCAAGAAATCTCCCAGCACAACCACTTCCACACAGTCCCAGGTGCTATGCACACATCTAGGTCACCCTAGCAAGGAAGGGCATGGAGGAGGGGTTATCCCTGTCATACACACCTCGTCATAGACACTCTCAATTTCATTCAGCAAGCTCTTGGAGCGCAGAGCTTTGGTGTCGTTCTGCTTGAAGTTGACAGCCTGGTGATCCAGGGATTTCAAATAGGCCTTCTCATACTGCTCCCTCCAAATCTTGTTGAAGCCCTGCTGGGCCTCCCTCCATTCTTCCTCCTTAGCTTTCAATCTGCATAAATGTACAGTCTGCTTCAGTTCAGGCACAGAAACACACACAAAACATTTTAATGTAGCCAGCTGTGGTGCAATTTTCAGTGGAAAACTGGAATTTATTCCTGGAAGCAATAAACAAATTTCAAAAAGCACCACCACTGATGACAAGTTATCCTTTAAACAACACCTACAGAAAACAGTCCACAAATCACAGAACCATTTAGGCTGGAAAAGACCTCACATGATCAAGTCCAACCTTTGACCAATCCCTGCCTTGTCAAGTAGACCAGAGCACTGAGTGCCACATCCAGATTTTTGAACATTTCCAGGGATGGGGACTGCACCACCTCCCTGGGCAGCCCCTTCCAGGGTTTAACAACCCCTTCTGTGAAGAAATTTCCTCTGATGTCCAACCAGAACTTCCAATAGCGCAGCCTAAGGCTTTGTCCTCTCATCCTGCCCCTAGTTGTTAAAAAATGCTTTAAAAACCCTTTATCAGCTCCTTAAAGAAACACAGAACAATGGGAATTACCTTTTAAGAACCACAGGAACTGCAGTAACTGGGTTTTTCTTCAGACTCTCAATGATCTCTGGTGCTTTGTCACCGTAGATGCGATAGATGGCCCGGCGCTGGATCACTTCTGATGTTCCTCCCAGACAATCATCCAGGCGAAATTTCTCCTGATCCTCCTGGGTCAGTCGTGACAATTTCTTCTGCACACTCTCCAGCACACGGATTGTGGCTAAATTGGTCTCCAGGACAACATCCAGCTGTTGAGAGTTCACAGCAGACACAGCGTAAGGACAGGCAGAGCAGGAAGGTGGAGAGCAGCAGCCCCGGTTTGGGGAAGGTGTTCCAGCCTCACAGGGTGGAGCCAGGAAGCAGCAGGAAGGTTCTTACTGGAAAATAGACCTCTGCCAGTTCTTCCAGAGGTCACATGCAATTTAGAACTGAATTCATGGATAGGAAGAACTATTAGACTCCAAGCAAGTGGAACACACACCAACAAAGCAAGTGGAACACACACCAACAAAGCAAGTGGAACACACACCAAACTCCATCTCAAACCAACAAACACCAACACAACCTTCAGTAAGTGGCCAGCAATTAATTCAGTAAAATCCAGAAGTTTTGCCTGCTGAAGAAGCAGAAAGGGAGCTCAGCAGCAGAGGTACCTCAAACCGCTCGTCCTCGCAGCGGTGCAGCTGCTCCTCATACGGAGTCTTCTTGGAGCTCACAAAGGTGGAGTCTTCAGACCAGGATGGAAACGAAACCCAGGTATCATTTAACACCTGCAACAGTGCCAAGACAGGACATTGAGCACAGTCTTGTGAGCCCAGAGCTGTTCTCATGGGGTTTTATGTCTTTTCTTCCCTGAGTTTCTGCTGGACATTCCAGACCTGATTCCCAGGTCACTGCCACGACTGCTCCCCAGATTTGGGTTCTATGAGGAACTTCAAGGGCCCTGCTCAGAATTCAAAAAGTACCTTCACTATCACCTCACACACAGAGATCACTCTGCAGTTATCAGCAACTGTAAATCAAGGAGACAGAGTTCCCCACAACAGTGGGAATGGTGCCTCAGGCACTGCCTCACAGGGCTCTTCCAGAGAAAAACTGTTCTTAAAGGCCATACTGGACCAATGCTAGAAAGTCAATCCTAGGGTATTTTTCATTCTAAAGGAATAAATTCATGTCTGCACACAGACTCAAAAGGTATTAAAGATGCAATTTGAGATGGGTTTAGACAAAATTAGCAAAATGTGGATATTATTTCAATAAATTGGCTGAACAACTAAAGCGGATCAGCAGTGAAGAGAGGACTCCACACGCAGAAGCTGTGGCACAAACGACCCCACTCCAATTTCTGTGTGTTGAGGGATTGAAGAGCCCAAAGTACCTCCTTGCAAATGGCTGTTCTTCCACTGCACTTTGGCTGCTGGTAGGTTTTGGGGAGAGCCCTGTAACTGGATCCGATGCGTTTGCACGACGCGTAATCGATCTCCCGGCTCATCCCGTCCCCGGAGCGCTCGCTCAGGGGAGAAGCAAAGGAAAGCTCTTTCACACCAAGGAAGGACTTGAACTGTGCAAAGAGTTCTGGGAATTTCCTTCAAAAACACAAGCAAGTGTATTTTGTTATGGCACTGTGGCAGTTTTTGGGTGGTTAATGTGTATCATAAAAGGGAGGGAGAAAAATCTAAATAAACTCAGCATTGCAGGGACAAATCTTTCACCAACATTTTAACTCTGTTATTGTTCTCTATGAATTACTTTAGGGGGTTTTTCTTGACTTAAGGTAGCAAAATTATTTCCTTTCACTATACAAACACTGCCCCTAATTGGCTGAGGAGAAACTGATCCTTGCCATTTGACTCTCCCTCTTCTGTTGGAAGCCAAACAGCTCAGGAGTCCCACAGCAGAGCTGGAGCTATTTATCCTTTTCACAGCCCTGTTCTCAGATTTCATGTTTGTACCTTTATTACATTTTGAGATATTAAACAGGGAGTGTGAACAGACAGAGGAAAATCTCTTCCTCACAATGCTCATTAAGAGCTGTACAGGTAGTTTTAAAGGTTCAGATTTTATTACTCTCTTTTTGGATTAACCTTCAATTTCTTGCGTGCTGCCTAGGAGATACTGCAGTAACAAAGTTCACAATGTCTCCAAAAACTAACAGAGTGGGACCCACAAAGTACTACAGGGAAGAGGTAAGTTAGTAACTTACCCTAAAAAGGGTGTAACAAGCTGGAGCAACTCAGAGCCAGACACCAACTCCTGGTTGAAGAGAGCAATGCACCGGAGAAAATTTTCATAGACCTCCTGACTCTTGAGCACCCTGCGCACCTACAGCAGTTGGGAGAGATGATCACACCACTTGAATGCCACTTGTACTTAAAAAAGATTAATTATCAGTCTGTTCATCTTCCAAACCCACCTATTTTTACTTTTGTTGGTCTTTCTCTGCCACTTGAAAAGTCAGGGAACGTCTTAAGTGTACACAAATTGTACAGAAACCTAACCAATTATCAGCCACATAAAAGGCTGAAGATAAGGCCACAGAATGGGAGAAAAGGACAAATACTGACCTTGTCAAAGAAGGAAAACTCTTGCAGAGTCCCATATTTCCCCACCGTTGCCACCGACAGATCTTTGGTACCTCGCAGCTTCATTTTCTTCTGTTGAAAGAACAAGCAGTTATATTTAACATGCTGGGACTCAAATGCCATCAAATCCCACTCTGTTGACATAGAACAGCTCCCTGCAGAGCCTGAGACCCTGTATTTCCCCAGCAGTGATCTGACATTGCTGTGTCACATCCTCACAGCAACCTCTGTCAAACGTCTCCCAGCTAAGAAGAAACAACAAAAAAAAAATAATCACCTGAGATTCTGTGTAGAAGCCATAAATTGTTCCCTTCCAGGGCCAATACTTAGTACAGAACATTTTCATATTTAGTATCAGACATGTTACCACACACATTTAAGCATACATTAAGAATTACCCTTTTCTACAGATATTAAAACAACTCAACATTTTGTTTCTCATACACCTACAGACCTCAAAGACATTACTCATTACACCTTTAGCTCAGCAATTACCTGAACACAAATAATGCCAGGTTATTCTAAGTTTTCCTTGCTAAAAGATACCTTTGCTGGGCCAGAAACAGGACGCAGGAGCAGCGGCCTGGATCGCTTTTTGCTGTGCTCCAGATTCTTCTCATGCTCGGTTTTCTGCACACTGTTCACTTCACATGGTCCATTTCCTGTGAACTGAAGTAAATAAATCATGATTTCAATGTTCTTTTCTCAAATAAATAATCCTAACAGGACACAGAGCATGTGGTTAAGTCACCTGTTCTGAGAAAATCCAAACAATGAAGAGGAGCAAAGTTCACTATTGGCTGTATGATTTTCCATGTTTTGCATATTCTACATGCAGACAGAGCATTCAACATTCTGCCCTGCTCTCAGCACATACCAAAGACCTTTTTGCCTCTGGGAGGAACTGTCCAAACTCTGAGAGCAGATCCTCCTGTCCCCGGAACAGATTGGCCACTTCAGTAAACACCTCTTCCTCTGACATGCCCCGGAAGGGTCGGCCCTTGGTGTTCAGCTGTTCTTTCTGAAAAGATACACACAGCTGTGAGAGTCAAAAAATACCTCACTCTGCCAGAAAACTCATCCTGAGCTGAAAACCCCAATGCCACACAGCTTGAAAGGACTCTGAGCCAGCCCCAGGTTCTTACAGGAGCTCCTTTCACACTCACAGGATCACAAACCAGCTGGAGGTGAGTAAAGACAGATCTAGCTACAACCCCTTTACACCTCGCAAAGTTCCACAGTTTTCACACTTTTGTTATTTCATGTGGATATCTACAAGGCAGTTGTTGGATAAAGACCAGTCCTTGGGAACTCCAAGTCTGTTCAACAGGCAGAGATTAAATTTGACAACCACAACTCCAACCCACATCTCTGCCACAGAAGACTTTTTACCTGGTAAGTGTGAAGAATTTCTAAGAAGGATCTGTAAATCTCTGGGTGGTCAAGGAAACGTGTTTTGATCTTATTCACATAACTGATGGCATTATTGAACTCCACAGAATCAGATTCCAAGGGAACTTGGGATTTATCTTCTTTGTAGGGAAGCTGCTGCCGAAACTCCTCGGAGCAGTCGCTGTGGTTGTGGGAGTTCTCCTGGGAGTAGTGCAAGACCAGCCCACTGCCAGGGAGAGCACTGGGAACGGGCTCTGGGGGCACCTGGGGGCACAGCACACACGAGAGGTGTTGGAAAAGGATCAGGAACCAGTTCAACAACAACCCAGCAGCAGTGCTGTCAAGCTCCTCAGCTAAAAAATATTGTCACATGAAGAAGAAAGAAAAAGTATTTCATTAACTCCACTGGTGAAAATACTCCCTGAAGGTCTCCCTGGTGCAGGAACCAGCTGACTTGTTACAGCTCCTGGCTGTCCTGCTGTTCTTGGCCTCACCAGGCTGCACCAAACACCCCCCACTGCAGGTCCTGCTACCACTGGTTATGGCAGAAGAACTGCCAGTTTTAAGGAGCATATTAAACATAAGGCTCTTCCAGATGTTAATTCCTAAGCAACAGAGAGATCTGAGGAAGCTGAGATCTGAAAGATAGTTCCTGCTACTAGTTGGAGCTAAACCACAAGTTTATCAGCAGAATTCAGTTTATGGCTCTATTTCAACTCCACAGCCACACAATAACAACAAAAAACAAGCAGGGGCAACATCCATCTGTACCCCAGCAGAGGTGTTTCACTGCAGGATGTTAGCAACAACACCTGGACTCCATGACCTTAAAGGCCTTTTCCAACCTAAACAATTCAATGATGTCACAGTTCTGTGTACATTTGCTTGTTGCCTAAACAAGTTTCTTGGTTTCTCAGTGGAAGTCTGGAAGTGCAATTCTTCCAGGATCCCTCCTAGAAATTTGTCCCTGGCCACACCAGCTATTGAGAACCCATTTAACTATGTCAGGCCAACTACAATTTCAGTTTCCAAATCTGACTGAAATATTTGGAGTGGTGTTTCAGGTAGAACCATCAGTCCTGTGTAAGTTAAACTACCTGGTTTGAGAATAAATTGGGGGTTGGAACTAGGTGACCTTTAAGGTCCCTTCCAATCCAAACCATTCTATGATTCTTTGAATAAACATTTACATTTATATTATGCTCATTATCACAGGTTTTGAAAACCATCTAAAAACCTCAGCAACGTGCATTGCACATAAATCTCCACAGCCTAAACTGTGCAGACGTGTCCAGTGACACATGGAACAGTTTATTTAGAGAACAAGAGCTCTGTGACCTACCTGACTATTCAAAGGTGACTGTATACTTAACTTCCCATTCTTTGGAATTTCTATCCTGTAGCCCAGAGGAAGAAATGCATTGAATCCTACAATGAGGTCAGGATGCTCATGGAAAAGCTGAGAAACACGTCGGATGACTCCTGGTGTGTCAATGCTAAAATTGAGAAGGGTTTGTTACTTCCATCCAAATCAGAAATACAAGTGAAACCTAAAAAATGCCAGAGGTATGTGAAGCATCTGGTTACTTAGGGATGCAATTTTTTAAAAAGCAGACCTAGAGGTTAGCCCAAGCAGAGGGAATGACCACTGCAGCCTCAGCCTGGGAATGTTATCCATGGAGAGAGGAGTGTGCAGGTTGCCCAAAGGGCAAGACACCCACCACCTCCAGGGCTGGCAGGTCTCAGGTTTTGCACCCAGGTTGCTTCACTCATTTTCAAGATCTGTGTCTAAGAGTGGAAAGGAAAAGTGGATTTGCCTTCTCCTGTGGATTTCATCTCTGGAAAATGATGGGATGGGCAGAAGTTCTCCAGCTCCACATGACTGCACCACTGGGGGACAGGCAGAGGTGGAATGATGGGGTGAAGGGTGGGGGGCCCTGTACAGCAGAGAGACCCCAACAAGACTGAGGCCTGAGGGAATGGCTGGAGCTGTGTCAGGGGGGTTGGGATGGATATCAGGAAAAGATTCATCCCCCAGAGGGTGGTAAGACACTGAACCATTCCCAAGGGAATGGTCACGGCCCCAAGGCTGCCAGAGCTCCAGGAGCATTTTGACAACACTCTCAGGCACAGGGTGGGATGGCTGGGGTGTCTGTGCAGGGACAGGGGTTGAATTCAATGATCCCTTCCAGCTCAGGTTATGCTGTGATTCTATGAAAGGCAGAGAAGCTCCCCAGAGCACCCCGGGGTGCAGGACCCGGGCTTTACCTCTGGCTCTTGAACTCCTTCATGATCTCCAGGAAGCCGTTGTAGGTGGCGGGGTCGCTGCCGAAGCGAATCTTCACCTGGTCCAGGTAGGACAGCGCATCCTCCACCTGCGGGGAGGCACCGCCTGAGGCCCAGGCGGGGGGAACGGCCCGGGGGCCCCCCACGGCCCCAGAACTGGGGCGGGGGCACCTCAAGGCACAGGAGGAGATGGCAACCGGCCCCGGCGGTGCCCACGGCACCGGGGAAGGGCGGTCGGTACCGGGTGAGGGGGTCAGAGGAGGGCAGGCCTCGGTGGGCACCACGTACTGGGAAGGGTGGGCTTCCCGGTGCTGGCGGGGATGTCAAGGCACGGAGGCGGTCACAGCACCGGGGAGCCGGGCACAGGTCCCCGGGGAGGATGACCGCGGTACCAGAGGGAACGGGCGGGCCGGGGAGGGTGGCACGGCCCAGGGGAGGGGGGAACAGGCCCGGGGAGCCCTCACGGTACCGGGG
>VZRZ01005640.1:0-44092 GCA_013398175.1 Climacteris rufus
TAGGCAAACAGGACTGATGCAAAGAATCTGAGTTACTCGCGCTTTCTACTCGCGATACTAATTACAAGTGAGAACAGTCTCATAGGATTTCTGATTTTTTTTTAATATCCCTGCTTTTGCTATGTGACAGAAATTTCTAGAAATACATCATAGCATTGACTTTGTGCTTCTGTCTCAGGACATATTGTTATACAATATGAAAGAGTATGTTATGAGCTTTCTAATAACAGCACTTAAAAATTGTACCTCTGTCTGTTTTCATGCAGTAGTGCTCTTCAGGAATATCTTCAAACAGTAGCTAATATTACATTGCTAAAGTGTCCTGCCAAGGTGCCAAACTGCAAAGATAGACTAGCAGTACAATATAATAATGTATAATCTATAGGAACATATTAACTAAATACATTGTAGATGTTCAAATTAAATCAGAATAGATAAACTTTAATTGATATGATTTATGTGGATTGTTTAGGTTGGTTGAAGGTTGTCATGTGTGTTTATTTCTTACACTAAGGAGGACTCTAGTAGTAATTTCAGTAATGATGGCAGCCATTTTAGCTATCTCTCCTCTAAAGGCCTTCAGACTGCAAGCACAGTAAATATGTATATTTAGTGCAACGCATTCTTACAGTACTGCTGACTTTTTCTTAACTTTATATCAATTTTAGGTAAAAGGTTTGTCGTGTATGTGACACTGCTTTTAATTGCTGGGTGGCAATTAACAGATTAACTTGGAACTCAGGAGAGTGAGGTTTGATTCTCAGCACTAATGCATATTTCCAAGTTACTCTCATCTCCCAGAGAAGTGCAGAAAATTTTACTTCTCTAGGGTGATACATCATACAATTTTGAGGTGCTCACATGCTAAAGAAGCAGGAAAAATATTTAACATTGAGTTCACAATTTTAATATTTGCCCAGAAGAGCTAACAGAGAAAGGATCATTATTCTCTCTTTACCTTGCAAGTGTTCAAAGATGTTGAAATGAGTCTCCTATATTAAGCGTGAGAAGAAAAATTCCCATACATAAATTATTTCCTAAAAGCTTTCTTAGTGTACATAGCATATAAAAAGAAAATAGCAGTTTTGTGTATCTGACATACCAGTATATTTTCACAGTGTTTTTCAAATATTAATGGCAGTATTTCTAAAATATTTCTATTCCAGGACAATTTCAAATAAGTAGTGGTTTCTTCCTCTATAAGAAGTCGTATTGCTAGCACACGTCTTTTACTTCACTGTTTCCTTATTTATGTGAGCTTAAAATTATACACGTTTTCTTCTGAAAATAGAATCTATGCCATTGTTTTGCTCTGTGCCTTAGATTTAAACAATTGCATAGTATTGAAGTTATTCGATACTTTATGTAGAGGTAATGAATTCCTCGAATGTCATGTTTTTTTTCCATTTGAAGATAATGGAGGAGTTATTTTTAAACCATTAGGATAATTTAAAAGCACTATGAACTTCCTTTCATGTGATTACAGTTTAATTTGTCCATATAACTTCTCTGTTCTTTTTAATACTTGCTAAAGACACACGATTTACAATATTTAGTGTTGTGCAATGCTGCTTTTGAAGAAATGTGTTACATTTCTGAAAGTGTAGTAAATGACTGATTTCATGAAATAAAAAACCTCTGCCTCTTGGAGTACATTCATTGTTTGAACAGAAGTTGAAAGAATTTTTCTTCTTCTGGACACCTCTTATAATGTCCACGTGTCACAGAGTCAATTCTGCTTTGTTTTGCCCAGGTGGCTTCTTCCAGAAGAGACCTTGGAGGAAGGGTGCTGCGATGACCCAGCCCACCTTGGGGCTGAGTGACATCCAGTTGGTGGATTTCCCTGCCCAGGACTCCGACCCTGAGGGTGGACCCGAGGGCGACACCAAGGTTTAAGGCTACTCCCCACTGGGTGTCCATCTAGCAGCCTCTCCTCCTCTCCTTCTAGAAACCTCTCCGTTCGTGTAATGCTGTTGGTTTAAACTCCTATGTTTATTCACGTTTCATTGCCTGTGTATTGAGCTCTGGAAAGTTCTGTTCAGTTCAGTTCTTCATTGGTTGATTGAAAGATGTTCCTCCCCTAACCCTTTGTGATTTGTTCCCTGTCACCCCTCGTCATTCCCTTACTGGTTTATCCCTCTGTTCCTCCCTTTGTCCACCCCTGTTTCTAAAGGGGGCTGTAAATGCTCCCCAGGGCTCTTCTCCTTTGTCCCCCCCTTTCGACTGGAACTCTGCCCCTCGGGGCTGGAATAAAGTCGGGGTTACAGACAGGGAAAGAGTCCCTCTTTCTTCCTTTACCCTCGCCTGTTGCCTAGCAACACCTTGCAGCAGCCAGCGTTCGAACCGAGCTACTTGCAGGCAGCACGGACAGCTGCTGACAGGACTCTGATTGCCACACTGCTGGGGCATCAGAACTTCTTGCCTGCCGGGCCATCAGGTTTTGGAAAAGTCACTACTAACCTGTGCTTAAGCCGCTAAATAAATGTTAAAAAAAACCCAAACAAAACAAAACCAAAACCAAACAAAAAACCACAAACAAAACAAACAAAAAACAAACAAACAAACAAACAAAACCAAAAACCCCCGGTCCTTAGAAGTGTTGATGTCCTTTTCTAGTGAAATGGTTTACACTTATGCAGTGGGAATGAGTCATCATCATGATTCCTTTACATAAATCTGTGAAAGAGGAGAGAAACCCTTATTCTCCTACCCTGGAGCTCACTTGAACCAGAGATCTCAAAAGTTTTAGCATTTTGGAGAATCCATGGTGGTATGCTTTAGCCCTTTATTGCATTTTAAAAAAGACATACATAATTAGCATAAAAATACAGAGTAATCTTAATCTGAATATGTAAGTAAAAGGTGACCTCATTTGCATTTTTTCACAATTAAATACTTTAAAATTTTAATGTGCATGCAAGAAACACATCAATCCCAATGGCTCAGCTGATGTGTTGAAACGAACTGGGAAGCCTAGCCTGGTAAGGGTACTGAATGTAGCATTTGGGTTTTATGGTAAATTGCAGGGTCAGCCCAGCTGAAAGTCTTGGTGATAGTGAGGTCCACCTTCACAACCCCCGCACTGTTCCCCTGCCCTGAACTTTAGAATTGTTAATTTTTTTTTTTACTAATTCTATTTATTTCCTCTGATAATCCCAGACAGCAAATGTGTGAAGTGCAGCATAACAATACACCATGAAATGCACACCAAACCAGGATGTACGTTGTAGGCATCAATGGGGAAGAGGATTCTGCCAGCACAAAATTAGTGAAGCTGGTATGGGTTGCTGGTGCTGCTTGCTCTTACTGAAATGGGTGTTGGTGAAAATTATCATCAAGAAGCAAGAGACATGGGACCAAATCCATTTCTGTAGATGGTGGAAGATCAAAATAACCACAACAAAGTGAATTCAGATCATTCTTCTTCCACCTTGTCTGGCGCTGTCACTAAACACAGAGGAAAATTGTTCTATTGCTATAAGAAAACACAAGAAAGATCACAATTGATTGTCTAATCCTGATTGTGAAAACCCTGGACTATGGTTCCTATTTCCAGGCTCTGGGAATTTTTGTGGTAGGTTTGTTTCAGTTTTTTCTTGGTTTGGGTTTTTTGGGGGGAGAAGGGGCTGTTGCTTTGTGTTTGTTTGTTTGTGGTTTTCTTTTATTTTATTTTTAGAAATGTTTTGTCCAAAATCAGTTTTTAATGTTAAGTTTTCTGTGAAGAACAAAGTAAGGTTGAAGATACATTAGAGTCTTCATATATTCCAAAGAAACTAAGAACTGAATAGAGTTTTAGTTGACATCCTACCTTTTAGTAGTTTGTCAGTTATTACAGAAAAAAACAATAGAATCATCTTTGCATCCTCTGGCCTACTCCTTTGAGAAACAATGAAAAGTATGATTTTATTGCATTGCAGACTTGGAGGACCTTCTCCTTTCTTGGGTTCCAAACATGTGGCAGCCTCCCATCCTATGCTGTTTTTGAAAGGATACTTAGCTGAAATTTAATTTTGTCTTGTAGCAGCCTTTAATTAATTAAAAGTAATTGCTAAATGGAGCTGACAAAGTACTCCATCAGAATACTCTCAATTTTAGCAGAAATCTGTGAGAAACTCTTTATTACTAGTAAATCTGTAGTGGCAGTAACTGGTAAGACAAACATAACCATCTCACGTCATGTGTACGGTTTCTAGTGATGACTCAAGCTCTTTTCCTACACAGAATGAAGTCAGGATTATTAGCTAAACCACACATGTCCTTTCCCACCACGCATAGTATTGTAAGTACTGTTTAATGCACAATCCACAGCATAAGATACTGCAAGGAACAAGGCTGCCTCTGTGTCCCTCATTTATTCTAGCCAAACCACATAAAAGGCTGGATTAAAATGCTGAATCAAGCTATTCCTGAATTGTATCACTATTATGGTATAGACTTGTCTCAGCAAAGATGATTCAGCATTTTAATGGTGAAGTAATTTCCTAAATTGTAACTTAGCCATAGAAAATGACATAGATTGCCTAGAAATTCTAGTGGAAGTCAGAAGTCAAAGGAAGTGATGCAACTATTTTTCTTTCCCAGTTTTCTCCCTGTTTTTTTTTTGTTTCGTTGGTTTTGGCAGTCTCCCAAGATGTTTCTGTTCATTGAAACACCAGATACTTCAGTTGCGAGTGTGCAAACTTCATTCCAGTGACTTCAGGCTTTATCTTCTCAAAAACTCTGAGGTCAACACTCAACTGCTGATCTTGGTGACAAGTCTGCAAACCCAGAAGGATTGTGTCAGCCACAATGGAGCCATTCCAAATAAACCGTGTTTTAATAGATTGGAATCTGGCCTATTCTTACTCTAGTATTTGTGGAAAATGGAAAGAGAAAATGGGAGAATTCTTGTCCAAGGAGAACAGTTTCCTCAGTTGACTAGTACAAATATATAAAGGAGGTTAGTAACAGGATCCATTTTTTGCCCCAGTTACAGCACCTCTATGTTGACTTATGCAGGACAACAATAGAATTAATCACAGAATATATTTACTTTCTTCTAAAAAGAGATTTTACTGAAGGACTTTATTCAGTCAGAAAAAAATTATTGATCCTTAAATTTATGTATTGCTTCCCTTGAGAGCAAAAAAGATCTCAACACACACATGTTCACATAGACTTTTAAGGTATCTGTTTGTCTGCTGTAGTTTAGAAATGGCACTGCCCAATTCAGTGCCCCCCACTCAAACCCTCCTAATCATGTGCTGCTCTCTCACTCTCCTGTTTTCTCTCTCCATCCACCTGCAGTGGACTGGAGAGGAGAATTGGAAGCACAAAAGGCAAAGATCGTGTGTTGATATAAGAACAATGTACTGGAAACTGCAATGAGATAAGAAAAAGAATAGTGACAGCAACAGTACTAATGACAGAGGGTATCAGAAAAGAAATTATTCACATGAAAACCCCTCAATAATAGACAATACCAGACAGCTCCCTCCACCATGTCTTCCTGACCAGACCAGAACCCCTTTTCCCTGGAGGAGAGTAACTTTCCTCCATCTCTGGCAAACATGTGAGGTGGTATACAATAATTTCCAGGTCCTAGCCATGGCCCCTCCTGGCTACTGCAAAAAATTAATCCTGTCCTGGCCAGAACTGGGATGCTATTTCAAGAAGTTGTAGCAATGTTAAAATGAGACTGCATTTCTTCCTTTCAAAAAGTAGTGTATTAAGCCATCAGTAAATTCAATATACAACCTAATGCATGGAAGTTTTATGACTTGTGTTTACGCAGGCTGCCAATCTACAGAGATCTTTCCTGAATCAGTCATAAATTAGTTCTCTTTTTCAGGGCAATGGAGAACTTTGCACTAAATAAATGGACCTGGCAGCATGTTAGTTGCATAATTTCTGCCAGCAGTTTAAAAATGCTTTTACTTGCAATCCATTGACTCAGCTTGCAGGGAAGTGAAGCTGTTGCTGGAATATGGTGTAAGAAACTGCAGGCGCTCAGCTACAGTGCACAGTTTTTATGTACATTTTGAAACTGCATTTCAGACTACATTTGCTTTACTTGAAGCATCAAGTCATTCGTGATCACTATATTGTTCCCCTCAAGGGGCTCTTAGCAACATGTGAGCCTGGGAGCCCTGCAACTTGTCAGTCTCAGTTCTTTAGTCTTCACTATTTTGTGGGTTGATTTTAGTTAGACTTACTTAGAGAGGTTTTTTTACCGCAATTTGCTTTTTTTTTACAAGTGTCTTTTGGCTTCTCAATAATAAATCAGAGCAATTGCTACTGTCTTCTCTATGTTTGTAACTCACAATGTGTTACAAAGTGCAATTTTAATTGCTGCATTCATAACTGTTGCATGCTTTATTATTCATAACATGCAATGTTTCACCCTACCAGACACATAATCCAGGAACAGGTGTCTGTTTAAATCTGGAAATGTTCTTTGTAATGAAAACTAAGAGAATAGCACCTGGGCTACAATTGTATGTTCCTCATCTTCAGATATTTTTTAATACAAGCTATACATACAATACAGGCAGGATTTGAAGGGAAACTAAGTCTGCAGATGGAAGGCAGAGATGCCATGCAGAGAGATCTTTACATACCAGAGGACTGGGCAATCACCAACCACATGAATTTTAACAAGGGAAAGTGCTGGATTCTGCATCTGGGGTGCGGCAACCCTGGCTTTGTGTATAGGCTGGGGAATGAGATGCTGGAGAGCAGTGCCATGGAAAGGGCCCTGGGGGTCCTGGTCGATGGCAAGTTGAACCTGAGTCAGCAGTGCCCTTGCAGCCACGAGGGCCAACCCTGTCCTGGGGGGCATCAGGCACAGCATCGCCAACCAGGCAAGGGAGGAGATTGTCCTGCTCTGCTCTGCAGTCAAGGGCGGTCTCACCTTGAGTGGGCAGTTTTGGGTGCCACAGTATAAAAAAGACATTCAGCTATTAAGGCTGAAGGAGGGCCACAAGGATGGTGAAGGGTCTCGAGGGGAACCCATATAAGAAGTGGCTGAGGTCACTTGGTTTGTTCAGCCTGGAGACACTGAGGGGAGACCTTCTGTATTTTCACAAGGGGAAGTGGAGGGGACACTGATCTCTTCTTTGTGGTGAACATTGTTAGAGCTCGAGGAAATGGCATGAAGCTGTGCCCGGGGAGGTTTAGATTGGATATCAAGAAAAGGTTCTTCACCTAGAAATAGGGTCCCTAGGGAAGAGCTCACAGCACCACCCTGACATAGTTTAGGAAGCATTTGGACAATGCTCTCAGGCACAGGGTGAGACTCTCTTGTGTCCTGTTGTTATGAACAAGTGTTTGAGATCACTTAAAAATCATCGGCAAGGGTATCAGCAAAAACCAGATTTCATATTAAGTGAGAGCATGACAAAGTTCCTTGGCAAGATTCACTCTATTACTTACAGGACAGTTAAGGCATACCAAGGAAAAACAAGCAACAATAAAACCAAATAAAATCCAGGCAATCGTAAGAGAAATGAACTGAGAACTATTTAGGGTTGTGTCTGTGTGTGGCAAAAGGATAGTAATAGCAAGGATAAAAAGGAATATGGCTTCACAGCATTCAAATTTAACAGTACTTTAACCTAACTCATACCTTAAGCCTAACTATTCAACAAAGAAACAGCAACTTAACTTACATCTAACTTCCCCTACCTAACTTAAGCTTACCTTATAACTTAGCCATAGCAATTTAACAGGAGAATGACACCTAACTCAATTTATAACTTAACAATTTAACAGAGGAATAACACCTAATAGCATTTAACCTAACTTATCACTGTAACTTCAAAGTTAAACTTAACAACTTAGCAAAGGTACAATAGTTAGGAATGCTTAGCTCATAATTTATGTTAAACTTAACAGCTTAACGAAAAAACACCATTTAACAGGATTTAAGTTAGTTTATAACCATAACTTAACCTTACTTACAGGCCTAACTTACCGCGGTCAGTGAACCTCCTGAATGACCTGAGAAAAATGATGAAAGAGTAAGTGAGGAAAATTAAAATAACCTCAACACTAGGGGTAAATTTCTTTTTGATCAGCTGTGGTGGCTTGATCTTGGCTGGATGCCAAGCACCCATTAAGCTCTCTATCACTCCCCCTCCTCAGCAGGATAGCAGGGAGAAAATAAGATGCAAAAAACTTTGTGGATCAAGATAAAGGTAGTTTAATAAAGATAAAGCAAAGGCTGTACATGGAAGCAAAGGAGAACAAAATATTTATTCTTTCCATCTCATCAGCAGACTATGTCCAGTCAAGTAGGGCCTCAAAAGACATAGCAGTTGGTCCAGAAGACAAACATCTTAAGAATTAATGCATCCCATCCTTTTCTCTTATCTTTCATTGCTGAACAGATGTCATAGGCTGTGGATTATTCCTGGGTCAGTTTGTCTCAGCTGTCCTTGTTGAAGGGCATCCTTGAGTGAAGGGCAGCCTGGATGCTAAGGGAGCCTTGCAGCAAAAACGCTGGTATGGAATCAACATCTTTCTCACTACAAATACAAAGCACAGTGTTATCAGGACTGTGAGAGATAAAGTTAAATCCACCCCCTACAGACCCAATACAGCAGCTGGGCAGGATGCCATAGTGAGTTAGTGGTGAAAGTTTTGTTTGAACTAGTTTTTGTTTAGTTTTCACCCTCCTAATTTTGTGAAAGATGAAATCTCCCTGGCAGTTCAGACAGATTCCTAGAAAATAAAAAAAAATTAATCTAAGCCTATAAAATTCACATGCCCTTAAAGGAGGGGAAGAAGAGGTAGTGTGGGAGGTTTTACCATAAAGGGTTAGCTGAAAATATAGTTTCCTGTGTGCATTATTTGGAGTAGCATAGCTCAGCAACAGGCTGCAGAATAGGGAAGAATGAATAGATCCATATCCTGGAGTCAAACATGCCATACTGCAACCAAGCGAGATGTGTTATTTGTCTGACTGACTACAACAACATAGGAAAATTACAGCAGTAAGTAACTAAAGAAATGTTATGTAATTTGGTGATATCTGAACCAAATTGCTATCTAGTTGTACAAATTTAATACTGTCCATATGCATGAATACTGAAATAATCTCCAAGCAATGCAAATCCAGTCTGCATCCAGCAGAGCAGGATCACTGTGTGCACTGGGATCTAGAGCTGTAGAGGCACTTTCTAGCTGGTGCACGTGAGAGGTCAAGTGAAAAATTACGATCTCTTTGTAAGAGTATTGTCAGTGATGTGCACGTTTTTCTGTAGAAAATGCAAGAGTAGGGATAAAAAAATGTATTTGAAATAGACTGCAAGTTATAGTGAAGCAAAACATTATGTAACCTGAAAAATATATGTAGAGGTCCTAATTTAATATTGAACATAGCAGCTTCTCAGCTTGTGTCTAGAGCATAGCTATTTTGATCTCTTATGACAGGACAAATAATTTTTACAGCTTTTCTCACTGGGAGCTGTCAAACTAGCCTTAATAAACTCTACTAGCTACTCCTTCTCCCACACTGTTATATCCTCTAACCTGAGACCCTCTACAATCCTGCCAAAAAAGTTTGAAAGTCTCACTGGTCTGAATTCACCAACTACACTGTGTGCCAACACAGCAAGCAAATGCATATTTGAAAGATGTACACTATGACTTTTCACCCTACTCTCTTTAACCCCAGTGGGCAGAACAGGACTTAGCCCGTTCTTTTTTTTTTTTTTCAGATCAATCAGTCTTTTGATGCATAGTTTTACCTTCCTGTACCAGTAGTGAATTGCTTTAATGGGAATGAAAGCCAGAGCTGTTGATGCCAGTTCTGCTGGCATAAATGTGAATAAGGGGCCTTCAGAGCAAGTGTTTACCCATGGGAGGTCAGGAAACAGGGAAGACTGGATGCTATGATCATGACAGCAAGGGTTTAGTGTTTTACAGGGCAGCAGCCAATGCTACACCTGCATGAAAATATAAAGTTAAAATTCTGAAAGAAGTAGCAGCACCTCATTTATTACATCTGCTCTCAATTCCTTAACAGCCAGGTACATCCTGGAAGACTAAACTGACTGATGCCATCTAAGCTGTTAGCAGGACTGTCATACCTGATTGGTCTAATTATTTGCAGTTTTCTGCACATGCATAAGGAAAGCTGTACTGTCTTCCTACATTTATAAACTTTTTAAAAATGTTCCCTCAAGAGTATCGAAACCAGACTGCAGTGGTTTATTTCTGGTGAGCAATGATCCCATTGTACCAGTAGAGGGAAATCTGGAGGCACTGTCAAAGCAGATGGAGCTTTACAGAAGTAAAAGCAGCTTGATGTCATAAATATACCAGAATTAGCTAGTGAAGGCCTTTCTTTTTAATTATGTGACTGAAGGAAATGATTAACTGATGTTATTGCTTAGTAAGCATTAGAAGATGTTCCTTTTTATGCTGTATTCCTGAGAGTAATATCTGGAGCCTTAAATACATTAGTAGTGTCACTTGGTTTTCTATAAAAATTACATCTGTTTTTGTAAGTTGTCCAGACTTCTACGTTCTTGATAGAAGTGCAATATACTATATGGGAGTTTTCCCTCCTCCTTTAAGTATTTTATGTGTGCCAAAAGTAGTTACCAGATCTTTACAAAAAATAAAGATATGGTTATTGAATATATTAAAAGCATCAGGTTTTATAGAAAATGATACATACTACTTAACGAAAATTCTTCTGGTGCTTAACAGAAATTTCTGTTGTAACAAGTGGAGAAAAAAAAAGGTGGTGGGATATTTTTCTTTTTTTCTCTCTTAAGTACTCATCTCCTGCAGAAATAAGAGACAATGTAATGGTGTCTCCAAAAGGTGATTCTGCTGACCTGTCTATGCTGACCAGTAACAGGAACTTCAGATGCCTGAGAAATGTATAAGTGATTGAAGTCTGTAATGTAAAAGTAATCCTGAGAAAAACAGGTGCCTGATTAGTCATAAGAGTGAGGAAGAATAATTACTTGACTATTATTGAATGTATAGAAATGGGAACAGAAATCACCACAACTGAATGGCTTAGAATAAATTTGATCTCATGTTATAAAGGGATGAACAAGTCCAGCAAAAGCTACCCAGTGCCAAGCTGGAATTATTCTGAAGTGATAGGAAATAAAACATTTGCAGAAACAACCAACCACAGACTCCTACTCAATTTACTGAGCAAGTCTCCTTGGCTTTCTACACAAACCCTTGCCACAAAACTGCACTCCAGAATTTGAAATTTCATTTTAATACTACTATTTCTGAAAAGGAAAAATAAATATGTAAGAAATTGAACCAGATGCACACTGCTACTTGAAACCCAAGAATGCTGACTCACCATCACAAGGAACTTCAGCCAGTGGTTGATTTTATTTCCTCCCTCAAACCCTCCCCAGAGACTATTGTCCCCAGCACTGCAGGAGCATGCAGTGCAAACATACATATCTGCTCCCTATTCTTCTCAGTTCTTAACATAAACTAAGGTCACCAACAGTTTATACATGTCAGGCTGGAAGCAGTGGTAGGACTGTAAAGAATATGCCATCCTCACTGTAAAAGTGATGGGCCCCTGGATGCCTGACCCCAGAACAAAGTTACTGTTTTTCACTTACTTATTTAAGATTTATTTTTACCTTAGTCAGCTCCTTGGTTTTATCAATTGTGGCTGTAGAAACAGTGCCATGAACTTCACAACCACCAAAACTGGGGGAGAACACGACAGGGGGAAGGGACCAGAGTACAGGGAGGCAGGAGGTGCTGGCTTTGTTTTTGCCAGAAAGTGACTCTATCACCATAGCCAGCAGCAGGGCAGGGGCCAGTGTTGATTGTGGGGGACAGTGGTGATTGTAGGGGACAGGAAGTGGTTCTGTGTCTGCAGTTCAGCTTCTGCAAGTAGAGTTTAATAATTTCTGTCTAGACAGCATGTGAACTCCATAATTTTACTGAAGGATAAAGTGCCTCAGCAGTCCATAGCAATTTGTGTCACTAGTCAGCCGTTCTAGAAAATACCTTGGTAATCTTCCTAGCCCCATTCACAAATGTCTTTTTAGGTGTTAAACTGCTTGCACACACACACACACACACACACACACACACGACTTAGAAACTGTGGGTTTGAGTGCCATCTTTAGGATTTCAATGTTAAACTCATCATCCTAAGTACATAAAAGAAAAAAGAAATTTGATTTTTAGAAGTGTTTCAAGTTCTGCCCTGTAATGGTGGGATGACTTTTAATCTTCTTAAGCAAATTGACTTTACTCCTGATACCCTGAGCCCTGGTCAATACAGCAAAACCTTGTTACAGAGTCCTCTGCCAGATTCCTATAACCTGTGTATCTGGGAAGTTTGTCTGTCATGTCAAAGCTGAGGTGCTTTTACACAGAGATGCCTTTTTCCTGGGACTTTCTATCTGGCCTGCATAGCAGGGCACACTGCATAGTGCTTATACAGAATTGAGGATAAACACAAGAAACTCCTGACTTTGCATATATGTCAAGTAGAGACATTATTCTTTTTAATTGCTGCTTCACACTGTACAGATGATGAAGGTGCCAAGTTCTCTGTAATTACACATGAGAAAACATCCCATTTCTGCATCACCTAGGAACAGCTAGCTATCAAATGATCAAAAAATGGGTTACAGGTGAGTTAGGGCCGAGGAAGATTTTACACCAACTGAGATAACCATTGCCAGGCTAAGTCGGTATATTGTCAATTTCTTTTGCTGATGGCTAAATCTTTAGGATAGAATAGTGCTCACTCCACAGCTGATGTCAGGAAACAATCTTGTCGTGTGGCAGCACCACAAAAAATAACCAGGATAAGATACAAAATTTATTTAATGGACCTTCCTAACTCACAGTGCTTCACAGAGTTTTAATTTATCTATACAAGGAATGATAGCACTGTTAGCACTAGCACTATATGTGGTTTCACAGGAGAAGTCTGTGCTGTCCTGGACAAAACTTCTATCTGATCAGCAATTCAAACCTATTTGCAAGTGCTTGGTCAGCAGATTAACTGGAAATTTGTGACTCGTTTGACGATTCAGGAAAATTAGAGTGATATCTCACAGGTTTGTATTTGTAAGACACAAGTATGTTGAGGTCAGTAAGTCAAAGGCCTTTGAGAAGCATCCCCAAATTGTTTCAATTCCTGTGTCAGCCAAGGACTGTTAGTATTTTGAGATTTACTGCCAACAGGAAACCTCTAAACAAAAACCCCTGGGGCTTGTGATTATATAATCCTAAATATCATTTATACAATACATTTTGTAGCTTTTATCACTCTGCTGCCTGAGGCCAACAAACTGCAGTTTTGTTAGAAGTTCCTCAGAATGATTTAGGACAAGGTATTTGAGTTGCAAAGATGTTCAGAAGCCATGACGAGAGTGATCTGTAACAAAAAAGAGAACTGAAAGGAAAGGGGTTTACTTGGGCAGACATCTCACTCTGTTCCTTTCCTCCTGCTGCTGCTACTGTTTTCCCATGCAAACAAACAGGCTCCTTCTGCACAGTTATTTGCTGCTCTTGTAGGTCTCCCCGCATGTTTCTGGCATAGCTTCTCCAACTGTTGCTTGGCAAGAGCCTTCCTGAGGCCCTGTTGGTCGTTCAGTCTCTAGTGGAATGTTTGAAATGTGTATGCTTTTGGAAAGGCATATATAATGATGGTCCAGGCAGCTCCTTGATGGCAGCTTCAGGCAAAAGAAGGATAGTGTGACAAATACCCAGTCCATGTTTTGTGCTCTTGCAATACACCACAGAACATAGTATGCTCTTGAACTTTTGTCTCTCTTCCATTAAAGAATTATATTTTAATTTCTTTTACAAGCTCCTAGGATGTTCTTTTTCAAAACTGCAAAACATACTTTAAGCCTTTTTCTTTAAATTTATCTTCCTCATTCTGTATGGGTTATTCATTTTGGTTCTTTTTAACACTGTAAGGCAGATACCATAAATTGTTAGGGGACAAAATATATTCATGTTGAGATGCAAAGTTCCCCTCTTTGTTTCCAAGCTTCCTGCCTCATGCTAGGCCAGATTCTTTAATAAAGAATTGCAGAGGAGGAAAAAACCCTGGGATCCTTCCAAAGACAAACTGCTGCTTTAAGTTGGATTCTTCTCAAATCTGCATTTATGCTTCCTTTAAAGCCTTACCCAAACTTCTGTCTGTAGAATTTCTCTGCTTTGGTGCAATAGCCACATGGGAAAATGTTTTCAGTGCACATTCCATGCTGTGACAAACCTTATTGTTCAAAACTGTACACAGAACAAGAGGTAATTCTTGCTACCTGCTGAGCTTGCTCTGTAGCTTTGGGCTGTTTGGAGTAAACTTCTTTCCTGTCCTCTCCTTAATGTTTCATTAAATCATCAGTTTCGGCTAGTTCTGAGGTGTGTCAAATTTGGTTAACAAAAGGGAATAGAGATTTAATTCTGTTGTATAAGATTTCTTGGATGAATTCTATGTATGGATTAAAAATGGATCTGCAGCCTTCACTATCAGAAACCTCTGCTCAGGGCAACTAAAAAAATGTATTGCCAAAAATCATATCTCATTTCTTGGAAGACAATAAATGTGGGGTAACAAGAGTGAACTGCTGCTATGTTGAAACATATTTCATTTCCCCATTTTAATCTTCCATGCTAAAATTAAATGCTCATTTTTTTAACAGTTCTGCTGGGAATTCACAATAATAAAGGACATTTTGGTGGGACAATGTCACTGTTCTATCACTGGTATGCATGCTCTTAGCTGAAATGTTGTTATCTTTGTCCATCAAGATAAATAGCTCCATTATTGCTTGGGTTCTCTGACCCAAATCCTTTTTAATATTTTACTGTAACATAGGAACCAGACACCCAGAGAGCTGATTCCTCACAATTCCTTTGTTCACCAAATGACACAAGTGAATTCCTGCTAATAATGCAACAAATCTAGTAATTTAATTTATCTCCAGATTTATAGCAGTTTTCTTGGCATTGTAAAATAAAATATATTCAATAGTTTCAGAATTTTGTCTAAGAAAATTAAAGAAGTTGTTTGGTTTGTTTTTTGGTTTGGTTTAGGGTTTTTTGTTTCTTTGTTTTTGTTTTTTCCTTTCCTTTTAATCTTAGAGATCTGACAGAAAACTACCATATTGAATATTCAACATTTGTGAATTACCTAAAATATTGCTTTGGAACAAACTCTGATACCTTAATGACCTTTTCTCCCTCACTAAGTTCCTAAAAATTTTCCTGACAAATCTGAAATAGGTACATTTCTGCATTCATTATGTATTGTCAGGCACATATTTGAAAATATGAAGAAGGCTGTGTTTCAGCAACCTACTCAATGTGCTTTCATCTAGCATTTTTTACATGCACGGAAACTATCTCTTTGCATGCATAGGAGTAATTAAATCTCTTGTTTGCAATAGCATTTTTTGCTGACTGAGAGGTTCAGCATTAGGCAGGCTTGCTCCAGCCCATGACAAACTTGCCAGTCAACAGAACAACTGACTTAAGGTAGAAGATAAATAAAACCTTTGCTAAGAGAATGTTTTGCTGCCTTTCTGTCCATATACACCATTATTTGAGTAAAAGCTGCATATGACTGTTGAGTCTTTCTTTAGCCTTAGGACTTGGCTATGTCACAGTTGCCCTCCTTTACTCTCTTTCTAGAAGAAACTCCTTGCTTACACCATTTCCGCATGGATGGCCCCATCTGAGCTAGACAAAAATCACTTTTTTCTTTAACAAAGGGGTTTGGAAGGGCAGAAATGTTTTGGTGCCTCTGGCCAAGAGAAAGGTGACACAACTGGATCTCATGATGTAGTAAGGGGACAGGGAAGAATAAAAAGTAGGTTTGTTTTTTTTTGCTATGAGGTTATCCTAACATCATTGGGTAGCAATATAAGAAAATAAAACATAAGGAAATTAGGAGTGGAATGATGCATCTTTTGTATTTCAAGTCTACCAGACATGAGCAGATAATACACGTATAAAGAAGGCAGGCTATTTTAATATGAGAAAGCTTATTGGAATGGACATTCCCTCATCTAACTCTTACTTTTTTAGAAGTTTTCTTTTCAGAAATATTTTTAGCTTGGTAAGGGTTCCCAAGAGCTATTTCTAGGAGGAAGGACAGAGAAAGCACTGTGGTTTTCCTTTAAACTCTCTTTTTGATTACATCAGATGCCACCTACATTGTATTAAGCCCTGGATTGTATTTGTTTCATTACTGTGAGTTGGCTGATGAAAAAAAAAGAGAATTAGATTAATGCCAATTCAAAGCTTGGACTGGCATACCTATCACCTAGAGAAAAAAAATATGGTGATATTAAAGTTATTCGACCAGCAATTCTTGTTCAGTGTAGGCATTGGTTATAATTTGTGATAGAATGGAAACGGAGGATAAAGCCTGTATATAGGACATATTTTAAGGACTGATGAAAGAAAATCACGAACCACTTCTGCAGAAATACTTCCCCGTTTGGCCTGTTACCTCCTTCACAGCAGACTATGCCACAGCCTGAAGGCACTAAACTTTTTGGGGGTGGTGAGAAAGGGAGATTCTTTGTATTTTTGGTCTGACTCCTGAAAGTAATGTTTTATCACTTGTTTTGTTAGTTCAGATTTCCCTGGAGAGCTTGCAGTGACTATTCTGACTATTCAGAGACTATTGAAAATGGAGTCCTCAGATTGAGCTGGAGACTCTAGGGATAATTCTAATACCAAAAAAATAAAAACAAAATAGTCTAGGGTACACATGAATGAATTTGTAGATATCCTAAAACTCTTGTTCTCCCTTGAGAATAATTTTCAAGATATAATTATTTTTAATGTATGACATTACAGATGTAGTCTGAAGATTGCTGTAATACACTCCTCTGTCCCATACATCACTGTCAGACCTCGAGGGAATGCATACAGTATTCATGCTTGTAAGACAGGATTGCAGCTGACTCTTCTGACATTGTTTGAAAGTTCAGTTGACTTGAGCAGTTAAAGAAGATCTATATACGTGAGCAGACTTCAGAAATGTACCAACTCCATTATTAGCTTGGGAGATCATGCTCTTGTATTTTGGGTTTGCTTCTAAGTGGAAACACACAGAAAAGGTTAGAATGACCCGACCTGACTGTGTTCCTCTCAGTCTTCGTCCTGCACTCTTTCCTCCACAATCCCCAAAAATGTCAACAAGAAACAGGCTCCAAGTTTCACTTCAAAATAACTGTCCCTTCTCAGTCTGGTCTCAATTTAAAGCCAACATTACAGTGTTCATGCTTGCACATGGCAGAGAGTTACTTAATTTGGCAAGAATGATAATGATCTTTGTAGATTTTGTTAACACAGATATGTAGTCTGGTATTGAAAGTGTAACTGAAAAACAGCAACTAAGGAAAGGATAAAGCAAAGCAAACCAAAACCACACTTTTCGCATTCTTGGGGGGCACTACTTTTTCTGACCCTCTAGTTCATCTTTTGATATTATTACAGACTTTTCTGTCAGCATATTCTTGCCAGTCGGTCTAAAATTACCACAGAAGGTGTGCAACACTTTCAGAAGTGTCTGTAATTAGGATTCACTAGTTTATGGGACCACCAACAGTTTGTGTGGATCTGTTTCTTACTGCATTTACTTCTATGAAATGAATGGAAAAGAAATTAATGGGTGCTCCAGCTCCAGTTTTCCAAAACTGCAGCAGCCAAGTTCCTCTTGGTAGCATTTGCTTGCTTGTATATGCATATTTTACATAGACAGATTTATTTTGGTCTACAGCTTAGATACAGAGGGTGATTAGCTTGCGAAAGACAGAGAGCCCAAATAGAGGAATACCAAATATGGGTACATGGTACCTTGTGTATCTCAGCAGCTACTGGCTGATGGGTGTATACCTTTCACCAAATTGTTCAATCCTGGCTCATATTGACGAAAATATTTCGAAACTGTTCACCCATATATGAACTACAGAAAAGAAAGTAGAGAAGCCTGACTATCCCTAACAGCATTTGCCCATTGTTACTACCTTTTGTTTGAGTCCACATATGTATGTTTGTGATCACTGGAAATTTTTGTTGTTAGTAGGGGTAGGCTGCATTCAGTCCCTGTTTTTTCTTAGTTGTCATCACACACAATGCCCAACCTTTCAGCTGAGTTCACAGCTCTCCTGTGATCTCTCTGCATTGTGCCTCATTTATTTGTTCTCATGAGACATGCTGCTGGAGTGTTGTTTCCTCATCCCTAATAAAACTCTTACCTAAAAAAAAAACCACAAAAAGAAAATACAGGAAAAGAATTGACTGTATACTTGGCAGTTTGTTTTGTAACAGGCACATTCCCATCACTATTGCCTGAGGAAAAGGTCAGAAGGGGTGGAGGAAATCACCATATTCTGCACAAATGCTTGAAGTTCAAGTGCAAAAGTGTTATTACAGTGCTATTACTTTGTTGGTCTCTGTGCTCTGTCATGGACTTGGGAAATCTTAATATTAAAACTTCATCTTCCTTTCATCTTTCCTCAAGTGTTTAACCACTCCTCAAGCACTCAGTAAAAACTCATAGATTTAGTGTGGGTAATTAAGGCATCCATAAATTTCCACCACAATATGCACCACTTCCTGAAAGCTGCCAGCCTGAAGAAGTTTCCTTACAGCCGATGGGACCCAAGAGAAGCTAACTCAAAGCAGGTAATGAATTATGGAAACAATTCTAGCATCAAAAGTCAGGACATGTTTCACCAGAGATCAAAGTGTACTAGTTGCTGAAATATTTCCTTTCCATGTCTCTGCAGAGCAGCTTTTGCCAAGTGCTTCATTGCTATAATGAAAAACCTTCATTATATGAGCAAAAGGCATGGGATATCTCTTCTACAGAATCTAACTACTGAATCCTAGAGTTTAGAGTTGATGGCAGCTTATCACACTTCTGAGACAGTGACAGTGTACCCATTATTGCAGTTCCAGGTGTATTGTTCTTATTCACTAATCTTCCCCCCACCTTCCCTCTCCCCTGCTTTTTCTTTTTTTTCTGTGTCAAAGGTTGAGAAAATAGAGTATGTCCTTTGCACTGCCCTTTTGTGGTCACGCACAGAGGAACAGGAAAAAGGGATACACACCACAAGGTTCTGCAATGACACAAGACTAAAACAGTGTGAAAGAAAGCAAACAGAAAATCATCATGAACAGCACATGGAGGAAAAATGTAAGGGGAACTATCAGAACATGGAGACAAGGTATAAGGAGCATAAGGTGATAGCAACAGAAGACTAGCCAGAGCTTTGGCCACAGGGTCAGACCTGTGAGGCAGCAGAATCACACAGGGATTTGAAGAGGAAGAAGAGGAGAGACTGAGAAAGTGTCTCCTTCTGAGCAGGTATCCGCTCAGATACCTTGAAGTTTGTTGTGCTACAGTTTGGCACAAGATTTTATAGGTAAACAGGTTTTGTATGTAAATTAAAAGCGTATGTGACAAACTTCATGCCCTATATCTGCAGCATACCTATAATCAGAGCATACCTTGCTCTGGTTATTATTTTACAGAGTGCTAGCTTTATTTTTTTTTTACTGCAGGTTGCAGAGACCTTATCTGTGTGATAAATGTACGTAACACCTTCTAACAGTCCAAGGTGTGCAGACACATGGAATGAAGGAAGGGGAAAATTGGATCATGTGTAGATTGATAAAGCAATTGCACCCAGCGGTCACACTGCCACCGGTTTCAGTGTACAGGAAACAGCCAAAACAGTAGAGCTGAATGAAGCACAGAATAGCTATTCCTTTTGTAGCTGACCAGAATATCCTCAATGTAAATGGCTTCATCAAGAGTTGCAACAATGCCCTGTAGATTGCAAAGGCAGTTTTCACATATGCTCTCAAAATACTTTGTGTGTCTGCAGAGCCAGTTTCTTACCCTAAGTGACAATTTGGTGAAGCATGCATGTGAGTTTTGCTGTTGCACAAAGTGTATATTGCCAGGGCTGAGGGGTGGGGACCTTTTTTTTCCTGGTATTGGTAGAGAACTTTTACATGATGTGCCAGAAACCAGCTTGTCCCCATGGAAAAGCATTTTAAGGCAAAGCAAATGCAGGGGTCCTGAGTGGGAAATACTCATTTGCTCTGCCATTGCCGAGTGGAGACCCTGGAGCCTTCCCAAGGGGAATGGCAGTATCAGAGCAGCGTGAGGACCTTGGAATTACTGTGGATGTGATGTGCTCTGTGTGGGGCTCACGCCTAAAGCTTTGAGCTGTTCATGCATGTCCTTGGTTCTGCGTATCCTACACTGCCAGGATCAGCTTTGGGACAAGAAAGATGGAGTGGGATGTGAGAACAAAGCACTGGAGGAAGACTTGAGATAAGGCTAGAAGGCTAGTTGTGCTTTCTTACTACTTAATAGCATCTCACGTAACCTCTCTCACAAGCAGCTTAGAACCAATGAGGATTTTGAAAATCAGTACCAGGCTGCAACATGACCCAAAAACCAGGCATGCTTATGCATGTACTGTTTTGTCCTGTGTACACTCTTCTTGTATAGCATACTTCAAAACCAGTGTATTTCCTATTTCATTTGGAATGCCTTCATTCGACCTTGAGTCAGGGTTACCAACTGTGTGAATAACAGGCACAGGAAAATAATCATTTAAACTACATCATCTTCGCTTATATTGGTCTCTGGTTTTTCAGTTGTTTCAGGAGCAGAAGCCTTCTTGACTCTGGAGTAGTGAATCCAGGGTCCTTTGCCAGCAACTTTGACTGCAGTGAGGGTGGTCAGCAGGACTTGGGATGGTCCTCTCCACTAAGCTTGCAGGGGGTTACTGCTCCACTATTTCACACAGACCCAGTCTCTAGGCTGGAACAGATGAGCAGGGGTGTTCAATCCCATGGGTCTGAATAACATGACAAATCTCTGGAGTTTCTGCGAAGTAGAGCTTAAAATCATTAAATACATCTGCAAGTCAATTTTCTCCTCATGCGGATCTCTCCCCCACTACAGTTGTAACGAAGTGTGGCCCTCTAAGTGATGACAACTCCAAAGGAACCCCAAACCTTGGAATTATATGATTGAGCAAAACTTTCACCACCTCTTTAGCTGTGTTAGTGCGACAGGGGTAAACTTCAGGCCATCCACTAAGCATTATGTGGTCCCCTTTAGATCTTTGCAACTTCGGTATAACCAAGAAAAGCCTCGCATACTGTATCTCTACGAAACAGTGGTCTTTCCTCAGATAAGACATTAACCTCAATATTAACTTCTCGTCCGTGCTTCCAAATTTTGGCCACACCTGCTGGTTGTCCAATTTATAAACTGGCCAGATTAATGTAGAAAAGTGAATTAATTCTGTCTTAGTAAGGAGACTATTCCTGCCAGTCAATTCTCCCCAGTTATCTAAAAGCTTATGCAAAGGTGTGTTTTCTGGTAATTTGGAGGTTCTTCTAGAATGTGTACAACCCATTTTCTATACTTATAAGCAAAAATTCACAGAAACAAAACAAAGCGACCTAAGTACACTAATAAGCTAAGAAAGAATACTAGAAGATGTAGGATTCAAACCTGTAACCCTAGGGTCTCAGGCTGGGAGCTACAGCCACTGCTCGAAGCCCCTCAGCCACTCCCCTGGCTGGCCCAGTGTTGAAAGGCACAGCTACTACACTAGCAATAAATTAACGGCGGGAAATCAAATCCCTGGAACTTCGTGAGTTCCCTCACAAGCTCTCATGAGCTAGTAGCAAACGAAAGGAAAGTCCAAATGAACTCCCCTTGGACCCCCTGAGTCCCACACAAACTACAAGAGATCCCTTAACACATACAAATAAATACCCCCTCTATCCACTACTCATGTGCCCCTGTGCTGAACCTGGAGAGTGTCTGGGCTCTTGGGGCTCCTCTGCCTCATGGACTGCAGCCACTACTTCCCGGGGTGCCGTCAGTGGGGGGACAGGGCTGGATGTTCTGAGTCCCAGAGGATTGTTCAAAAACCTTCACTGTCCCATCTGGGGTGCCAAAAACCTGTTGCCTAAAAGGCTAGCCCAAAAACTGAGGCCAGTCAGGAGTAAGGGAATAAAAGGTGGGTATTTATTCAAAAGGCCTTCAAAGGTACATTTAGGGCAGACAAAGCCCCCTCCTTGGGGCATCACTCAAAATGGACAACGAGTCATGAGTTCTCCACACCTTTATAGATTTGGTCCATTTGCATATCAGCATAGATTCACCAATAAAAACTTTGCAATTTTCCCCTAGCTCCCTTAGCTCGCTCCCCACCTTTAGAAGATTGGGTCTGGGCAGCCTGAATGTCCTTGAAGCCTAAGTCCAGAGTGGCACTGTTATGCCTATAGAGAACAGCAACTAATGAGCTATAAAGCATATATGCCAGACAATACAGAATTTGAAAAATATAAGGGTTAAGGCAACACTGCAGAATGAAGGTGGTTGCATAACTCTGGTTCCAGGGGCCTGCTCGAGGCCACTCAGCATTATTCTGGGAATGACCCTGGTTTCCTGGGGGCTGCTGCTTGCAGTTTCCCCAAACACAGGGTGTCCCCTGGCAGCTCTTTTAGTGCTGGCTCCTCTGTGCGAGAGAGAGTCCTGGGCCTATAGTGTGGGCGCAGGTGAGGACAAAGACCTGAGAGAAGGGCCCTGGTGTGATTTCCAGCTCTTTTATTTCCCGGGGAGAGGCAGCAGGGAAGGCAGGAGAGGGTCCGGGGTCCAGGAGAGGCGGTGCAGGGATCTGGGAGAGCCAAAGGCTTCAGTAACCAAGAGCAGAGACTCAGGNCAAAGGCTTCAGTAACCAAGAGCAGAGACTCAGGGAAAGCAGGAGATTTATAGGGATACAAGCAGGGGAAAGTAGCCAATTGGGTTACAGGGATTAGCATGTAACCAATAGAGAACTGAACAGCTATGAAGTTTCTAGAACATAACCTTTTATAGAACATGAAGTAATGTAGCAACTAACCAATGAACTGAAACATGTAAATGAAGGTGCAAGGGACGCTGGGTGTGAAGCAAAAAAGCTCACTCTGAGCACGGAGTATGACTCAGACAGTGGCAACTTCCGGCTGTGCCCACCAGTCTTGAGCCTGCGGGACTGTGGCTTTTGCCACATATGCCACCACAGTTGCACACAAAAGCTCTTTATCTATAGGGAAGTAATGGAGATGAAACATAGCAAAAACCAACAATGGTTTCAACAGTGCTTGCCAGGTCAGCTGCTTGCCAGGTCTAAGAGGAGACAAGAGAAAGAGATCAAGAATTCAGCCAGACTTGAAAAGGATAAGGAAAAGGATAGTACCATAGTCTGAGTCATGCATTTTCTTCTACCTCATCCATATTTTTGTGCTAACTAGGGCTTGTTTCTCAGGGCCAAATGCAGCAGAAAATGTGTAACTTTTTTCTTGGTCATACACATATTTATTAGAACTTGTTACTCTCTCGTTGTGGGGGAGGGAGGAAAAAGCACAGTCCCTAATTACTTTTTTGCATTGGTCCACAGAGATTTGGGACAGTCTTAAGGGATATGTACAGAAGCTTTTGTGTTTCTGAGGTGGTAATTATCTTAGGGCAGTAAAATGTTTCTTTTCAGTGTGTCTGAGGGGAAATGGGTAGGTTGTGGGCTCTGGGTGGAACTGGTGCAAAAATGCCCGGGAGCAAGGCTCATGACTAGAAATGAGGAGACACAGTGCAGTAGGAAGTAGGGCTGCCAGCACGAAGTAATTGGTGCTGCCAGTTAGGATTTTCAGTTTTAGCAGAAGTGAAAGATTGCAGCAGATAGTAGCATGGCACATATGGCACTGTGTCAAACAAAGAACTCTGTTTCACCCTTTAGAAAGGATGTTGGGTTTTGCTGCCTATTTTGCCTCTCCTTTGAGCTGAGGGCTCCATGAGTGTCATCACAGAGCTAAACATAGTGGGTGCTAAACTCTGGCTGCTCTGCTGAAAGGCACAGCCCTGAGGAAGAGGTTCTAAAAGTGCAGATGGGAGCATGGCAGGAGTTCTGGCCTCACTCAGCTCAACCAACCCAACCATTGTAAGATCATTTGTAGCAAAAGTTTATCAAGTGTTTGGGATCTAGTGGATAAGCAATGTTACACTGGGGTTTTTCTCAATTTACACAATTTGTCAGCACTTTAGACTGTTTAAAGACAGACAGCCAAATGCCCAGTGATAAACAGGGCTGCCCTGCTTGAGATGTCTCCTTGATGCTGCAGTGTTCTGCAATGGCAAGAAAGTAAAGTGAAGGGGCAGAAAAGAAAACATTTAGGGTTTATTATTTTAGTCTTGATTCACATGTTTCTATTATTCTCTGGGAATGAGAAACATATATACTCACAACATCAGTGTGTTTCTCACTAGTTTGTGGTGCCTTCATCCAGAGACACATGTAGAGGACCAAGGGCAGCAGCACACCAGAGAAACATACATGGTGACTCACACCACCACTTCCAGTATGCAGAGGACCTCTGAACCCTTGAGATTCTGCACAGGTGAAGTCACTATTACACTTTCAGAGACAGGTCAGCTGTTAGTATGAATGTGGGTAGCTGACAACTTACTACCTGTTCTGTGTAGTGTTTTGAAGAAAATTAAGCTTAGCACTTACCAGTTCACCTTGTCCAAAAGAGGATAGTGGCTGTCCATCACATTTTTTCAAATAAGCTCTCAGGTATAAAGGAGTGCTTAATACCAGGGTTATACTAGTCTGTTGGGATAGCAGGGAGGACTGCAGGAATGGCCTCTGTGTGGTAATGCCAGAAGTTGCCCCCAACAGACAGCGCCAGTTCCAGACGGCTCTCAGATATACCTGCTGCTGGTCAAAGCTGAATCCATCAAGAACAGTGGTAGCAACTCTGTCATACCATAGTCATGAAATAGTAAAAAGCCTCACTGTGCAACAGCAGCTGGGAGGGAGGAGTAAAAATATGTGAGTGAAAGAACTCTGCAGACACCAAGATCAGTGTGAAGGAGGAAAATGAGCTGCTGCAGGCACCAGAGCAGAGCTCTGGTAGGGTGCTCTTCAGGCACCAGAACCTCTGGTGAAGACTATAATGAGGCAGGCTGTCCCCATGCAGGCTGTCCCCCCTGAGAAGATCCACAAGGGAGCAGATATTCCCCTGCAGCTTGTGGAAGACCCCACACCAGAGCAAGTAGAATGGCCTGAAGGATGCTGTGACCCTGTGGAAAGCCCATGCACAAATAGGGCCTTGTCAGGGCCTGTGGCCCCATGGGGGACCACACTGGAGCAGTCTGCTCCTGAAGGACTGCACGCTGTGGAAGGGACCCAAGCAGAAGCAATTTGTGAAGAACTGCAGCTTTTGAGAAGGACCTATATTGGAGAAGTTCATGGATGACTGTCTCTTGTGGGAGGGACCCCACCCTGGAGCAGAAGAAGACTGTGAGAAATCACCTCCCTGAGGAGGAGGGAGCAGCAGAGACATACAATTAACTACCCCCACTCCCTGTTCCCCTATGCCACTGCAGGGGAGGAGGTGAGGAATTTGGGAGTGAAGCTAAACCTAGGAAAAAAGGAGGGGTGGTGGAAGGTGTTTTAATATTCAGGTTTCATTTCTCATTATTCTACTTTGATTTGATTGGTAATGAATTAATTTCCCCAAATTGAGCCTATTTTGCCAGTGACAGTAATTGCTGATGATCATTCCTTGACCCTCTCTCAATCCATGAGCCTTTCATCATATTTTCTTTCCACTGCCCAGCTGAGGAGTGGAGGGGCAGAGCAGCTTTGGTGGGCACCTGGCATTCACCCAGGGTCAATGTAGCATAGCTGTCAAACTGACACAAGAATCACAAGCAGAGGGAATGAAGATGGACAATATAACTGTTCTTCAGCTTTATGATTCCTCAGACTACATGGCAAGACAAGAGACAACTTGATGAGGAAATCAGACTTGCACAAAGACTCCTGCAACAGACAAAATAGTTCATCAGCAGCTATCACTGTGTCATTCACCTTAGTCACTTCTGCACCAAGCTCATCACTTCGCTCCTCCTGAAGGAGGCTGCTGCAGAGTTCAAAGACAGTTTCCAGTTTTCCATGAGATACAAGAAACTCATGTCACTTAGCCTACCATCTTCCTTGAGTCCTAATGCTGACAGTCATCCATCAACTGAAACTTTCCATATCGCCATGTTTTCATCAGTTGAGAAGAACGAGGTGTCGTCCTCAAACTGTTCCTTCCGTCAGGGACCAGGTCCGGGACCACTACAAAGACTTTTCCCATTTTCTTCTATCTAGACAGTCTTACCTGACTGAAGAAAGCAGAACCTGTAAGTGCAGTAGCTGCTGAATTTTTCTTTTCTCACTCTCAAGATCTGCTACCAAGGTTGGCTTGTATTTAATTTCTTTTATTTTGAGGCCTGTGCTCCGCCTCAAAGCAGCCAGGCAGCCTCACTCTGGGTCTGGCTTTTTAGAGAACTGATGATTCTGCAGCACACACCTTTTAGTGCACTTTCACCTCCAGGCAGGCTGGGATTTTTCTGTTGCTTCCCATAACCCACAAATGCAAACACCAAACCCACTTGCTGAAGGAAGTTCAAACAATCCAAATTTTGCATTTAACCACAGGAGCAAAATGGCAAGACCTGAAGCATTTAGCTCTGAGGAGGCCATGGTACCATGTTCACAACAGTATTCCTCAAATAAACACTCTGTCAGTAAGGAGAACAGGTGGTATGTTTTTGACACCTCTGTTCTCGGAGACAAGGGCTGAAGATGGTATTGTATCAGAGTGACAATCTCATGTCATTGGTGCTGACTAAGGGGATGTCTTAGTGTTGTAAACAACCTCTTTCATGACATCATCATGTGCAGGCATAGAGACAGAAATATTTGTCAAAACCATGCAAAGTTGCACAGCCAGAGAGCTCTGTCTCTTGCAAAGAGCTTGTGATATACTATGACACTGTGTTTGAGCAAAATGGCAGATGAGCAGCCCTTGTAGACAGAGCTCTCAGTTGCAGTAGTCATGACTGTGACAGCCACTCTTCTGCTCTTCTCCCCTCTCTCCTGGGAGGTGTTGCTTATAGGAACCATAGGAAAAAGAATGATCCCATCTATCTGTGTAAGTTCCTAAGACTTATGTCTTGTGTTTTGGTGTTTCTTCCATCATGTCAAGATGTTGGTAATAGGACTTTCTCTGCAGAAGCTTGGCAGAGGATCTTGTTCTTGTGTTCCAGCAAAGGGACATTTGTGATAGATGTCATTACAAGCTGTATCTGAAGCTGTATTAGAAGTGAAACTTTCTCTTTTCACCAGAGGACCCTAAGTGCTCTTAGTGACATAAATGAACAAAGTACAAGTCAGTTGCAGTGACCTCTGATAAGACAAGCTGTACTATCCTGGCTTAGTTCCTTCAGTCCTTGTTCAAATAATTCTTTTAATTAAAACAAATGAGGCTTTTTGATAAGAATGCTATGACCCTTTTACTTTTCTCAGAAGATCTGTTTTTTCTTACATTGTGGTAATTGCTTGAAGCAGCAGAGAACTCTCTTGTTACTCTGCTGCTTCTGCAGCAGTCTTATCTTTCTGACTACAGAACACAGGCAAGGGACAAGGCAATTAGTTTATAGAAAAAATAGCTGATTTTATATAATTATTAATAAAAACTAAGTGAGATTTTCTTTTTCAAAGTGTCTATTATACCCTGTGTGCTTGTGCATCTCACTAGGAATCTCTGAAGTGACCTTTCAATAAGTATTACTGACTGAAGTGAGGATGAGGCATGGGATGCCAGTCACTTGATTCTATGCTATAAAAGCAAAACGTGGCACTGCTGTTACACTTTAGAGGGTGCTAACCCAAAACAATATAAAAGCTCTGCTGATGCTACTTTAGGAGCATTGCAGATGTTTAGGGGCACTGTAGGTTTAGTTTCCTATGTTTGCTATTTCAAGTCTTACTTAAATTCTTTAGCTCCTGCTCCATATTCCTGATAATCCATTCATATATGGCTATGATGCCATTTGTGATGGCAAAATTCAGACATTCCTCAGGTGTGAAACAATAAACAGCAGTAGCACACAAAGTCTTTAGAAGTAGTTCTCAGGAGCTCAAAACCTTAAGTAGTACACAGTGAAGGAATAAAAACCTAGATGATGTGGTGTACCAGAAATTTCAGCAAAAGGTTGTGCAGAGGAAAAAGCAAAGCAATGAAATCCTGAACCATGGAAATGTATTCTTATTTCTCTAAAATCCTCTAAAGTCTTTGCAGCCCTCAGATTCTGGTTCCTCTTGGCCTGATTAGAAAAGGACATTCTCATTTGCAGGTTCGTTTATGGTCAGATGATTGGACTGTAGACTTCTCAATAGGGAAATAGTCCAGTGTGCTGTGAAACTGGCTTTACCATGAGACAACAGGGAATCTCAAGCAATTGCCCATCCAGGGAGGCCAGTGTCCACTTCCTAATTAGATAAACGTTTATTACAACTTTTTAAACATACTATAATGTGAACACCAATATTGAAAATAATGGGGCAGAGCAGGGGAAGGTTATGGACCCTGTGGCATGGTTTATTGGACAGGACTGTGGAAATTTTTTACTTACAGAGAAGCTTAAATTTAGAAGGCATGTCTGTTCCATGGAGGACTTTTCATCATGGGTGTGGATAGCTTTCCTCAGTGAGAAAGCTATCCAAATGAACAGCTGCACATACTTGATCATAATTTTCCAAGCAGTGACAGCTCTGATTATTGTATTGATAATATCCAGCTCCAGTCACTCTTCCAATAGCTGAGTGCGCTGGCATAACCCTCCTACATGGGGGCAGAGAGGAGGAGAAGCAGACTTTCTTTACACAGAGTTAACTAAGTGCCCTTAGAAAATCTGGTTTCCTTAACCTAGTGCAGTACTGTGCAAATTTGCACTTGGGAAGATAGCAGTGCTGCCCAGGAATGTGATGCAAATTACTCTTAGTGCGTGGGTAGGCTGGTGGAGTCTGGGGCTGCCTCAGCTGCCTCTGGAGCAGGGCAGCTGCTGTGGTGGCATGTATTGGCAGATCCTGCTAGCCCACTGAGCTGGGAGGCACAACACTTGCTTCAAGCTTTACCTGCTGCAAGCACTGACAAAAATAGTTGCAGGTCCCTTGTGCCAAATGGGGCACCATGTCTGTCCTATCAGTGCTGTGCTGGCCTACACACTGCTGTGGGATTGATGTTTGAAGTACTGCTCCAAAAAGGAGGACTGACACAGCAGTTGAGAAGTGCCTTGTGCTCTCAGAAACTGTTAGGCACTCTTAGAGAAGAAATTATGTCTCCTTCTCCTTACAGCATGTATGTTGGGGACAGTATGGGCCACTGCATCTACATAGGTGAGAAAGTTTAATTTTGCCATGCGAGTGTGTTTTGAGAGGCTGAAAATCCTACTTTAATTAGTTTTAGCAAGTTACATCTTCATGTAACTTCACAGTTCAAGGTTTTACAAAGCTTTTGTTTTAGCCACAGTATTTCCTTCTGTCATGTATTTCCAGTGCTCTGGTTATGATTCAGAGAATGAGCAAGGAAGCTCTTAAACCAAATCAAGGCATGGCAATTTAATTCCCTTCCACAGACTGGGCTGGGTGCATTTTGGCAGTTTCTGAGGAAAACAGCATCTGTGCAATTGCAGACACATGTGAACAGATAGAAGTGGGTGGTTCTAGTCAATGAAACAAAACACTGATACTTGGACCTATAGCAGTAGATCCAAGTATCATCTTGATGTTGTCCAGCTCCAGCAAATGACTTTGGAAACAGACTTCTGAATAAATTTTTAAAGAGGTGAAGCTGAATGGGCATCCATTACACCATAGTTTACATTTAATAGAAATAGGAAAATCGTTTACATTTAATACAGACTTTGAAAATTGTCAAATATAGTCTTATTTCCCAGCTCAGTTCACCATACAGCCCTGTTGCTCTGGGCTGCTCCTATTGCCCATTATGACAGATCCTGATTATGCCAGCTGGAAACCAAACATCTGTTGCAATTTAGAAAATGAGTAATTGACTTGGAACCTATTACCTACAACAGTGAAAAATGAACAAATCTTTCTACACTGGGCTCTGGCTTTTGTGGCAGTTGCCAATAGCTCCTTCTTTAAAAGAATGCCATGGGGAATACATCCAATGCTTGATCTATCAAAGTTTATCCTTCTCCCTCACTTACTCCTTTTTCTTTTCACTCACCCAGCATTTATATCTGCCCTCTCCACAGTCCTCCATCCTTCCAAACCCAATGCTGCTTACTGAAATGTGATTTTCAATTCCTTTATTCCAACTTTGGAAATGTTTTCTCCTTTATAAACGTGAAACAAAATACTGCACAATGCCTGCATATAAATGCATTACTCTGCTCCTTATTGCATACACCACACGTGGGACTGTTCCAGTAGGTGAAATTCTGACAAGCGGAAAAAAGCTGTGAAGTGCCAAAATGTACATTAGCATTAACTGCTTGGAAAGAGCGTGGTTCCAATGAGTATGGTTCTTTGAAAGTTTTATTGATACTGTAAAGATGATTTCCTAAGGAAAACTATTTCAGAATAGCCATTTCCCTAGAGCAGCAATATTTCAAAAAGGCTGAAGACTTCAAAATCAATTTCAAGTAATACTCATTTTCTTCCTTGAGGCAATGTTTTAAGAACTGACCTTGCACAATAGCCTCACACATTTGATGAGGGATTACAGTGAGTGACAGCAGCTACAAAACATAAACCCAGGATCCTGGGTTGTGCATGAAGGTTCCTCACACCACTGCTCCATCAACAGGAGTCATTCACCTGGAGCTTCTCACCAGGCAAGGCGATGTAGTGTATATTTATTATGTGTAGGAGATTATTCCAGATCAATTACGACCTACAAAGGCTGATGCAATG
Organism: Climacteris rufus; assembly: GCA_013398175.1. Classification (NCBI taxonomy): domain Eukaryota; kingdom Metazoa; phylum Chordata; class Aves; order Passeriformes; family Climacteridae; genus Climacteris; species Climacteris rufus. The sequence continues at coordinate 30,825 of VZRZ01005640.1, forward strand.
GTGAGAAATTTAAAAAACTGAAAGCCAGTAGCCTCTTCCTGGCACTGAAGGCATAGCATGGGTGAAACAAAGCATATTCCTGGAAAATAGAGATATGCCCTGGACTCTGACGTGCAGAGCACTTGTAGAAGATTACCATTCCGGGAATGCTGACATCAATATACAGTGCTTGTTTACTGCTTAGAATTTTGAGGACGTGTGATATGTATCCATAGTAGGTGGCTCAGTTTCATGCTGGAACAGCTCCTGCACTCAGTCACTTGGATTAACAAAGCTTACCACAATCCTTACAAATACCAACAGTTCTTGGTTTATTGTAAAATCAAGAGTAATCTAATTTCAGTGTTACCTACCAGATCTCCAGCCCTGCTGTGTGCCTGTCATGGCATACCAGAAGTGTCTTCTACAGCAAACCAAGTCCAAAAGTGATGTTCACTTCACTTGAAAGAACTGACAAACCAAACATAACATTCTACTTTTATTTTCTGCTAATAGGCTCTGTTATTATCTTGCAACTAAAAACATATCATCAAATTTCTTGAAAAAAATCCCTAACAAACCATAAACTTGTCTATGGACAACAAATGCTATAAAAAGCTCACACAAATGCTTAAATATCTATAAATGAATGCAACTTTTGCATGAAAGTTCAGTCATTCATAAATAGGCTTATACTATTCTGCAGCATGTTTAAGCAAGTTTGGTATTTAGCAACTTATTGCCAACTCAACCAGCACTTTTGAGTTTTCCAGGCTTAATAGGAAACTTGCTTGAAATCCGAACTTATAATTTCTATTGGCTAGTGTGAAGGCAGAAAGTTATTTCTTGTGCAGTGCTGATAGATGGAATTACCACTGATGGCAGAAATGAATCGTACTTCCTGAGATTGACTCTTAGTGATGATGTGGTTGATCTTTTGGTATGTTCAACATACTCCGTGCCCCCAAAGCAAACAGAATAACCTAGACAAAGCTGGGGAGCCCAGTACATGGAAAAAGAGCTCCCAGAACATGGAATTAGTCTTTCTAATAGATGCATTCACTGCCACAGGGGCAGCTAAACCTTGTCACTAGGCTGCATGTTCTGGTTTGTGTGTGTGATTTTTGTTTGTTTGTTTGTTTGTGGGGTTTTGTTTGTTTTTTGTTCTGTTTGTTGTTTTGTCTTCAGTTGGATTTTTTTGTTTGTTTGTTTGTTTTTGTTTTTGGTGGGTTTTATATATATTTTTTTCATTCAGAAAACTTGATGCTTTTCCACAGCCAGGAAAAGTTATCAGTGTTGACCATGACAGATTATCTCTGATCCCGTGACACTCACTCCCATGCTTACTCTGGACAAGCACCAAGAACCTGTTCCAGATTAAAACTAACCACTTTGGTCATAAACCCCCCACCTTTCCTATAGGTCAGTACACAAGAGAGTCAGCTGAGCAGCTGAATCAGTGTCAATGCTAGCACAGACTGTAAGAGTAAGCAGATGGGACTAGTCCAAATCAATTGCATTGGTATGCCTTTGAAGTAATCCTACTAATCACTGGCAGAACCAGCATAAAGTTTTTAATATGGTTTAATGTCAGTCACCAAGTATGCATTTACAGTGGAACATCTGGTCTTCAAGACACACCTTTGGACACAGTGCTAAGTTTCTATAACCTCAACAATTCAAGAAAAGAACCCTTTAGTTGATTGGTATCTCATGGATTTATCTCCATCTTTATTTTACTTTAAACTTTCTAGGTGCCTTTTTTCCTCAACTGGCAATTAAATGAATTTAGCATGAGCTACAGAATTCATTACTAGCCTTTAAAAGAATTCGGCATGAAATTTAAAGCAGTAAATTAGTACTTAAGGAATAAACTTTGAGAGTATCAAATATAAAAATTAATTGAGTCAAATACAGAGTAGACAATATTGTGCCTTGCAGGTACTTTTAATGCAGATGAGCATATTATAGTAACAAGTCTTTTACTGATCCCCATAGTAATCTGCATCACAATCAGGAAAGTAACACACATATCAGTTACAGTCAAAAGAAAAGATTTCCAAAGTACTTTTTAAGAAACTTTCGCTTCCTTTCAGAAGCCCCTGGCATACATTCTAGACTGATGCAACAATACTACTGATAAAATTATGGTTTAATTCATCTGGCAACAAGAGGGTCAAGTGACATGAAAAAAGCTCAAGCCTACAAATTATTTATTGACATTAAGAGGTTACTCAGTTCGCCACAAATTTGTCTGTAAAATGTAAGTGCTTTTCTAATGCTAATATACTTTATGGAAAAGAAAAAGGGTAGGCCACCAACCGAAAGAAAACATTTATTGAATCAACGTCAATACTTTCCTTTTAATATCTACAAGCCAACACTGAACTGACTTTATTCAACAATGAACACAACGTACAAAAAAAGTATGTCTGTTATAAAAATATGTCAATTTTTTTTCCTGGCTATTGAGCTGAAAACATTTTGGCAAGTGCAAGATAGGTTTGGCAAGCAAATTTAAGCTGCTATTACCAATAACAAAGAACAAATAATTTTGTAATAGTTTTGCAGTAAAAACTAAAAAAATATATATCACTGCACTGCCATGTGTTTATGCATACAGGTAACTGAACATCTCATCAGGAATCAGTAGCTTCATCAGTGAATACTATCCTACCTATCTGAACTATTCAACCAGATAAGTGACATCTACCACTGAAATGCAACTTGGGGAAGGCAAACTACCTCCATGGCCGTGTATTTTACGCATTGCTTACAGAGGGAGAAGATTAGGTAGGTTCATACCTACTTAAATCAACCAGGCAGCTGTTGCAATGTGAAATCAGGGAAAGGATAGAAATAAAGAATAATTTATGGCAACAGTCTATATGCATGTTTGCATATAAAAATGGATTTGACTGGGCTCAGTTATGCTTGTTTGGATGGTTTGGTTTTTTTCCTACATAAAAATTTAATGTAACCAGGCCTCAAATAATTGACTCCTCTAAAACCACCAACAAGGAGCAGAAAAAGGGACCATTTACAGAGATAACCTGAAAACAGTGCAATATTAAAATGCAGTTTCACAACATGTGAAAGAAACATGCTTTGGAACCTGAGCAAAAGGCATTTTACTGACTTAGTAAAAAGTCACCCTGTATGTTGTTTTCATTGGCACCTGTTCTGCCAGATTAGTATGTCGCTCTTAGCAACTTCCATGGCCCCTAAATATTTAGTACACAGAAACTGCCAACTACTTAGAAAGGTCTACTAAACTTTTCAGCCAATATTGCAGGCAGTCTGACATGCTGCTACTGGAAATGACCATACATCTCAAAATTAAGAAAAACTGTAGAAAGAAAAGGAAGCAGCCAAACATGTTACTCTTCTGTTAAACAGACGAAAGCGATTCCACAACATTTAGATACGATACTACACTGGTTTACAGTCTCAAGGTCAGCTCTTTCAAAATAAATATACTGAACATTTACAACAAATGCCTCATGAATGCAAGCTCTATTATTTGAAGACCAATTTGATAAAAACTAAAATAAAGACATAACTCTGAAGCAGCTAAGTTACAAGTCCTTTTTCAGAAACAGGCTTGACTTGGTGCCACAGCAAAATTTTTCACATCTGCAGTAAGCAATTTTTTTTTGTCTTTTAGCACCAAGCAGGCCACCATACAAAGCAACCTCACAAAGCATGCGTTCATCTACTCTGTTGATTTTGTGTGAAATAATTATTTGTGCTTGCAGGTCTCAGACCTTTCAAAAATGGGTGAACATTAGGTGATTGAAGACATTAGCAGAAACTCATTCATTTCTAAACTGCTTGAGTGGAGAAAAGATTAAAAAGACTAAAAAGCAAGAGAATGATGTACATTAGTATTTCTGAGGAATGAGGAAAGCTAAGGTTGATGCTTTAATTTGCCTCAAAACAAACAAAAACTGAAATCCTAAACAGCTCTACGTCCATGATACTCGTAGAGGCCAATGTGTACATGCCACTGAAAGGCACAGTTGGACCAATCTGATAAATGGCATCATCAGAGCAGAACAGCAACTTTTCACTGGACTAATCACGAAGGGTGAACAATGAGCCATCACTTCTCTTGTCATGAGCACAGAAAGCAGTCACCAAGGCAAAAGGGAGGACACAGGAAAGAAGATACAGTAACTCACATAAACCTGAAAGATAGAAAATATGTATTAAACCAAGCTTTGAGCACTCTAAGTGACCATTTTCCAACTGTAACACGGCTATACGTTGATTTAACGCAATACATTTCATGGAACGATTGCAAAACTGGTATCATAATCACATCACAAAATTCTTCTGAGATTTGTTTTACAACTAACTTCAGCTACAAAGATTAGTCTAGGATATCATCTTTGGTTAAAACATGCTTAAGGTCAGACTGACACAGTGAGAAAAATATCTTGTCCATTATGCGGAAATATCAACATTTTTACATAATATTTAATTTTTTAATGAGAAATGGATTTTAAAAATCGGTCATCATAAAGACACAGCTTATTATATGGAGATAATTATGAAGCAGCATGATTGTTCTTCCTACTACTCTAACAGTGCCTAAAAAGTAAAAGTGCAATACTTACTGGAAAGGTATCCCCAAGGTTATCCTGCCTTCATATCTACAAGCTGCATCTGAACATTTGCAGACATGCCACCTCCATAGCCTCCCTTGGATTGCATCTGATTCTGAATTGAACTGACCTGGAGATAGAAGGGAAAAGTGGGGGCAGACAAAAGAAGAAAGACATTGAGCTGTGGCATCTTCTTGCTTCTAATTTTATTTCTTTTTCAGATTTAGTTTTCAAGTAGTCCTTTACTATCAGTAAAGCTACATTACTTTGGCACAAGGACTCATGCATCCAAGGCTTGCTGGAATTTTAACTTTGGTGCATAGCTCAGCAAGAAAGATGGAAGAACTAGTGCTGAGGCAAAAGTTTTTCCTCTCTCCCAAAGAAAATTGGCTGATTCAGGGTTTCACTGACCCAACCGATTAATCAAAAAATAAAAATAAAAAATAAAATCTCTTACTGGCATCAACTCCACCTGACAAACCATAATTTATCTTGTTATATGGAAAATGTTATTTGGCAAGTATGATGAACGAGAGAAGTTAACATCATTATGTTAAAAATGTAGTAGACAACTTACAAATATCTGTATGGCTAATTTTAGACCATTAAAATAGGGCTAAACCAGGATTTTCTAAATCAAAAAGGACCTTTTGGTTTGTGGAATGTTTTTGATTTATCTATTTATGTAACTGCATACAATGCTTTCACTAATCGCTACTGTTCCTTTAAATGGCAAGGCATTTATTGTTTCAATCACAGTCAATCTGAACTTCCCTGCATATAGCTGATTTGAAGGTATTTTTAGCCTGATGCAAATAAATACATAAGGACACACTCTTCATGTCCCCCTGCTTCCAAGACACATATCTTGCTATGACTTTCACTGCTTCTGTCACCACACAGAAAGGGAACCCACAGTTCTTTCCTGCTTGTGTTGCATGAGTCAAAATAATCATGTGCAAGTGCCTGCAGGAAGACAACTTGAACCTTAAAAGTTTGGCCCTTTTTTCTCTACATCTCAGAGCACACATAACAACTACACAATGAGCGGAAAATAACATTCATTCAAGGCTATGCTGGCGGGGCACCACTTGCAATTATTTTATCTATGCTCCTCCTTCACAGGGACCTAAAAACATCACTGGAAAGCTGTATTAAAACAGCACAACAGAAATATTTTCAAGCAGCTTGCATGATATTGTCCCTGTCTACAGAGACAAAAGAAGTACATTTTCTCCATAGCAAAGCAAAACATGTGCACACATACAAAATGAATCAGCAAACTCATTCTTCCACACAGTTTTTCAAACCTATGTGACAAAAGAGCCTGTTTCATAATCTGAAGGTCATGAGTTCGATCCTCACATGGGGCACCAATATGCCATGATTCTGGCCGAAGTTTTCGGCCCTGCGACGGCACATCTTCTCTTTGTGAGTTCTTTTAATAGACACTTGAGATAAGACACAGTAGAAATACTTCAGAGTTTCTTCTGTCTCAAAATGTTTATTAAGTGTTATCTATAACTTGGCGGGACAGAAACGTGCATTGTCGTTAATCACAAGGTTCAAAATGGGGGCGAGCACTTCTCGTCCAGCTTATTTATACACCAGATTGTCCAGTTAGGGAGATGTTGTGTAGGATATTTTCAATAAAAACCCAATAATCAGGTTTTCTTATCCCGCATTGCGGAACTTTAGAACCGATGTCAGAAAACACAAGCTTTTGGAGAAGAACGGGGAAGTAGTGAAGGTAAAAAAGGAAGTTATAAAACAACACCTAAACCCTCCATTTTGGACACTATTTTTACAATATTTCATAAACCAAAATGTCTACACTTCTACCTAATTCACCTAGTGACATAACCTTAACTATACAGCATTAATTTCAAAGTTATCACACTACAGGGGAAGTCTTTTCCAGGGTTTAAGATCAAATGAGGTGTATTTCTGGGGATCAAAACTTGTTAAAGCAGAAACGGTGAAATTCTCAGAATTAAGGGTTCCAACATTTTTTTTGATCTTTATCTTCAAGAGCATGGCATATTGCAATGCTATGCAAAATGTTGTGGTTTTATGTATTTAAGTGGTGCAATGTAAAACCATTTTCCACCTTGGCCTTTTGCTAAAATAAGTGATGCAGCTGCAGCAAACCAATATTAACATCTCATTTTTCTTCAGAGAAAAGTGTTCAGAGCCAATTTTCTAGTGCATCTGACATCAAAGACTACAAACTCAATAAGAAATTTTGCAGAAGTGAATGCAGATGTATTTAAAAACTTTCACACTTTACCAAGCTGGTCATCTTCTTCAACAAGCATCTTCTGTTGCCCATTGAAACAAATGAAGTTTGAATTTAATAGTTGTTTTTCTCACAAAATAATTAATCTACATGCAAATGTATTCACAAGAGTGACTTTAGGATGCCATTAATTTCATCTGAATGAACTCTGACCCCAGAGAAAAAGAACTAGAAAAACCTCCAGGCCACTTCACCTTTCAGCCTGACAACTTGGTTACAGGACTTGAAAATTCTGAAGAACAGCAAATCAACACAAATAGCAAGGCTAAAGTGTAAATTTTTATGAGTACTTCTAAAGGTTAGCGTAATTTTTTTCGTTTCTGAGTCATATACACAAATGTTTGTGTTAGTGGATAAAGAAGTAGCAGTCTAAAATGCAAAGACTGTTGCCCTTAAAGCAGAGAATGCAACAAATTAAAATAGACTGAATTACCTGTTCATTGGCTATTTTGTATACAAAAACTTGCAGGAGACACACAATGTTAAAATTGCTGAGCAAAAAGCAGGTGTAACATTTGTAGGTTTACAAGGTGGCTGTCTTTCTGAAGCACTCTCCTTTTGACCCAGTTTCAGCAACACGAACAAGCCTGATGAAACGCAATTATTTTTTTTGCTTTCCCAAACATGCCATTGCCTTTCTTTGATGATATGTAACAGCAAGGTTCTTCTCTCTAATGTCTAATTTAGATGGGACTATGGATTTTGGAAGGGAAAGAGGATTGTACTAATTAAGGATCATGCAAATTGTTGTGCTGCTCATCTATCTCATTAGTTTCCTTCTTTCCTTGTCTTTCCCTGCCTTTTAGAATTCAGAAATAGCACAGGTGGACCTTAACAAAGAAAACAATGGGAAACTACAAAATACATTAAATCAAATACTGAACTGAAGGATATGAAGCACAGGAAGAAAGAGTTTTCACTATGGAATATGAAAGCAAAATAGGGAAAAAAGGGATGGGAATGAAAAACAGTGCACAAAGGGCTCCCTGTTCTTTAAGTGCACCTTTGACAAAGGAGCAAGGCACTCCACAGAGAAGGCAAACAAAAAAGCAAAATACTTCAGTAGTCAGAAAACTATTCAGTCAGAATTGTAAGGATATATAATGAAGAATAATGCTGATGAAAAAAAGCATAGGGTAGACAGAAAATGAATAAGGAACCAAATTTAAATGCAAAAAAGTAATTAAATTGCAGGTATTTACCTAAGCTATTTAGAAAAAAGAAGGCACAAAGAGGTTCTTGAAGGATTATAATGTCCATACTATGAAGGAAATTCTGCAGCAGAAAAATATGTGGATGTTAACACTGTAATCATGGAACTTAACGTGGTGAAGAATAACATGGACACCACCACAGAAGAGACAAAAAATATGCAGAGTGAAAAATTAGAGATTTGAGCTTCAGAAGGAGGGGGGACGGGAATTATTATTTTTTACATAGAGATACTTTCTATCTAGGATCAGAAAAATCTCTTTGGACACTGATGCAGCACATTAAACAAATGAAAAAAAAAGTGAGAGAAAGAGCTAGTTACAAGCATTCAAAATGAAAACGTTTATGTAGAGAGATAGTAATGATTACCTATTATCTAGAGATAAACTGGGTATTATGCAAGACAAAGGTGAAGACAAACAGGGGAAAAGTGTGAGATAAAAAAAAAAAGATTCAGGCAATCTATACAAACCTCACAAGGCAGCTTAGCTGTGAGAATGGGAAAGGTTCCCACAGAAGAAACAACAAATATTTAAAAAGCAAAAGCCATACTTAAAAAAAAAATTCAAACTCTTCACTTTATTATCAGTTTATCATTTCAATTTATACTGGCTTTAAATACTAATGCAATATATTGCAGTAAATAAGTAATTAGCTTTAACCTGTGTTTGGCCATTTAACTCGCTTACAGAGGTTTTAGTGCAAATCATTTTCAGTCCACTATGTTGTTTCTGGGAAAACGTGGTGTATTTTTTGTTACATCAGATTTTCTAGCTTTACCCTTCCCCATTCCATGCTGGGGACAAATGTTTTGTCTGAGCTCAAAAAGACCAAGTTAAACTAGTTGAAACTACAAATTACTTCCCTTGCCTACATTAAGACTGCCTTTTACAGCTCTGCTTTCTATTCTGATACCTCTGACAGAGACTTTTCTTCTTTGACAACAAGTATTTTTCATCTCCAAATGTTTTTCTTTAAAGAGGATTATTAATGTCAAGAAGTATTTTACATCATTATCTACATACAACCATTTTCTATATTTTATAGTATTGACCTTAGAAACAGACTGACATTTCAGAGAAATCTGAAGCTGTACAAGATAAATCTATTTCTGTCAGTTCATTTTCATTATCTATCTTAGCCTCTGTTTTCCACTTTTGGAAAGATAAAAATAGTTATTGTTCCTATCATCTACAGGAAGCCACAAAACCTCACCTGTGACATTGCTTGCTCTGAAAATCATTCACAGTCTGAACAGGGATACAGAATATAGAAGAAGCTCAACAAGAACACCGAAAAATAAACTTGTGTGCACCATAAACCAAGGTAAGTTAGAGTTTTACATAAACTATATTTAAACAGCTTAAAGCACTTAAAGTAAGAAATCTAGTCAACTATAAGACACTTACAGTTTTCTATATAATACCCAAGTATATTTTCAAGTATACATCTATTTTGGTTCATACATGTAATCAGAATGAATTTTTAACTTAAAAAGTATTCTGTATCATTTATAGAACATTTAAAATGCACTGTCAATAAATACAGGAATTTTAAAAATTACATTCCATATTCTTGAATACAAGTGTTTAGGACTTGGAATTAAAATGCTATTAGGTAATTCTTTAATTTTATACAGATACTTTCTCGTAGCTGAAACCCTGATTGCTTCAGCTACAATACACAAGTGTTCCTGTATACTGCCTAATATGAAATGATGTTGACCAACTCATTCTTACAGAATTCATTCCGCTGAATAGGTCTCCTGATCCTACATGGGCTGTGTGAACGAAGTTTGTCGGCTCTCCAATCATGCTCCGATCAATCCGCCGTCGTCTTTTCTGAAAGGAAGGTAAAGAAAACACCTGAGATTCATTGAAAAGGCAAAACCAATACATGTTATAAATGTAGAATTTAACCTTCTACAGGAAGGATATTGCATACACTGTAAGATATTTCAATAAAGTCAAAAAGTCAAAAAACAGAAACTAAATTCTGAGGTTATTTCTATCCTTTTTCTTGGAGGATGTATATCAGATCATTAGACCAGCATGGATACCACTCCTAACTTTTAGGTCAATGAAATGTTTGCAAAAGTCCTTACTAAATTCCACATTTATTAACTGGTATTTTCAGTGTTTCATACAGTAACTTTTGCCTATATTTATATTTAAATCATGGTGTGACAGATCAAATTTGAGGTTTAGTCATTCACAAGAATTAAGGAACAAAGCGTGTTAGAACAGTCTATGCAACCACTCACTCACGGAATTTCTGATTTGAATGCCATGGGAATTTACGTCCCTGTTTGTAATGTACTTCATCATGATGTTCGGGGCACTGCCCTGAGTTTGCTCAGGGTTAGTCACAGACATATCTTTATTGTAATATGAACCACATAAGAGAACTTCCAGTCTGCATGATTCTAGACTGTGAGCTGAAGGGGTGCAGTAGGGTAGTAAGCCAAAATGCCAGATTAGGGACTTCTGGTTTCTGTACCATGTGACAGAAGGCAAGAATTGCTTAACCTCTGCTTCCCATTTTTCAGAGTCACAGCTTCATTTTTAGCAATGTAATAACATGCAACTAAAAAATGAGAGGCAGTGAAGACTTTCTCTAATTAAAGCTGCTTTAGTTGCCTGCCTTCAGCTAAGCATTGCATCTAAAGGAGCAAAACAAGAAAATCCTATTCTCATTTCTTAGGCCAAAGCCAGGGATCTTACAAAGAGCAATTCACGCAATGTGTAGTCACAGTATGCCAATTCTCTGAAAAATGCCTGTGTTTGAGGGGGCAAAAAAAAAAGCCATGAAATACAGTACGAATATCTCAGTTTAAGGTGCATTGTACAAAACAGAGTGTAACAGCTAAGAAACTACCTGAGTTCCAGTGAAACCTTCCCATCATCTTAAAGTCCATTCAGTCTCATTTTTAATGATCTATTAATTGACAATGAGATTGTAAAACCACACAGACTCAAGACACGAAGGTACATGCCTCCTGAGTGGGCTAGCTACTGTTGAAACAAAGCTACAGATTAAATCTTTATGAATCAGAGCCCACAACTACGAGAATACATCATTTGGTTTAGCCAGCAAGTACAAAACACATTCCTGCACCTTTTCCCTATTATAAAAAACAGATTTCAGTACATTTCAGCACCTTCTTGCATCATATGAATAGTTGGGATGAGGAGGAATACATAAAATTCTGCAGAAATAGCTAACCACAATGATCTGATCTATGCCAAAACTACTAGTGAATTCTCTAATTCCAACAAATTTGACAAAAATCAATCAAATAAAATATTCCAGGTGTAAAAACATATTGTTGTATTTACACCATCTAGTACTGTAATATGCTGTGACATTGACACAGAAAGATCTAGAAAGCTATATGAAAACACAATGCTCCAGTCAAAACACTCAAAATTATTTCATGTCTGCAGCAGTTGCCCCTCTCCCCCTTTTAAAAAAATAGCAGCCAAATTTATATATCTAAACAATACACCTATGATTTCCTTATTTTAGTAGAGTTTTAATGCAGAGAAGACAGACAAACCCAGAGATTTTTAGATTTTTCTTTTCCTGTTTATGTGTTTTGCAGACTATTTTCTACTCCTTTACTTGTTGCTAAGATCGCTGGCATGCCAGTAACAGACAAGTGCTGGACCTTGTGAATGACTGTAAATGATTATCCACTAACTGTCAGCTAGTCAACCAGTAACCACTAGTTAAACTGCACTGCCATCAAACTATGTCTCTCAAGTGAGTTCCTTATCAGAGGCCATCAGCCTGTTACCCCCGGCATGTGTTCACTGACGCGAGCTCCATGAAGAGACGAACAGTATTTAAATGCTCTGCTATATTAAGACCACAAAATAGTTCGTTGTTTTTTTTTTTTTTTTTTTCCCTGCAGGAACACCCAGCTTGAATTTACATTAGTGTTTCAGACTGGATCATGAGAATGCTTTGGAAACAACTTTACCAGTTCCCACTTAGATGATTCAATTTCAATTTCAGACTAACCAGGGAGTGTACAAATCAGACTTTTTTATGGATGAAGCTGAACTGGAAGACCAACTGATACCCTCCCACTGCTAAAAGACATTGAGGCCAATGAACCACGTGAGACAGTCTGGAGCAGACCACAAGACATCTAATGCACATCACGTCTCCCCAACTCCAACTGTTCTGCTCTCCTACATAGCTGTTCCTACTAGAATGTGCCTCAGCCAGAACCAAAATGACCAATGAGAATGTGTAAAGGCACATGGGAAGCACTGTAAAAAATCACGTCTTTATGAGGAATGTAACACAGGAGAAAGTAGGGGAACATGCCTGGAGAGGTTACAGAGCTTTTACAGAGGACACCATAAATACTAGCTTCGTCAGGATTTTGTTATGAAGTGGTAGTTTCTGAGGCCTGTACCTGTAAGAACACATGCAATATCATTGTTCTATAAACAGTAAGAATTAACACACAAGATTGATTCTTCAGCAAATTCCATTTGAAAGAAGCTGAGAAGCAGCACATTCATCTCCTACTTAGGAAGAAATTTAATATACAGTTACGCTCATTTCCCTCTGTATCATCTCTGGCTTTCCATGTTCGCTCCTAGTGCAACTCACAAGCCTGTTTGCATGACTGATTTATTGTGGTGAAGGATTGATTTTGGTTGTGTTCTGGGAGTTAAAAATACTGTGCTTGGGAAGTGGCCCCTGTCTTCTCCAGAGCCACAGAAGCTGTGGCTCACCAGCTAAGATAATCATGGCAACTTTCAAGATGGGAAGACATATAAAATACTTTCTATTAAAAAGAAATAAAAAATACTGACAGAGCTCAACAAAATTTAATCCCACTAGGCTTCAAAATAATCACCCTTAGAATGTATTTACATACCACTAAACTAGTGATGAGTAGTAATGAGATGTGACTATAAAAGTCATCTATAAAACAAATAAATGTTTATGACGCTAGTGCAAACAACTTCAACATAAACAACCACACCTGAATATTTGTACCATTTGTTTTCAAGATGTTTCTGACAGAACAAACATATGCCCCAACCCAGTCAGCCTAACTGCAATGAGCCCCTGTGTCCTGTATCCATGTTCCTTGTGGATTCTTTTCCTAGCAGGGGGGAAGTTGCGGTTCGCTGAGACAGCAC
>VZRZ01005641.1:0-71264 GCA_013398175.1 Climacteris rufus
GAACCTCGGGAGCATCCCAAATCCCAGTGGAGCACCCCATTCCAGGGGGGAATTTTACACAGGGTGGGAACGCTGGTGGGAAAAGCCAGGGAGAAAGTGCTGCTTCCCCAGGCAGCCATGTCAGCACCAGACACATCTATCAAACGTCGTGTGTCTCGTGGCTTTGGCTGTCCCCACCCCAGCAACACACAGAGGTGGCTGTGCCGGTGCTGAACCGCTGCCAACGCCACCGGCGGATCCCCAGCACACCCCACCCAAAGTCTTGGCACTGGGTTCCCTGCTCCGCACCCCCCGCACCAGCTGTTCTGGTTTGGGAGCTCCTGACACCCACTGGTGACGGTGGCCGCCCCTGCAGCCCCCACCAGGGCTTCAGCTGGAGCCACCCTGGATCACAGAGCTGGGAATGGTCAGGTTTTACTGAATCCAGCAGTGGAGCTGGCACGGGAAAGGGCATGGAACCCTGGCCAGAGGGCAGCTCAGCACAGCTGCACCAGCCTGGAACCCAGACAATACCCACCCAATGAACAGAGGAGTCCTGGGAAGAACAAATGGCAACGCTCCAGGCTGGGAGTTTGCTCAGGGCATCTGCACCCCACAGTGACCTATGTGATGATCACCTCTGCAGCACCACAGAATCATGGAATTCTTTAGATTGGAAAAGCCATCCAAGACCATCAAGTGTAACTGTTCCCTCAGCATTGCCAAGGCCACCACTAACCCATGTCCCCTGGTATCACATCCACACATCTGTTAAATCCCTCCAGGCACGGTGACACCAGCACTGCCCTGGACAGCCTGTTTCAAAGACTGAACACCTTTTCCATGAAGAAATTTTCCCTATACCAAACCTGAACCTCCTCTGGCACAGCTTAAGGCTGTTTCCTCTGGTCCCGTCCTTTTTTCCCTGAGAGCAGAGCCAGATCCTCACCTGGCTGCCCCCTCCTGTCAGGGACTTGTGGAGAGCCAGAAGGTCCCTCCAGAGCCTTCTTTTCTATTTGTGCTATTTGTGCTCCAGACCCTTCACAAACCAAGACAATTCCCATCCAAATAACAGGATAGCTCTGGTAGAACAAGCAGCAACACCCCAAGCACAGAGTTTGCACTCCACAGCAATGGCCCCCCACAGCAAACACTCTGGCACAGACACCACTGGCACTTGGGCAGGAACACGGCCCTACCCATGGTCAGCCGTCAGAGAAAATAACTACAGACAGCCGAAATTCAGGCCCCTAAGCCCTGAGCAGCAGCACAGGGCTCAATTAAAACCTATTTTGGGGACTCTAGCTGTGCCCAGCCTGGATGGCAAACCACATGGCCACGCAGGGAGAGGAGCCTTGTCACGAACAACCGGCATCTTCGGGGCTACACCTACTAATTAGGAGAGGGAGTTCCCAACATGCCTGTTCTGTGTACTTCTAGACAAGCAGCTTTTTACATTTTTGCAAACTTTTCTCTGAGCCAGAGCAAGTTACACAGGCAACCAGCAAGTCCTCAAAGTCTTGATGAGGGTCTGACAGGTGGCAGATGAACAACCCCCCTGTGCTGTCACTGTCACCGCGGGCCAGTTTCAATCCAGCAGCCCGAATCAGATGTGCCTACAAGCAGGCTGGTTTGCATTCTTCCTCAACTTTTGGGGGCCTACGCCCGTTGTCATTAATCCCCTATTACGACATCCCCCGAGCTCTCGGCATCCACCTGAGCCCTGGAGAGCCCCGGGATGGGTGTAGCTGTAATTAGCAGTCACTTGCACAGTGCAATGGGCTACATCAGCCCTCACAGCCCTTCTGGCTATGACAACGAGTTCTCAGCATTTAGATAATGAGTTTCCCCTTGATTTTAATCCTGTGGAACCCTGGGACTCCACCATATCTTGCAGTGGTGAGTTCCACAAGCACCACTGCAGCTGCTCAGGGAGCACATGCCTGCAGCAGCACATTTCCCTCTCGTGTTAATTGACCCACCCGAGAGCTGTGGCCTGGCCATGTCTCACCTGTGTTGTACGCTGTGGGCATGGCCGAGAAGGGCAGCCCCTGCGTCAGCAAACTCGGAGTCGCCACGGACACAACCGGAGTGGTCAGGGAGTGAGTTGCTTGGGAGACACCCAACCGCTGCGTGTTCTGCTGTGGGAGCAAACAGGGAGGGAGTTAAAGCCCAGAGGGTTGGACTTGGTCATTCTCGTGGGTTGTGGTGCCCCAAAACCCGCTGGACATGCACCAGGGCCGAGCATGGAGTGGGATAAGAAGGATTGATCCTCTGGCCATTCCATACTGCAACAAAGCGAAGTACAAATCACACCACCTACTGACACTCTGCACCTTGTGACACTCATCTGCAGGTCCCCTTCCTGCCTGGGACTAGGCTTCACCCACCAGGACCAGCCACGTCCCTGCATATGTGGAAGGGGAATATCAGTGGAATGCCCAGATGGTTCCTCACTGCTTTCCAGAGGATGCATGTGAGGTTTGCTGGGCTTCCAAAGAATGACAAAGGGACCAAAGCAAACCAAGACCAGCTGAGGCAGCACAGAGCTGACACCTCCTTCCTGCAGCTCTGGTGGCCCAGAACAAACCCCTGTCTCAAGGAAAGCTGAAGATGCTGCGCATCAGCCTCAGGGTTTTAAAGGACTTTGGCATCCCTAAACTTTAAGTCCAGTGCTCAGCAACCTGCCGGCTCAGTGCCCTCATGAGGTTTGGGTGACTCAGGCATTAGCAGGTCCACTGTGGAAAATTTCTGCCCTTGGACCAGTGCATGCCAGCCTCCCCCCGTGGTTTTCCAGGCAGTTACGCGGGCAGATCCACAGGTCAGATTCAGCCCTGTTTACAAGGCAGATAATCTGGGCTGTCTCTGCTGATCTGATTTAAATCAGACTCAAGAGGCTTGACTCTAATCTGAAGCACCCCAGCACACGTCACCCTGTGAAGACTGGGGCAGTGCCCAGCTTAAATCACGCCTGGCACGAGGCTGGCTGGGACACAGCAAGGAGCCTTCCTGCGGCACCGAGGGCTCCCAGGGCCTTGCAGGGCTGGGCACGGACTGTGCAACGTTTCACCAGGCCATGGAGACTCTCCTGGGACAAGGATGGAGGCCCAAACCCTGCTCTGGCCACCTCCAGAGGGTGACAGCACCCAGCTCTGTGGGATTTGCTCACCCTGTGCCCACACAGTGCCCAGCCCAGGACACAGAAAGAAATGCCTTCCAGAAGGCAAAACCCAACCCTGTCCCTCTCCTGACTGCACCAGACCCCGCGCCAGTCCAGTGGAATGCGGCCCCCACAGACCCATCCCCTCTGCCCCTCGCTCCAGGGCGCTGCAGCTTTCCTGGGAGAGCACAGGCACAGAGATGAGTGAGGCCATGCCAGAGAGCTGGGCTGGTGGGACAGCAGCTGGGCAGGGTGTACCAGCCCTGGGAACCCCCTTTACAGCACGTGGTGAGTGCAGGGATGTCAGTCCCAGCTATGCTGCAGGAAGCATCCCGATTTTTCACCCCAATCCATGCAGGGAGGAGGTGTGCAAGGTACTCCCCACGCCATGCCACTCACATCCCGTGCCCACACACAGTGCTCCAGTTGCAAAATGCCATTCTGGCTGGTAACACACCATGCAGCATGCTCGCAGGGAATGGAGCTGGTGAATGGATCCTGCTCTCCCTGGCACATTAGGAGTGTGGAGAGAAATGGGGGGATGCCTCTCTGAACCCTGTAAAGGAGCAGAGGATGCTCAGAGCTGCAGGAGCAGCGCTGGGGGTGGCAGGGCTGAGGCTGCGGGCAGCGGGGACGCAGCGGAGGGGCCGCTGACTCATCCCGCTGCCGCCTGGAAAGAGGTGGGAGCTGCCATTTGGAGAGAGGATCTGGTGTGTAGGCTGAGCAATATGGAGGGAGCAAATTTGGGGAGAAGGTTAGCAGAGCAGAGGGGCATCTGCACCAGGCAAGAGGGATATGCAGGGACAACACTCTGCAGTTCCGTTCCTGATCCACCTGTGCCAAGGTCCCTGCCCCACCCTGCCCACATTTGTCACCCTCCACCTCCCTGCTGCCACCTTGGCTGGGGCGAGGATATTTTTCACTTCAGGCAAAAACCCACTAAGTTAACTCAGACCAGCAATTAAAACTGCAAATGCCACCCCAGTGGATTTTTGCCTAATGCTGCTCCAGTGTGGAGCCAGGGAATGCCCTGAGCAGAGGGAACAGGAATGAGCAGATGGGGAGGTGGGGAGTGACAGCTCTCCCTCCGAACATGGGGAAACTGAGGAAGGGAGATGCTGGAAGGGGGCCACTAAGCAAGAAGGGTTTGGGGGCATGAAGAGCAGCAGAATTCGTGTCTGCCACTGCTCTGGCCCATCCTTGCCCTGGCCAAGAGTGTCTCCTTGCAGGCTGCCAGAGAGATTGGCTTACTCTTGTATTTTTGGACAGCTTTTCCCTGGCTGCGTGACCTGCATCCGCAGCAGCTCTCGCCCTTCCCTCACTGTGCTGACCTGTCGCCCATCTGCCCTGCACCAGAATAGCATCAGAGCAGAGTGAATCATTACCACAAACAAGGTGGCATTCACTTTGCTGGCAGGGAGAGGAAAAAAAGCCATAAAAATAACACGGAAAACTGCCCTGTGCACAAGGGAGGTTTAGGGAGTGCACTAGCCAGCCAGTGGATTTACACAGGCTTTAAATAATATCCTTAATATGGGAAGAGCCTGATTTACTCTCTGTCTCTCATGTGCTGGCAGTGAGCCAGGTCTTCCCGTGCTGTAACTGTGGTGGCTCCAGCAAAGCCCCAGGGGCAGGTCCAGGGTGGTGACAGTGTCCAGCCCAGCTCCACAGCCCTCAAAGGGTCCCCAGCTGACCCCCCAGGGGGACCTGCACAGCAATTTTGGTCTTGGTGGACAAACAGGCACTTTGTAGCTCATGTCAGCTCCCTCTTTTCCACAGGGAACCTGTTTTCCTAAAAGCGTCTTTTTCTTGGGATTGATTGTCTGCAGCAGGATTGGATGTGATGCCAGTATCCACATCCCACTGCGTTCCAAATGGATGGCAAAGGAGCCAGTGTTCACCCCCTGTGCATGCCCCATGCCTCACAAGCCAAGGCAGAACCAAGGGCCCACACAGCCCATGGCCCACCACACCACCATGCACACTCAGCAGGGAACTCACCAGAGCCAAGTGGTCCTCGGTCTGTCCGTGGGAGAACAGGGAGAGAACCGAGAGGCACTGTTAACTCGAGCGCCCCGTCCCCGCCACGCCCACGCTCGCCCGCACCGCGCCCTCGCCTCCGTGGGGCACGTACAGGTTAGAGTGGTGCCCACTGCAGGGCTTGCAGCAAGGTGCCAGCAGGAATCCAAGCCTTCCTCCTCGGATCTCCCCTCTGGCACGGCCCCAGCCAGCTCCCACCACTACAGCACGCAACAAGCGTCCGCGCTGCATCCGCCCCAGCACCAAGTGCCCCTGCGGCCTTTCCGCTGGCAGGGACCCCGTCCCAGCCCACCTGGTGTCCCGGCACACCTGTGGGCACTCACCAGGTGATGCATCAGCCCCTTCCCGCTCTGTGAGGTGATCACGCGCAGGTCTGGCTTGCGGCTGTTGGCGGCGAGCTGTGTGCCGTGCGAGGGTGGCGGCGGGGACTTGGCCGGGATGATCTTGCCCAGGCTGCTGCCGTTGGACACGGGAAGGAGACCTGGAGAGGCTCTGGCACTCACGTAGCCATTTCCTGCAGGAAAATGGGTGACAGAGAAGAAGGAGGTAAATGTATGGCGATGGTGAATGTACGATGGTGAATGCACAGTGGTGAAACACATGGTGGTGAATACATGGTGATGGAAAATGCATGACCATGGTAAACACATGCACAGCAAGTGGTGCCACAGCAGGACTCCATGAATGCTCCTCCCTGTGTGAGAGCAGCACCGCATCCCTCCAGACTCCCCAAAACCCTTCCACACCCAGCCAGGCTTACCCTGCAGGGTGAGGCCAGGACAGGCACTGGCCCCAAGCCCCCCGCACTCAGGGCAGCTCCTCAACCTGCAGGAACTCCCCGTTGTTGCTGCAGTAACACCCAGTGAATCTCAGAGCCTGATCTGCAGCCAGGCTCTTTACGTGCGCTGGCCGGGCACTGCAGCCCTGCCAAGGCGGGTAATTACTGGTACATTCACTTTTAAGCTCTCTTTATGGTACTGGAGCAGTGAAAATGAGCTGTGGCAGAGTGAGGACTCAGTTCACTGCTCCCACTGCCCCTTTGAAGATCTAAGGTTCCCTCCTTGTCCTCCTCCTGCTGCCCCACTTAAGGATTTTATGTGCAAAGAGGGGGAAAAAAAAGAATAAAGGAAAGGAAGAAAAAAATTAAAAAGGAAAAGATTTGATGAACATCAGGAAAGGAATAAATTGGATCAGATTACTGTTCTGATGAGGGTTGGTTTTTTTTCATGAATAGGCCCCAAAGATAGAAAGGCGTTCAGCAATCACCAGGATTCAGCCCTCATATTCATTGCACATTAGACCGGGAAAAATAGGTCGCTGATTGCATTATTAATCACATCTACCATTGCGCTGCATCTGCATTTCAGCAGGCGGCTGGTGGCAGTGACGCCGCCGCCGCAGCGCGTGGGGCCGAGCAGCAGCCGCCGCCTCTCCAGAGCTGTCCCGGGCCGGACGCAGCGGGGACGGGCTGGGGTGGCCACACTCCCTGCTCTGATCCCAGCGAAGCCGCTGCAGGTGGGAGGTGCTGCCTAGGCAGGTGCCTGGGAGCTGCCATCAGGGATGCCCATGGTGGCCAGGCAGGCTGGCAGCTCTGCTATCCGTGCCCCTGACGGAGGGAAGGGACCAATTTTCCTGTCCCCAGTGAGGTGTCCTCCCAGTCTCAAATCACTGTGAGCAGCCGTGCATAAGCCGTGCATGCCTGGTGCATCAGGTCCCAGTACCTCTTCACACGGTGAACTGCCAGCACCCTGCTCACACGGCCACTGGCTTTTAGATTTATTAACAATGAAGGTGCAGTAATTTCCCAGCTGACCTTGGCTACCCACAGTGGTGATGGCCATGGAAAAGCCAAAAGAAATGTTAAATCCCTTGATATTCTCCTTCCCAAGGTGGCACCAAAATGGATGCACACAGGGCTCTCACGTCAACTCCCTGTTTGAGGCAAACCATGTTATCTGTGCATTATCTGGGGTGTGGATTGGGGTGGTCCCTGTGCTGGAGGGGAGCTGGTCTGGGTTCCAGTGCCACCACCAACCCCCACCGATGGATGGCCTTGGGTGCTGTCATTGCTGTGTCCACCCAGCCCGGATCTGGCCACCCCCATGAGCCAGAGAGAGAAGTGCTATGGTCCCACCAAGACTTCCCATCAAAGGGCCCCTCCCCTCAAAAAAGGGGTCTAAAAGTGGAGCATTCTGGGCTGCCTTTGTACCACTCTGCTGTGAATTTGAGAGGGGATGGCCGGGACTCAGCATTCCCCCATGGGGCAGGCAGGGTGGAGCGGGTGCTGCATCCCGAGGGTGGCACACGCTGCGGAGCGTGGGCAGGACACAGGGATACAGCGACATCGCTGCAGGATCCGGCCAGAGGCACCCGCAGCTGATGACTCAGAGGCAGCAGGTGATCACTCAGTGCTGCAGAGACTGCAAGGGAGGAGGAGGAGGAGGAAGAGATGTACCAGGTATGTGAAAACCGCAGGCGCAGTGCCGGAGCCAGAGCCACAGGCCCCTCCCGCAGCCATGCAGGGAGCCCCAGGAGGGCGGGGGTCTGGGGCCAGCGGGGATTTGGGGCTGGCCACAGCCGGGCTGTCCCCGCTCCTCACGCCCGTTTCCTGCAGTGGCGGCAGGAACGCAGGGAATGCTTGGGTGACGTCAATGCTGACATTCACGGGCCCTGCCAAGCTCCGCGCCCGCCACGGCTGCTCCCAACAGCTGACATGGGGGCGGCTGGGGGGGAACATGGGCCACAGAGGTGCCTGGGGGCTGCAGCATGATGGCCCCTTCCCTCTGCCCTCAAGAATCAGCAAAGCTCTCTGTTGGCTGCTGTGAGACCCCAGGAAGACACAGCCCCACAAACCGTCCTGGCAGGGTTTGCTCTGGGAAGAAATCCCTCAGGCAATGGCATGGCTGCTGCCCAGCACAAGGAAAAGATTATTCCTGGGAGCGGCCACAGTGCAGGGGACGGGGACAGGTGGCCACAGTGCTACAGAACTGCAACTGGGCCAGCCCCATCTGCACAACTGGTGAGACCCAGCTCCAATTTGGTTTTATGTGGGACAGTGTGGAATTTCACGCTCCTCCTCCATGCTGGGGCTGGAGACCCACTGCAAAAAGGCCTGGAAGGGGTGAGGAGTCAGGCTCCTGGGGCAAGGCTGCCTTTGCCATGGGACGGATGGCATCCACCCTGCCAAGCCTGGGACCACTGCCAAGCACAGTGCTGATAGCAGCAGCTGCTTCCCTGCAGGACCTAGGGACGTTGCTGGTTTTTGGGCTGTGCCCATACCAGCACTGGCCCAACGTCCTCAGCCTGCAGACAACAGAGGCAGACATGGGGATGGAGATGTTGTTAGTGCATTTTACAGCTGAGGAGCTGAGCCATAAGGCCTGAACCTCATTAGCACCGAAGCTTCGCAGTGGAAAGGGACCTTAATGAGCTTTTTTCCTTGCAGTAAAGTTCCTTTATAGGGCCCAAGCGTGAGAAGGAACTGGGTGTTAATTGATCACCCGAGGTCAGGAAGAACCAGCTGCAGCATGAGGAGCTAAACCCAGAGCTGCCCAAATCCTGGTCTTTGTGGGTCACCTCCCTGATCTGCAGCTGTCCCTGAGACACAGGGGAGATGGATATGCCTGGGTCTCCAGAGTCTTCATGGAAACCAGCACCGCCCAGAAAAGTGTTGGCCTGGACCTCCACATGCCAATCCCGCCCACTGCCAAGAGCAGCAAAATTTTCCCCAGTGCTTCTCTATGAACTGGGGACATTGAACAGCACAGCAAAATCCTACGGGACCTGTGGTGAAACCAAGGGCAGGACTGTCACACAGGAGGCTGGCGCTGAACGGCTCCTCACTTACCCACAGGGCTTGGGCAGGCTCCGTTCGTGTTGTTCAGGTCTCCCCCAAGCATCGCCCCTGCAAAGCAACCAAAGAGACAGGGTCACCATCCATGCAGAAACAGGGTGAGCATCCCTGCTTTTGGGGGGGAGGAAGGGGGGAAACACAATGGAGGAAGGCAGAGGAAAAAAAGCAGGGTTGCCTTCCTGGGGAGAAAGTCCTGGGCAAAATGAGCAGCATTCCTGGTGATCAGGTTGGGAAACATTATCCAGGCAGATCCGTTTCCTTTGGGAAGGAGCCAGGTGCACAGGAGCCTGTTCCAAAGGAGGCAGCTTGGAAAACACTGCAGCTATTTTATTCCAAGCCCCCCTTTGGGGGACATGGGGCCGGTGCTGCTGGGGAAGAGAGCCTGAGCAGCATGACGGGAAACACTATCCCCCCTGTAATGTTCACACCGAATGGAAACCATCCCACACTGCCAGGAGGCCACTATGATCCAGACTCCCATGGTCCCAGTGCTTGCAAAGCGCTGACGCTCCCCACCAGGCCACAAAAAACTAGACTCTTTAATTCCCAAAAAACTGAACATTTTGCCTCGCCTGTCAGAAGGTTTGATTTTTTCCTGACTTGTTATGAAGCTATTTCTGAAAGCCACCTATTCCCCAGCTGGGGCTGCCTGACCACGCCGCAGGCGGCAATTGCAGCCAACAGCCGGCGCGGAGGCTCCGAGCTGCGACCGCAGTCAACCCGGAGCCCTGGGCTGGCGAATGAGGAGCCTCCGATGCCAAACCCCACCTCTAACCACTGCCCAGCCCTCCTCAACCCAGATAGGGAAACCTGAGACAGAAACCTTTATCCAGCCCATGGCTCTCAGCTTTGGGCTGCAACGAGCCCCTGAAAGCAGGAGGAGGGTGGGAGGACTGAGCTGCTGCCATGCAGGGAAGCACGGTTGCTCCCCATATGGGAGCAGGATTGGGAATAGCAATGGCCCCAAAAATTGTACAGCTTGAGAAAGGGCAAAGTGACCCACTAAATGTGGTAGATGCAACACCACAGCAGCCTCTCCTCAAGGCGTGGGGATGCCAAGCCAGATTTCCTGGTGTCTTCAAAGTCCTGGAGGAAGGACCCGACCAGGATTTTGCAGCTCTGCCCTGCTCTGAGATCCCACTTGCACCCCAGACACTGGTGCCTATGCTGCCAAAGCAGGCTCACCACCTTGGGTGAGTGACGCCAACCCTGCCCCCAGCCCTGTACACCCCCCTTGGCCGCCCTTCTCCCACGCCAACAGCACCAGGCAGTGCCAAGGCACCCGCCCAGCGCTTGCTGTGAGTTTGCTTTGGAAACAACACAACCAGCTCCGGTGCAGTGTTAAAAAAATTTAGGGAAAAAAAGGAGTTTTTCTAACATGCAAGGGCCTGGCTCCTAAAAACAGGATTTCTTCCATGTCCCAGGCAGTGAGTGAATGAGACACAGATGGCCGGACTTGGAACACCTCTGCACTCACAACCGCAAATGATCCCCCTCAAATGAGCAGCGAGTGAGCTGGAAACAGCGAGCCCCCAGCAGGGTCTGCTTTACCACGAAGCCTCTTCTGTTCCCAGCCAAGGGGCCTATGAGAGGGCAAGAGATCCCTGCAGCCAGAGCCATGGCTGCCTGCGCCCTAGGAGAGCTCTGCCACCCTGCCTGGAGTGAGATGCTGCTCTCTGGGACCAGTCCTAGAGCAGAAGGACTCCTGTCCTGCAAGTCTGGGGCCTCATCCTGATACCTGAGCACTTTGAGGCACCTTGGAGACCACGTGGGGAGAGCAGTGAGCAAACAAGCCATCTCTGAACCACAATTCCTACTGCCAGATAATTTGTCCTGCTCTCTTTGACCCACCACACAACCTGCTTCTGGAGGTACCTCCCAGCCCTCTTCTGATCCACCCCCTTTGCAAAGCCCTGCCCTGAGCTCTCAAAGCCTCAGGGGCCACAGCTGAGGGCCCAGACGTCTGGGTGGTCACTGGCACCAGCTCTGCCATTTGCAGCCCAGGCGACTTTTACAGACCATCTGTGACACCCAAAATAGCAGGAAGGGGCTTTCTGCACACTATTATTATTTATGATCACACTGTGCGAGAGCTAGGCTGTGGTCACACATCGTCCCTGTCTCCCCCCACCACCGCAGGGGACACGCGTGACAACTCCTCTGCCCCCACCCTGCCCTCTGCCACCCGTCACCGGTCCCCACTGGAAATGACTGCTCCTCAGATCTGTCAGCAGAGGCACATGAGTAATCGCCTGTGACCAACTGCAACCAGCACAGCCCGACTCAGAACAGCCCTTTTTAGGCAGCAGTCCCATGTCACCCGAGTGCCACCAGCGAGCAGGATGCCACAGCCACCCCCAAGCCTGGGAATGGCGCCGGATGACTCATCCTGCACTGCCCAACCTCAAACTGATCCCTGCAGGGATACAGCTCTCAAAAGAGATCTGGTTAAGGTGGGGAGTTGCCCTCAGTTTGGGGCCAAGGCACAAACAGGGGGCATCAACCTCTGGCAGAAGCACACACTGAGGAGCAACAACCCTTCCAGGATGTTCCTGCCACCCATGGACCCCTGGGCAGGGGATGGAGGCAGCAGGGGTGTCCCACGCTCAATGCTGCATGCCCAGCCCAGCTCAGGGAGGGAGGATGAGGAGTGAGGGTGTGAAAGGTCACAGCATGGCTCACCTGCACTGGCTGGCCGCTGCGGCAGCCCCGGGGACACCGTGTTCCTCTGCAACGCCGGCTGCTGCGGCGACAGGAGCCGGGGGTCTGTGAGCGACGAGGTCACCAGGGACTGGGTCACCAGCGAGCTGCCCGGGTTGCTGAACTGCAGCGTGTTCTGGTTGGTCACCGGCACTGTCACGGGCATGGCGAAGTTCGGAGCGGGCACTGTGGACTGAACAGAGGAGCAGGGGGTAAAGGGGAGCCGGAGCCCAGTTCCTGCAGCACAGCACAGCTGCTGACCAAGGGGGGACAGTTGGGTCCCCTCAAACCTCCATCTCACTGCTGATCTGCACTGCTGTGCTTGAACCCACAC
The DNA here is from genome assembly GCA_013398175.1 of Climacteris rufus. NCBI lineage: Eukaryota > Metazoa > Chordata > Aves > Passeriformes > Climacteridae > Climacteris > Climacteris rufus. The sequence goes on from VZRZ01005641.1 coordinate 12,067, forward strand.
TGGCACCTCAGGGGGATGCACCAGACCCGAGACCCCATCAGGGAACACCAAGAAGTGCAGTGGACTGTCCCCTCGGACACACCAGAGCTCTGCAAACAGCTGTTTTGGCCTCATTTTCAGGCTGTATTTATTTACCCACAGTGTTTCCAGGGCAATCACAGAGGAGAGGCTGGGAGCACCCCAGAGCATGAAGGTGGGCACCAGCCTGGTGCTCTGCCCCCCCAAGTACTGAGAGCAGCTGAGCTCAGCACTACCCTTGACCCCGAGCAGCTGGCAGGGATTCCATGAGGCCATTTCTCATCCAGCAGGGAGCCAGCAGTGGATGCCTGTTTTAAGCTGGCACTGCTGCTGGTGGCTGAGCACCTGGGAAAGACTGCTTTCTCAACAGAGCCCTTGGGTGACTCTGGGATCCATCCTGGTTCCTCCGGGACCTGCTGGGAAGGAGGAGCTGACCCCAGGGAAGCAGGGGCATCACTAAAGCCCTATCCTTGGCTGCAGGTTGAGGACCAGCTTCACCTACCAGTGTCCCCGTGGGAGCCAGACCCGCTGCGATTATCCCAGCCGTCTGTCTTATGTCACTGATTTGCTCTTCGTTAACAGGAGCCGGCACCTGCTTAGAGGCTTTAGCAGGGGCTTTGCTAAAGTCCCACTTTAATTTCCTCAGGCCCAGAGAGGCAGAGTAGCCCAAGGCCGGATGGGACCATCACAGAAACAGAGCTGGGACCCCACAGACTTCACCAGAAAAGGTAAAGGGAGTCAAGGATCTTCTCACTGCAGCTGGGTGGGGGCTGCTCCCCTGCAGCCCCCTCCCCTCCAGACATCTGCTCCTGAATGGGTGCTGCTTGCTGGGAGCAGAGAGGAGGATGGGAGGAAGGAGTAGGACAGTGCTCACCCACGCCTCACTGCCGGGAACTCTCCCCACCTGCCTCCCAAGGGCATCCTGTCCTTCAGAGCTATCCCGCGGCCACAGCCAAGCCGCGAGGATGGCGGCTCTGAGCCTGCGCCGTGGCACTGCTCCCAGGCTGCCGTTCACAGGGACAGGGCTCAGCAATTCCTACACCACTGGGGAGAGCTGGAACACGGAGCCCTCCCTCTGCTCAGCCCGGGAGCTCGTCCTGCACGGCAGCACAATCAGAGGAGGAGGAGGAGGAGAGGTGGGGGGGTTTCTTGAGCGTTGCACGAACACTGGAGCAGTGTTGTGTAATAAATCACTGCCAATGCGTCCATGTGTGTGCAACATTCCTGGGGAGGGAGAGGAAGAGCTAAAGCCCCTCCACAGCACAGCATGAGCAACGCCATGGTAGAGCCAGGAGCTGGATATACCAGCCAGAGAACCGGAGTTTGCCTTAATCCAGCCCCATCCCACTGCACCTGCAGACAAGTGTCAGGCTGATGCTGCCCCGACACACCCAGGCCACACCCTCCACCCCTGGGGAGGACACAACAAAGGACACAGTGGTTTGCACATCGGTCCAAAATCTGGGGGAGAAGATGCACACATCAGCCAAACTCCACAATTTCTGCTCTCGTTAGAAGTGAGGGCAAACAGCAGAGGCAGAAGCCCCGCCGAGGCCTGTCATTAGTAGACACGGCTGTCGTTAAGCTGCCCCGGCCACCCCACCCCGCTGGGTTAGTCCTGGTCACACACAAAACCAACCCAGCGGTTAAAATGGAAAAGCGTCTGAGTCGACCACACACGCTCCACCTGCACCGCTCAGCCCTCGCTGCCGGGGAGGTTTAGTGGGGGAGCCAGATGCTGCCTGGATGAGGAGCCACCCAGCACCTGAATGGCACCTGCTGAAAGGACTTTGGCCTGGGGATTGTTCCTTTGGATCGGCATGTCTGGATGATGGGGATTGCTCGGAGCCCTCCCTTTGCAGCAGACACGTTCTGATGCTGAGCAGCCCCTGCTGCAAAGGGTGTTCTGCACTAAGGACAAAGCTGAGGTGGTTTTTGGGCCTATTCTGCACCATGGGCAGGGCTTGTGCCAGGTGCTGCAGGGGCGCGCACGTCCAGCTGGGGCTGTACCCCCGTCCCACACACACCCTGCCAGGGTGAAACTGGGTAGGCCAAGGTAGAACCAAGCCTTGATGGAGCTAATCCTTCGCTGAACCTCTGTGGGGCTGGGGTCACTGTACCAGCAGAGCTGCCAGAGACCGTCACTGCCTGCACTCCACTTTCCTCCACCTCCTCCCAGGTCTCAGGGAAGCCTCCCTACCCTCTCCACCCTGACATGTAGGGGGTGGAAATGCAGATTTTGGGATCCTTGTGAGGCTCCTGGAACAACACAGTGCTGAGTCAGCAAAATAAGAACCGAGGATTTCACAAGACCTAGTTCTCGAGAAAAGCCAGAATTTTAACTTGTGGGGGCTTGAAAAGCCCAGAAGGGTAGATTGTTTTGGGTGGGGGGGTGTGTGTCATTTTTGTTGTGCTGCATCCACCCCTGGAAAAGGAGCCTCCCCTGCTCCTGCAGAATTAATTATGGCTGCAGCGACTCGGGGCTAATCCCCCAAAGAGCTGTTGCCTGCATCAATAGTCTCTGCTCCCTTGAACTAACAACTAATTTGAAACATGTCCCCCTCCTCCTCCCGTCTCCTGACACAAATCCCTTTCAGCACTGTCCTGATGCCACCCCAGTGCCGGTGACAGCTCTGGGATCAGAGGCTAAAACCTCCCTGGATTTCTGCCATGGCCACCAGCTGCCCTGAGGGCTCGGTGGATTTGGGGGGAATTAATGTGAAATAGCCCAAACCAGGCTGAGCTTTGCAAGGATGTGAGAGGTCGGCACCCACCAGCAGCTTGTATGAACGCTGGAATCTTAACCCAGGCAAAAATCTGTTTTTTGGGGAAAAGAGGGTGAAAAAGGAGGCCCTAATCCAGTATTTGCAGTAGAGGAGAAGAAAGGAGCAATATCCTCCTGTGCTGCCCAGCTGGAGCCAGGCAGGGCCAGGAGTGCCAGAGCTAACAGGAACGGTTTTCCCAAGGGTGGGAAACAGGAGGGGTCCTCAAGAGCCGGGTGCATTCAGGGCTGCAGGGGCTGTTGGCATCGGCTCCCAAGGCACGGCACGGCTCCGAAGCAAAGCCATGCAAAATCCACCCCCCCGTCACCTGGAGGCACCGGGGAGGGGACCAGGGGGCTGCAGGCCACCAGCTACTCACTGTGAGCCGGTAACTCTGCATCATTTTATCAAACTCCTCATCAATCTTTTTATATTTCTCTTCCGTCTGCGGGGTCAGCGCAAACACTTCATCCCCTTCCGGGCTCTCGCACTCCCTGTGCTTCTTGTTCAGCGCCTGTTACGTTTGGGGGTACACGGGGATGTTGGGGAGGGAGTGGGGGATGAGGTCGGGGGGAAGTCGAACAGAAGAGAAACAAAACAGAAAAGAACATATAATGAAGGTCTTCCAGCCATGGGCAGGTACTTACACCGTATCGCTTGAACAGGATATCCAGATCCTCGCTGCCTTTGCGATATTTATCCTCCATCAAGGGGCTCTGGTCTATGGAGTCGTCGCCGTCGGGCTCTGGGCTGTCACAGCCGTTAAAACCTTTCTTTCTTAACGTCTGAAAACACAACCAGAACAGTCTGAGATGCAGGAGTGGGGATGGGGAACACGGGCAGGTCCCCCCAAGAACAGCCCCTGGCACGGATGGACCAGGACTTTCCCTCATACAAATCAGCATCATCACCTCAACATGTTGTTGACTCAACGGAGTTAAAAAGTCAGGATGTGGCCCCTGGCTTTTGATGCCAGGGTACCCCTAATTTAGGAATTAAAGCATGGGGAGGAATGGAGAGAAACTTCCTTGTTTTCAAAGGTTCTGTTTACACAGAGGCTGAATTTGGCCTTGCCTGAACTCAAGCCCATTCGTCACCTTCAAGTGCCAAAACATCACGAAGAGCAAATTAACCTTAATGCTCTTTGCTCTCCTGCAAAAACCAGGGAAAACCTGCTTACATACAGGAAAATAAACCCCAAAATGATAAGCAAATTGTCTAATTTGTTAAAATTTCCTGACAAAACCAGCTGAGTGGCATTTACCAAACACGAAGATGCCACAGGAAGAGCACAACAGGACATGTGGCACGGTGACAGCTGTGAGCCCTGCTGGGGGTGACACAGGGGCTGATGGTGTGACAACACTGAGCAGCAAACCCCACACCAAGACCGGGCTCAGAAGCAGGAAAGGTCCCAGGCACTGCTGCATCGAGGTAACAAGGTGAGACATTTATTCCTTGTTAGGAGGAGCCCAGTGACTGCCTGTCCAGGCCACGTGCAGGGCACGGTGACTCCCCAAAGGCCCTCACTCGTGTTCAGCAGCCAATTAAGATCCACTTTTAATCCCTCTATTTTCAACATACCAAAAGCAATTAGGCGTTATGACGGAACCAGCACTTGCCAACTCATTTTTTTTTTAGAAGTCAGAGCTACAGAATTTCCTGGAAGTCTTGATCCCTTTTCATGCCAAATTCAGCAGGGGAAAAAAAACCTCTTGACAATTCTCTGCCTTCCTAAACAGCAACAAACATCTCCGTTCTGAGGCCAAAGCGTGTTTGGGAGTGGCTCTTCAACTACCTGCAAGCTCCGGGAAACACAGGGCTTGTAGGGGAAGTTTTTCTGGAGCGAATCAAAGCCAGGATGTCTCCAGAAGGGCTGGGAATGCCGCGGGCAGGATGTGCTCGGCACTGCTCCGCACACTGCCCCACACGGCTCTGCTCCTCCTGCAGCTCCGGCTGGGTGGGCACTTGTGCCAGGTGGCCACAGCCAAGCAATGGGCACCACACCCACCCCCAGCCTGTTCTCCATCCAGCTGAAGATTTTCACAATATTTTCCATTAAAATTACTCCTTCCCAGGCGCCATTTTAATCCTCACTACTGGATTCCACTGCAAAGGGGAAACATCCTCATTCACATCCAGCTCCACCAGCAAAGTACCTGGCTCACTCCTGACCATGTGGCATCTGATGCTCTGTTTGGTGTCACCAATAATTCCTGATACTTAATAATTATTAACTAATTGCCCAATAATAATGATTCTCAATAATTCTTATATTTAATACTCCTAATAATTCCTGGTACTCCTAATTCCTGTGTTGACTCTCTGTAGAGAAAGGCAGTGGGAATCAGAGTCACTGCCATGAACAGGAGATTCCCAGGGCTTTTTCTGCAGTTTCCCAAGGATTTTTCCCTATTATTTTTCTATTTTTGTACATGTCCTTGTTTGTTCTCAGAATGGCCCAAAAGAGGAAGAGGTGCTGCTGGTGGGGAAGGAACAGCTTTGCCTACTTTTTTGAAACTGCTTTTTGTGGATTTTTTTTTCCGAAACCTTTTGTTTCGCCAACGCAGCCAAAAGACGGAAAGTTGAGCTTTTTTCTAGAATTTTTTTCCTTTTGCTCTTTCAGAGGCAAAATGGAAAAAGTTGTTCCATGAGCAGCAAAGTGATGAAGTCGGGTTTCCTTCGGGTGCTGGGAAGACTCTGGTGTCTAAGGGGGCTGTGCCCATCTTGCCACAATTCCCTTTGCAGGGATAAGAACTGGACCTCTCATCTCTGCCCGGTTGGGAATCAGGAAGGTAATCCCTCCCATCCCTGAAAGCTCCTCTCCTCCAGCAACAGCTGCTGGCAGGTTCTGAAGTTGTGGGGATGGATGAGCCACTGCCATCCCCCAAGACCCTCAGGGGAGGGAACCTCACAATGGACTTTTCAAGAGGATTCAGCCGAGCAACAACATTCTTCTCCTTTCTAAAACTGCAGCAACACCACTACCCAGGAGGTTTTTAGACAGTTCCCAGAGCCCTCAGTTCTGCCCCGAGTTTGACACTTGAACCAAGCACAGGGATGAGCGAGAGGCCACTGCCACCAGCCACAGCATTTTGTCATTTCTAAGTCCATGTCAAATAATCCCAGGCATCGGGGGGTTGTTCCCTCAACAAGTCTGTTGAGGAAAGCATTGGAATGGGGTGAACCTGGCTCTGCCTATCCAGACCCTAAAACAGCTCACAGCACCACCCCTCCACCTTTCCCAAGGTCTTTCTCTGTGGGTCTACCAGATTTGATGTCCCAGCTTTGCCTTGGCCTCTTTGCTCTCGCCAGCCACCAACTTCATAAAATCAGTCACACTTCATTGTTTGTGAGACCCAGAGCTTCCTCCTAGGGTGGGTTTTCAGCATCCCGAGCTATGAGGGGCGGCTGTGGTGTCACCATCCCTGCTCCTGCAGGAAACCTGCCAGCAGTCGCAGGAAGCATCAAGCAGCTGGTGCATGAGGAAAAAAATCCTTCCCAGGCACTACAGGCAGCAGCGTGAGCTGGGATTGTAAACCCTGAGCTGGGATTGTTGTCCCCCGAGCTGGGACTGTGACCCATGAGCTGTGACTGTGACCCCCAAACTGGGACTGCAGCCCGTGAACTGGGATTGTAACCAGGGTCACTGCAAGGGGCTGCTGAAGCTGCAGGGCAGGGGATGGGGACAAGCTCCAGAGCTGGCAGGGCCGAGGACAGGGCTGATCTGCAGCACAGCGGGACGGGAAGCACCGGCGGCGGAGAGTGACTGGGGCCAGAGTCACAGCAGGACACGAGCCAAGGCAGCGCAGCTCGCAGCAATCTGCTGCTCAACAAGAGGTTTGGGACAACAAAATGCCATATCCAGCCATACAGGCGTTGGCTGCTGGTTCTTTCGGTCTTTTTGACAAAAAAAATGTGCGTCCCACATTTTTAGCTTTTTGACAAGATGATGTAAAAGGAAAACAATCCTGCTGGAGCAGGAATCAAACCCAGAGATTCCTGTTTTCGGGATTCCTGCAAGGTCTTTTAGAAAAGAACTTTTCTTCTCATTCCTCCTCATTCTCTTTGCCAGGGGAAAAAAAGAAGATGCAAAGAGGTTTTCAGGAAACCTTTCTGTCACTGGGCAGCAGCCAGTGGAACAGGACTACTTTTCATACAAAAGAGAAATTTAAAAGCAATTCCTTCCCAGCAGAAAATTTTCAGAGGAGAAAACCAGGGTGAGAACTTCCCACGGCAAAAACCACCTCACTCACCAGCTGCCCCTCTCCCTGCTATTCTCAGGTCCCCCCATCAGGACCCATTGCAGGTGCTGCTTTTCCAGGCAATACTCTCACTCCCTGCACACATGGGAGCAGATTTCCAACCCAAAGAGGGTGAGAGAGCAGCAGGAAATGCAGAACATGTGAGAGGATACGATGCTCGATCAGGATGCGGTTGACTTCCCTTGGAGGAGGGAGACTCAACCACTCCAGGCTTTGGGGAAGTCTGGATGAGGATAAGGATGAGAATGAGGATGAAGACATGACACTGGCAGCTGCCTTTGCATTTCACCACCTCCCCAGCATCCTGCAAAATATCTGATTTCACACACCCTGGGGAATGACAACCCCAGGAAGGAGAATTAGGGGAAAGTCAGCCCCCCCAGGACATTCAGCCAAGGAAAGGGCAGAAATGGCCGTGTGGCTTTAACTGGCTGAAGAGCATCCCAGTGCCTGGTGAGCTCTGCTCTGTCCAAGTCCCTTATCAGGAACTGGCATGTCAGCCAGGCTGTGAGGAAACGAGAAGCGACAGCGAGGACCAAAGCCGGCGTGATCCCAGGCCGGGCGTGCACGTGGCACCCAGCGTGCCTGTCTGGGGGCTCAGCTGTCCCCCGCCTGATTAAGGAAACCCCCCTCTCTGCATTAGAGAGATTTTCTCAGACTTAAAAGCTTGCAATAGCCAGGACTTTGCTGGTCGCAGAGAAGCCGCAGGGGTTGCATGTCTGCATCCACTCCCAACAGCCGCTGCCGAGCGCTGGCATGGCTGAAACACAGGGGTGTCTCCACAGGGGATGGTCCCCAAAAGGCAGCTGGGGTGTGGAACCCCCCTTGAACTGGGGCTGTGTATGCTCATCATGCAGCAGCTCTGCCTCCCACTAAATACCCAAGCGGACAAACCCCTCAAGGGCATCCCTGTGCAGCATGGGATGGAGTGCCCTCGGTGCCACCCTCAGATGCACCTCCTCAGGACCAAAAACCAGATCTCATGTTTACTCTTGTTTTAAAACGTAGTTTGGACAGAGCAACTTATCCTGCCTTGAGCTGTAGTACCGGTGCTTTTGGCCCCAGGAGCCCCAGTCTGGCCGAGGGAGGAGAGCAGTCCTTGGCTCAGCCTCTGGAGCTACTGCTCCCTCTGCTTCCACCAGGAAAACAAAATCAAGAGGCTTCTGCCTCAATTCCCCCAGGTCCTGGCTGTTCCTCATCATCCTTCCTGAGATGCTGCAAGAGCAACTCAGGGCTGAATTCCTCAGCAGGGAGGGGCCACAGGCATCACTGGGGCAATGCAGCAGCCCCTCAAAATCCACTTAAAATCATATTTGGTGCCAAGTTCCCAGCCTGGGCATTCAGTTTCTAAATGCTTGATGTGGCAAAGCTTCCAGAATGAAAAGATACTTTTTGTGAGTCAAGTTCGACTGGGAACCACCAAGAAACATGAGATAAATTGGATTTGTGTGCACTGGGGACACAGCTGGGCTGGTGGAACCTGACCTGGGTGAGGGGAAATGGAAATCAGCACCAAGAGCAGGAATGATCTTCTAGGGGCATTGATTTGGAAGAGAAAACAGTAAGAATCTTAGAGCAGCCCTAGACCTGCTCCAAGACAAGACAAGGATGAGAAGGGATGCTTGAGCAGCCTCCAAACCTGCCTTCACCCCAGCGGGTTTTGCTCCACAACAGCTCTGCCAGCAAGACATGCCGAGCCCGGCTTGTTTGGGCTCTTTTTCTTGCCATCCACCACTATCCTTCCGCTCCCGATGTTCCTCTCCTCGGCTTTGGATGCAGATCCAGCTTTTCATGTGGTGCAAACACAGTGTTTCTTTGGGTGCCAAGGACTGTGTGTAACTTGTCGGCTTGGGAGTGTTTGTATCTTGGACCATAAGGGAACAGAGAACGCTGCCTAAAATGTTTACGGTATTTTTAAGCCAAGACAAATCTGTTCGGTGCTGCAAGTGCCACAGTCTGAGCATCCCAGAGACGCTGCGCTGCTGAGTGTGGCAGGGAACCTCCAGCATTTGCACAGTGAGTGGGCATTACCTGGCTCAAATGGGCCAAAAAGGACATTTTTGAACCATTCTGAAGGCCCCTATAAAACTGTGTGGTGGCAGAAGTCTCCAAACCTCAGCGAGGGAAGGCAGATGCTGCCAGATGCTTGGCCATGGCTCAACCACAGGGTGAAAAACTCAAATCCAAATCTCTCAAAAAGACACATTTCACAGACAGTAAAAAAGAAAAACAAAGCAAGATTTAGGGGGCGGGGGCAGACTGGGTTTTTTACTTCTTCATGAAATCACAGCCTGGGCTCACTGGCCAAGAGGCACCAAAGGGTTTCAAAGGCAGAAGCAGAAGCCCAATTCCTCCAGCAGTGCAGGCCCAGCTGCTCCACTCTGTCACCAGAGACTCTGAGGGCGTTAAATGATGCTCATAATGCCACTGATTACCCAGCCAAGCCTTTTGTTTGCCTGTCTGCCCAGGTTTAATGGCAGCTGCCCCCATGCTGACGACCCTGCAGCTCCATCTTCGCGGTTGCTGCTGAGGACGAAGATGTGATGGATGGCCAATGGCTGAGGCACTGCTGGCATCCTCCTGCAAGCCAAACGTGCAATGCTCGGGCCTGGTGATGCTCTGCCAGCACCAGGGGCAAGAACAAAGCTGTGGAGAGGGCCAGAGTGGGGGCACCGACAGCACAGAGCAGCTGAGCATTTCCTGCAATGCCAGCAGGATGGAGGAGAGCGGCCTCGATGTGAACGCAGTTTGGACACGGTGCCAGTGGCAGTGCCAGGGATCCATCAGTCTGGACTTGGTTGGGTCATCCCTGGAGGCCCACTAAATGTAGCTGGACAAGCCTTGAGCACCCCCACCAATCCATGAGCTTGGCCATGCTTTGAGCAGGGGCTGGACCAGAGGCACCCAAGGTCCATCCCACCTGAACCCTGTGATTCGGCCGCTGGTGCCCTCCCACAGCCCTGCTGTGCCTGTCTGAATACCGGGCTGGGGCAATGTCACCAGCTGCACCAGGCACTCCAGTGCAGCAGCCCCAGAAGGTGCCTCCAAACCCATCTCGTGGTTTGCCTGGACGACAGCAAAGTCCCACAAAGCAAACCTGCACCTCAGTTTCAAGGCAGTAGGTCAACAAATGACTCGAGACAGCTTCCACTCTACCACCCAGAACAGAGCATCATTGTAGGCTGGACCAAAATGATGCAAAATCCATCTGGCACTGAGTGTGGGAGATCTGCTTGCTCCATCCCCACCCTGCACCAACCTCCTGCATCCAGTGTAGTATCAGACCCAGCCCTGGCTCCACCACAACGGCAAAGCCAGGGAGTGGACGGGTGGCCTCACCTCGATGATGTCCGCATTGGTCCGGCTCTCATGGGGCTCATTGTACTCAGTGTACTTGAGCAACACCTTGTCCATGTCGGTGCTGGCATACTGGAACAGCTTGTTGGAGTGGTTGAAGATGATGAGGGCAATCTCGCAGTCGCACAGGACGCTCAGCTCATAGGCTTTCTTCATCAAGCCAAACTTGCGCTTGGTGAAGGTCACCTGAAAGCAAGGTCAGAAGCCGTGGTCAGAAGCCGTGTCCATGCTGCCACAGACCCGACACCTCCCAGAGAAAAATGGGATGACCACTGGAGGAAAAGCAAAAGGAAGGGGAAGGCAGAGGTAATATTCTGTCTCAGTTTCCCCAACTGGACCTAACCCCAAGCTCTTCTCTCTTGCCTCCCTCTTCCAAATGGTTCACATTGCTGCCTATTTTGGGATCCCCCAAAGGCAGACACTTCACAAGCACAAAGATGATTATCAGCATTGGAAATCACATATTGCCAAATCAAGAGAAAATAAATTTCAGCAAAATCCCCAGCAGAGCTGCCATCTGTCCGGGGGCTGTGGGTTTTTAAGTGGAATATTCAAGCGATGGAGATCTTGTCCTCGCTTGCTGCAGCCGCGCAGCCAAGTGCCCAACCCTGGGGGTCACAAAACTGGGACTCAGCACCCTGAAACTGCCCAAGGGTTCCCACCCCACCCCTGACCAGCTCTCCTGCTCACCAACCCCTATTTCTCTTGGGAAGCTGTGCTTCCCCGAGGGCACCCCGAGCCCCCTGTACCGGGAGCCTGCTCAGCTGCCATTTTCACCTTGCTGTCCCCTTGTGTAACCTCACTGGGGTGTTTTTCCACATTTCCTGCCCAGCTGGGGTCCCCCACCTCCCCATCCTGCCCAGCCTTGAGCTGTCACCAGAGCTGTTGGCTGCTCCTGCAGGACTGATCCTGGCAAGCTGGGTGGGGGCCAGGGCTGAGGCCGGAGCTGGGTGCTGGCTCCAACACCCGTTCCAGCTGCTGGGCAGACACTGGGCTGCAATTCCCAGCCCACGCTCAGCTCTCACCACTACGCTCCTAACAGGACCCAGATGGTGGGGAAGGAGCTGGTTTGGGGCTCCCTGTCCCGGCTGCAGTGCAGACAGCTGCTGAGGGTTCCCCACCCCCTGGAACACATTGCATGCTGACAGAGAAGGCACGATGCTTGGCCAATGCCCTCTCAGCAAATAAAAAGAAAATAAGAGGCAGGAGGTCACTGCTTTGTCCTAAGCATTGCTCTGGGGATGAAGCAGCCACCAGGGAAAGGGCTGGAGATGAGCTGAAATGCCCTTGGGTGCCAAGAGCTGCTCCCTTGTCACACAGGAGGGCTCAACCCCACTTTAGACCTCCACCACAGCACCAATTTTGCAACTGAACAGCTTCAATTCGCAGAGTTGAGGGAGGAGAGTGAATGAGGCTGCTGCCTTTGCTCAAATGAGTCAGTGGCATCACAGCCACGGCCCAAAAAGCTCAACATGGAGCTTCCCAGTTCACAGTGACGGCGAGGAGCAGTGATGCCACCAGCAGCACCCTGCATGCACCCCCAGGGTCCTGCAGCCCTCAAGACGGAGCTGTGTCCCTGTGTGCGACAGGAGGGCAGAGCAGGGGCAGCTCTGGGCACACTTGGCAAGAGGAGCCGCTGCCCCTCCCCACCATCTCCCAGAGATGATTAAGCAATAACGAGATTCGGCTCTAATCGCCTCATCCCCTGGAAAGTGCAGGGCTGGCACCCCGGGCCGCTGCGCCCGCCACGTGCGCCCGCTCTCGCCACGGCCGGACTGCGGCCACACCGCTCACGTTGCCAGCGCCGCCCCAGCCCGGGCACGCTCTCATGCAAATTCAATTTTACTTGAGAGCCAGCTCCCGGTCACCAATCACTCCCCCTCACCAGTAGCACCCCCGACTTCTCAGCCACCCAAAATCTCTGCTGCCAGGTGCTGGGCCTGACTGCTCCCAAGAGCAAGAGCTGGCAGTGTCACATTGCTGTGGCTGCACTGTGTAACTCAGAGGGGACCCAGCTGCAGTTGTGCTCCTGCAGTCATGGCAGGACAGGCACTGAAATCGACCTGCCTCTCTGTCCCCTCCCCGGGCACAGCCTCTCACTGTCCCCGTCCCCCGTGACAACAGAGGCTGAGGCATGTGAGAAAGGGGGCAGCTCTTGGCTTTGAAGACCAGGGACAAACATGGTTTGGGTTTTGCCCTTGAACAGTGAAGGAGAGTGTGGGGTCACCTTCCCCATATCAACCAACAACCTGGGCAGAGCTGAGCAGAAATGAAAACACCAAATTATCCCTCTACAGATGAGGGGATATTTCCTCTGCAGACAGGGACGGGGCAGAAGAGTATCCCTCTGTGTTGGCACCCCTTCTTTTTGCAGACAAAAGCAAAGATTTGTCATTTAGCCACCACATCACACAAAAGCATCACCTAATACTGCCTTGGGCATCCACCTGTGATCCAGGACAGAAACCCCAAACCTTCCTCTGATGCCATGCACGAGCCTCATCTAGAAGAATTAACCTTATAAGTCTAAGAGGGTAATCAAATCTCATGCTTCAGGGCATAAGCCGATCACCAAAGGGGTCAGGAAGGAATTACTGCCCCACACTAGCAGGGGATTTTTGCCTTTCTCCTGATGCAAACCATATTGGCAGTTGCCAGAGTCAGCGGCCTGGCCCTGAAGGACTGATGGCCTGATCTGTTATGGCAAATCCTCTCCAGTAATTCCTCTAATGACATTAGTGACTCTTACTTGCTCTCCTCCCCTGGTTTTGGCTGCTGCTGTAATTCACAGAATCATAGACTGCTTTGGGTTGGAAGCTCATCTTGTCCCACTCCCTGCCATGGACAGGGACACCTCCCAGTATCCCAGGTTGCTCCAAGTCCTGTCCAACCTGGCCTTGGACACTTAGAGGGAGGGGGCAGCCACAGCTTCTCTGGGCAACTGTGCCAGGGCCTCTCCACCCTCAAAGGGAAGAATTTCCTCCTAACATCCAATTTAAATCTCCCTCTTTTCAATTTAAAACTGGCCCCTCCTTCTCACTCCATGTCCTTTTTAAAGTCCCTCTCCAGCTCTTCTGGAGCCCCTTCAGGCACTGGAAGGGGCTCTAAGGTCTCCCTAGAGTCTCCTCTTCTCCAGCCTGAACACTCCCAGTTCTGCCAGCCTGGCTCCAGGTAGAGGTGCTTCAGTCCTCAGAGCATCACCATGGCCTCCTCTGGACCCACTCCAGCAGCTCCACATCCTACTGAAGCCTCTAAGTGAGCTTCTGGTCTGTGCCCCCATGGAAGGCACGAGCAGGGTCAGACCCGCTGATGCCGTAGGCTTGGTGTGAGATGCACAGGGAGAGCTTCACCTCGCAGTGAAGGCTCTGGGGAGCCCCCGTTCAGCCTTGGCTTTCCCCGAGGGTTGCAATGCCTCAGCAGGCCCACACCACCATTCGGGATGAACTCGACAGCACGAGTGAGAGCGCAGGTGACGAGGATGGCTCTGCCTCCACCTCCTTGCACAACCACTGGTGAACCCCTCATTCTCCAGGACATCCCCAGAGCATCCCCACTGCCCACGCCTCCCTCTGCCAGCAGGCGCAGGTACCTGGGAGCCCCCCGGGCACGCCAAGGACGGCGCTCGCTCGCCCGCCGCAGCTGGAGCTGCCAGCTCTGCATTCCAGCAGCAGCGCCGCTGGAACAAGCTCCATCCATAATTCATCAGGGTTGCTGTGCTCCCGGGGTGCGGCACGGGAGAGCGGCAGGGGGCTGCGCTGGGCAGGGCTGGCTGAGGATGCTCCCAGGGTTTAAGGCAGCTCAGCCCACAGCCTGCAGCCACGGTGGGCATGCACGCATGGGCGCTCCTCCTCGCTGATCCGCAGCAACAGCAGCAGAGGGAGGGAAGGGGAGTGAGGAGGAAGAGGCAGCTCCGAGGAGACCTCACTGCAGCCTTCCAGCACTAAAAGGGGCTTATAAAACAGATGGAGAGGGACTTTTTACATGGGCAGATAGTGATGGGACAAGGGGAATGGTTTTAAACTGAAAAAGGGGACATTTAGATGGGATATTAAAAATAAATTCTTCCCTCTCAAGGTGGTGAGGCCCTGGCACAGTTTCCCAGAGAAGCTGTGGCTGCCTCCTCCCTGGAAGTGTTCAAGGCCAGGTTGGTCAGGGCTTGGAGCAACCTGGTGTAATGGAAAGTGTCCTTGTCCAAGGCAGGCAGATGGGATGAGATGGACTTTAAGATCCCTTCCAACCCAAATCTTTCCATGATTCTGTAAGATAAAGCAAGATGGGACATTTCTGACTCTGGGGAGTGGATCCCGGCATTGTACATGTACAGCGTGGAGCTGGAAGGTTCTCATCCCCTTTACAGCTCCTACCACAGTGAATGAAGCAGATCAGCAACCCGCTGCCTGGAGCAGCCCTTCATCACGAAGCCTTTCTGGTATGTCCTTCTTTCCCAAAGAAAGGTAGCAGTGAAAATAATTGATTGCAAAGCTGTGCTGGTGAACAATTAAACAGCTGCTACTTTGCTCACACCCAACTTGAACAGGCTGGTTTCTGGGAAGCAAAGCAGGACATGCTGTGCTGGGGTGGGGAGCGATGCTCTCGCATTGGGTTTTGGAAGAAACAGCCCAGCCAGGGATACATCTACTGCCAGGGAAAGACCAGTGTCCCCCAGCCCAGGGAGATGGGCTTTAGGGACAACACCTGACATCGGAGACATGTAAAGCCACAGCACACGGCCATGCAGGGCAGCTCATGCCGCCAAATCCCACCCGATGCAGTGAGACCTCGGCAAGGGTCTCTATCTCCAGCCTGTGCCAAGGAGCAGCTCATCCCTCAAAAACAGTCCCACCACCTTGGCTGCTGCCTCTTCGGAGAAGTGCCTCTTTCCTTTCCTGAAGGTTTATCCAGCAGGGCCAGGCTATGCCATCCCCCTCCAGCACTATCAAATATGTTCCATTCATTTGAATGTCCAGTGGCGTTCCAGTCACTGTGGACCCCTTGCTCCCCTCTGCAGCACTGCCCCATAAAATGCACCCCAGCTCCTTTAATAACCCCTGAGGCCCCATTTCCTCCTCACTGTGGACATAAACAGCCTCAGGACCAACTGGGACACCAGCAAAAACCATTTGATGCCCATTCCAGCCCCCACCACCAAATGAAGTCATAATGAGGAAAACCTGCCATTTCCTATTGTTTTGCTGCAGAGCAATAAAGTGGTTCATCCAGTTCTGTTCTTTGCCACTCTTTAAGCATTAGGAATACATCCACATGCCTTTTTTCTGTTTTTTTCTGTTTTTCTGGAGTAAAAATGGCAGGAAAGAAGCATGGCAGGTCATGCTGGGGTGTGGTGGTGGCTGGACTAAAGGCAGAGGCTTGGATGTGCTGAGCCAAACTCCAGGAGCACAGAAAGCAAAGGGACCCGCCTGGAAGTCTTGTGGTTATGGGAAATACATTGATGGAGTCATCCCAGAGCAAACCTGGGCTGGCAAAGTGCTACCGCTCTACTGCTTGAGCTTAAGGAACGTGGAAATTCGGGACAAATCTGTTGGTTTTGTTTTTCCTTTGAGATATACCAACACATTCCTACACATATGCACATGCGTGTGTGTCTCGGGCTTGGCTTCAACAGAGCCCAAGGAAAAAAACCCTGGAGTCATGTAAGTTTACAATTGAGGGAAAAAAAATAATAATTTGAGTTGTTTGCGTTCAGCAAAATGGATACTTGTTGTGGCTGTTTCTCATTGGAAAAACCACATGGAAAATGTCAACTGAAATATATTTTCTGCAAGACAAAAATAAAGAAAAAAGGGGAATTAACTAAGTGGAGAAGATACTTTCTTCTGGAAAAGCACTTAGATGGAAATGGCGCAAGGAGCGACGTCTGGGTGGGGGCAGCGCAACGGGGCCGTTTGCCTGGTCCTGGGATCCGCCTGGATCCGGCCTCGGTGCCGAGTCTCACCCATCTGCTCATTTTATGAGCTGGGAAAAACACAGCACTGATGGCCCAAAATGGGATAGAAATGGGTCATTTTGAAACAGAACCCTTAAAATCCCCAATGGGAGGAGAAGGGGAGAGGAGGGAGAAGGGAGGGACAGCACTGACCTGCCGATTGCGCTCATCTGTGATCCGCTGGATCTGGATCTTTTTTCTCCCCATCTTCTCTGGAAATTCTCACCACACCCGGGACGACTTCGGCTCAGGGGAGGGGAGAAGTAACCCCACTTTAAAATGCTTTCATTAAAGAGCGTGGTGGGCTTTTTTCTCAGATGGAAAACAAACCCAAAAAAGCCAAAACAAAAAAAAAAGAGATTTGCGTGGCTCCGTGCTCAGTTCATGGTACTGTTGTGCACAACCAGATCCAGCGGGGCTGAGACGTCAGCAGCTGCTCAGAAACCTGCACAGGGAGAGAGACAGGAGTGAGACGCTCTATTCCCAAACCCCATCCAGGACCTGGCACCTTCCTGTCAATCTCCCACCACCAGCGTACATCCCAACCCCAAGGCCAGAGGGGTCTGTGGTTCTTCCTCCCACCCGGCCCTGGGGCCAGGACATTTGCACAGGGATTTATCCAATCTGGTCTCAAAGAAGCCCAAGAATGGAGCCAGGAACGCCCGTGCCACAGGACACGTGTGGGCCGGGCACAGCGACGCTCAGCGAGGAGGAGGAGATGGCAGCAATACGCCCGTGAATCACTATTCCTCCGTGACACTCCAGACTTTTTTTCTCTTAATAAAGTCATAAGCAGTCTAGTGGCTGGTGATTAGCTGAGGCAATTTAAATCCGTCTCCAATTTCTGCACTAATCTTCTATTTGGAATTTTAAAATGTCTTTATTTGATTACTTGGAAAAAACCTTATAACCAGGCACAGAAACCTAATTCTTATGGGGAAGGAGGACCCCAAAGGCAGCAGAGAAGGCCTGGCCTTCCACTGGGCTCAGCCAGAGCTGGACACCGGATGCTTCAATGGATCTGGGGGTGTGCCATCGATTCAGGGGTATCCTGTGTCCTAAACTCCCCACAGAGGGATGAGTGCTGCAGGTCTCAGGGGACCCGCACAGCTCCTTCCGCAGCCTTACTCGGGTAACCTGTACCCCCACTGACAGAGGCTGTATCCAGATGTACCAGGGCACCTCCTGGCACAGCCCCCCAACCCATCTCACCCCATTTCCCAGCATGTGCTGCACTGCAGAAAGGGGGACAAAGAGGGAACTCCAGTCAGTTCATTTTCCACAGGTATGTTTTTCTCCCTGCTCTCTCTCTGAGCAGCTGGATAACAGCAGTGATAACATTGCATTTAAGGCGAGGTGCCCTGTGCCAAGACCCAGGCAGAGGGGAAAAACCAGTCCCAAAATAGCTTCCTATCTGCCTCAACTTGGCAGCCCCCAGCCCTTGGTCTTGTTGCAAAAAGCATGAAAAAAAAAAGCTTTTTCTTCTGAACCATCATCCCAAATTCACCGCAGCAGCTGCAGCCAACCTGACAGAGCTCTGCCTGCTCCTCTCACACCCCAGAGCTCCCCCACAGACCCTGCTGAAGACCTTGCCCCCATCCTTCACCTCCTCATCAGACCATGCTCCAACAACAAACAAGCCCTGACGGTCTCACTCCCACATTTGTTTTTGGGGTTCATTGCGTCATGTGAGTCACTTAATCTTTTTCTCTGCTCTTTTTTGGTAAAAAATTGTTCATCGTGCATCATGTTCTGTGGTTTCAGTGAAGGTTCAAGCAGCCCAGAGGAGAATGGGGAGACTTTTCCCCACCCTGACAGCCACAATTTGCCCTCCAGGGAGAATGAGGAACAGGAAGGCCAGAAAGGAGACCAGAGAAACAAAGGGCAGCAAAACCTGCTTCTTTTTAACCCATAAATCCCACCAGGAAGACTCTTTGCAAGGAAAGACCATACAGGGATGGCATTTATTTCTTGAACCATTATTTCACAAAACAGGCGTGTTTCCCACTCAGCAGCAAACAGGAGCAACCATCCAGCTGTGAGGAGCACTGCCACCATGGGGAACACCAAGGATGCCAGGGGGATCCTTCAGCTGCTGCTCCCCATGCCTCCGTGGGCAGCCCCAAAAAGATAAGTCCCAGAGCATCACCAGTTCCAGAGCATGGAAGGACCCAGACCATCACTGGTTCCAGAGCACCACCAGTTCCAGAGCACCACTGGTCCCAGAGCATCACTGGTGCCAGAGCATCACCGGTTCCACAGCATTACTGCTCCAGCTTGCACCATGAGAGTATCCCTCAAAGGTCAGTGATACAGGAAGAGCCAAAAGGAAAATGAAGATTTTTATTTCATCCACCTGGAGCATCCGCTCGGTGTTTCCCTCTCTGTGAGCCCATCCCAGACAGAGTCCACAGCCCTGAGGCTCGGGACCGAGGTGAGGATTTTGCATGCACGGAGAAACTTTGGAAGAGGAACACCAGGTTTGCTCTGCTACTCTTCCCTTCGGAGTAGCCATTTCTTTAAACTGGCCGAAAATTATTCACCTTCAGCATCTTCAAAACCACCAGCAGCAGCACAAAGTAGCAACAACTCTGCATCCAGACCCAGGGCAAGATGCTAATTCTTTCCATGTGCTGCAGCTCTTGGACAGAGAAACCCTCTGAAAGACAGCGGATTTACTGTCCAAACCAGAGAGGAACTCTCCAGAAGCAACAATAAACACTAGAGAACAACGGGCAGTAAATTTAAACTGAGTGAAAGGAAACATATTTTAACACAATTTCGTTGTGGGACTTGTTCACAGGATGCTGTGGCAGCCAAAAGCTCCTCAGTGCTTGAAAAGAGATGGGATGTTTGTAGGGATGAGGAAAAAACCCTGGTGCTGCTCATCCTTGCCCTGAGCTCCACACAAGCTGGCTCCGCTTGCATGGGAGCAGTGGGATTGAAACCACATTCCACTCCCCAGGCCACAAATACACCCAAAGTGTTTCAATCCAAATCCCCTTTTTGAACCACCAAACCAGGTTCCTCCTGCTGCTCTGAATCCTGACTCCTTCATCCTCAGCACTTCAGCACCTCACTGTCCCAGTCTCAGGGTTTCCTCATGCCGCTGGATAAAGTTTTCCACAGGAAAAGGGTGACTTAACAAGTTCTTGCTCAACATCATGAGGAGAAAAGGAGCTGCCATGTGATGCTCTTGATCCCTCTCCTCTACATGGGAAGGAAAACACTCCATGGCGAGGGCAGCCCTTGGGTGGGATGGAGAGGAGGAATGGAGAAGAGCATGGCATGTTTGCTGCCCTCCAAATGCACCTGGCAGAGGGGATTTCAAACCCTCCCCTTTTCTCTTCATGGAATTGGGGGTTTGGGTGTGTTTATTTGGTTTTAGGTTGGGTTTTTTCCCCACCGTATTTTTAAACCCAGGTATTTTCACGTTTCCTGCCCAGGTGGCTGTTTCAGAAAGTCTGACCACTGGCTTGAGTTTCTGATCAGCACCTGGAGCCCCAAGAAACCTGGAGAGCCACCCTCGTCCCTCCCGTCCCTTATGCTGGTACTGCTGCTGCCGGCTGGGCTCCAATACAGGAGCATCCCCTCTGCCCCTGGAGCTCCCTCTCCTTCACTACCAAATTGCTTTGGCTTCCTGACTGCCCAGCCCGAGGCACTGGCATCACCCATGACCTTCCTCCAGCATCAGGTGGAATTTAAGCACCCGAACGTGTGTACAGCCAAGCACCCAGAGCACAGGACTGTCACAAGGAGCTGAGCTCCTAAATAATTTCTAAAATCTGGGGTCTCGGGTGGTTTTATTCAACACAATAACCCAAAACATTAAATCATCTTCTCCTCCTTCTCAAACAGCAGCTTCTTCCTTTCTCCTGAGCCTGGTTTTCCAAGGAAACCGCCAAGCATCCCAGGTATTACACCACGACAAGGAGGGTCCAAGGGCATGGGAGGGCACCTACAAATCCGCTGGAAAGCAAATTACAGACGCTGTTCCGACAAAAAGCCACCCCGACCCTCTTCCGCTCCCACGAATCTCGGCAAGGACCAGGGAATTTGGCCTCGCCCCGGGGAGGCGGCGAGAAGCTCCGGGATGGAAGCAGCAGCCAGCGCCCGCACCCTCCCCCTGCGCTCCGCTCGCACAAGTGTGACTATCACAGCAATTAGCACACATGCCAATTAACTCCGAGCAGGTGCTGGTTAACTCTGTGCTGAGTAATTCATCCTCGGCTCCCAGTAAATTGCTCCAAATTGGAGAGACGGGCGAGAGAGCGGAGTTAGCATTTTGCAAATGGGGGAAGAAAGAAAGAGCACAGAGGAATCTCAGCTGGGAGATGTTTTTACAAAACAAGGAATTTGGGGGACTGAATCCCCAGCTCCAAGACCTGGGGATGCAGAGAAGCTGATATCTCTTCCCGGTCTTTATTTCTGGGTTTGTTTTTCTTTTATCTACTGTACAAATTTCTGATCTATTTTACCTATTTCTAAGCAGTTTCACCTTGGCTTTGCACAAGCTGTGGAGCGCTCTGCACTGCTCAATAACTTGTCACTTTAACATTCCTACTGAACAGCCCCACGTTGCTCTCGGCACAAGCAGGGACACTCAGAGTCTCACATCCACTTTCTACGGCCATTTGCTATTTTTAATATACTTTTATTGCATCCCTTTTTAGTTGCTCCTTACTAAAGTTAGCTCGACACACCGCCCCTCTCGAGGGCACAGGAATTCAGCTGCCCTTCCTTAACACCCGCCTTGCAAAGCCGTGTGCTCTCAGCACAATGTCAGCTGAAAGAAACCAAACCTTGGCCGCACAGCTGCAGAGGGAAGATCAAAAAGATGAATCTGAAAGCTTCGGGAAGATAAATAAAGGCAAATAAATGCATCCTTTCCAAAAATGTATTTTGCTTTGGAGCTCTTTGGTTTTCCCAGCATGTGGCACCACGCTCCCCAGTCCACTCGTGCCTGTGCAGGAACACACGGCAGAGCCTGACATGAGTGACAGCAAAATTGGAATGGGTTCAACATGGCACTGGTTCAAGGGACATTTTCCCGACCTCCATCCCCAAACCAGGTCCAGCGCCATGGGGACGTCCTTGGCTGTGAGGAAACCTGCAAAAGCAGCTTCAAAGGACAGTTGGAGGCTGAGAAAAGAGGATGGAAAACAGAAAAGAAGAAAAACACTGCCCTGTGAAGAGGCAGCTCACCTTACGGAGGAGGTGAATGGGAAGATGTCTGATAATGGCACAGAAAGTCCCAGTTGGAGGGGAGAAATGCAGGTGACAGGTATGGCAGAGCACAGCCCAACTCAGCAACTGCTTCCCCCAGGCACCCAATGCTCTCACTGAGGCACCGACCCATCTTTTACCCTGGATTTGCAGAATGCTCCCAAAGATGGGTTTGTCCTTATTTGGCTCCATCAAGACAAGGGGCTGGCTGCGAGTAACAGGTCTCAGTGCAATGGAACGGGGTCCTCACCACCACTATCCACCCCCAAGGAACAGGGCACATGAAAGGACTGAATTCACTGACCCCAGCCTAAGGACTTTTTGGGGTTTACCAACATACGGAAATGACAGTAATAACATGTCCCAGTCTTGCAGCTTCTCCATGGGAGTAGGGTCACTGCAAGAGAGCTTCACCACACCACCAGTGGGCATGTGGGGTACCAGGTGTTACAGAACCATAGAATGGTCTGGGTTGGACAGAACCTTAAAGCTCATCTCATCTCATCTCATCTCATCTCATCTCATCTCATCTCATCTCATCTCATCTCATCCCTCTCTGTCATCCACTCACAGGGAAAAATTTCTTCCCAATATCCCATCCAGCCCTGCCCCCTGGCAGTGGGAAGCCTTGTTCTGTCATTCCAGGCCTTTGTCCAAAGTCCCTCTCCAGCTCTCTGGGATCCCCTTTGTGCACTGGAAGGGGCTCTGAGGTCTCCCCAGACTCTTCTCCAGGCTGGACACCCCCAGCTCTCCCAACCTGTCTCCAGAGCAGAAGGGCTCCAGACCTCAGAGAATCTCCATGGCCCCTCTGGACTCACTCCAGAAGCTTCATATTCTTCCTATTCTGGGGAGCCTAGAGCTGGAGGCAGCTCTGCAGGGGGGTCTCACCAGAGTGGGGCAGAGGGGCAGAATCTCCCCCTCACATGCTGCCCATGGCTTGGGATCAGCCCAGCACAGCACTGGCTTTCTGAGCTGCCAGCGCACATGGCCGGGTCATGTCCAGCTGTTTGTCCACCAGCAACTCATCCTGTCCATCTGCTCATGACAGGAGAGCCCAGGTGGGGAAATGCTGCTGTGCTGCAAACCATCCCCTGAGCTCGGCTTGCCATGGGACACCCACTGTGCCGAGCTGCCGCTGAGCCCTTCGCTGCCCGTGCTGGGGTGGGGAAAATGGGCCAAGGGAGGGAGGGAGCAATGATGCTCTCGAGGTGGCAGCGATGCTTTGGAGGTGGCAGAGCAGCCCCTCATTCTGCTGCACCATTCCTGCCACAAACCTGCAGCTTTTACCCCGAGAAGCTGAGCTGAGACACGACGTGGCTGCACTGCCCCAGCAGTCCCTGGCACAGC
The DNA here is from genome assembly GCA_013398175.1 of Climacteris rufus. NCBI lineage: Eukaryota > Metazoa > Chordata > Aves > Passeriformes > Climacteridae > Climacteris > Climacteris rufus. The sequence continues at coordinate 34,986 of VZRZ01005641.1, forward strand.
TCTGACTCTCCACCCGCTGCAAAGAGCCATAACAGCAACTGCAAACAAAGCAGCAACCACAGCCGAGGTCTCCAAGCCTGGGCTTGAGGACGCTGAGTCCTGCACTGGCAAAGGCCAATGGAGTCACTTCCCCGCCCACGACCAGGGCTGGATCCCATCCCTTAAGGACAGGGATTTAGCTCAAGTCACCTCTTGAACTCGCCTGTTTAACTGCAGTTCTTGCCTTCCTGTTTCCTTTCTTGCTGCCTTCTGTGAGTTAATTGTTGTTTTTTTAACATATCCTCCATGCTGACACCAAGGACTTTTAGTTTCCTTCTGTGTGGTTTCTGGATCAGCAGGACTGACTTCCTTCTCCTTTGCAAAGTCTCCTTCCCTAAAATACAGTGCCTGCATTCATGTTAATGTTGCCCTTCCTCTCTGGCAAAGCCAGGGGCACGGTGCTGGCCATCACCCCCACTTTGCTGCAGGAAGGGGGGCAGTGCTGACAGGAGCAGCTCCGGCACCCTGGAGGGATGTGGCACCCAGGAGGGATGCAGGACCCACCTGGGGACGTCCTTGGCAGGACAAGAGGCAGCAAGGGCAGGTGCCAGCGCATCCCCAGCCCCACCGCATGCACCATGAGGGACTCCAACTTGCCCTCTTAGCATTGTTTAGCACCTCTTTATCTCCAAACCGAGATCAAAACCGCACAAACATGCTCAAGTCTCCTCCAAAGCTTCTATTCTGGTTTCAGGATGATGCTATCAGGGTTCCTGTGTTGTACCTCCAGATGCAGGCAGGGAGAGGGGAGAGGAAGGTGGCCGAAACACAGCTCTGGAGTAACTCCTGCTCAGAAACACAGCTGCTCGACCCTCCCTGCACTTGCAGGTGCCAACCCAGCACTGAGGTGCCATCCCTCCTGCACACCCAACACCCGCATCAGGTCCCCGATTTCCCTGGAATGGGCAGCCAAACCAGCACTCAGCTCCTCCTGCCTGCACAGAATCGCTCCTGCCAGCTGCAGGTGAAAACCTTGGGAGCTGAGGGGAGCAGGAGCGAGGCTGGATTCAGTCAGGCCCGCAAGGAATTTGAAAAAGACACATATATTCCTGACCCAGATTCAGGTACTCTCTGGAGAAAAGCAGATGCCAACCGTACAACCAGCTCTGCTGAGCTGTAACAAAACCTTGCACCATGCCAAGCCCAGCAGAGGCTGAGGAAAAGCACAGCCCTGACACAATGCTGGAGAACCAGAGTTTGCTGTACAAGGATGAGTGAAAGAATGGATTTAAAGGAAATGTAGGGGGTTGATCATCTCTTCCCCTGCAATTCATGTGCCAGTGTGGAGCCAGACAACACTCACAAGAAAGGGTGACAGTCCCAACATCAGCACAAGGGCTGGAGGCAGCACCCAGACCAGGAACCCTGGTCCCCTGCACCCCAAATCACAGTTTCACCCCACATCATGTGTAGCCAGGGATGCCATCACATCCAGCACCCCAGGAGCATATCCCAGGCTGGGGATATTTTCTGCAGAGGCTGAGTTACAGCAGGGACAGACGGTGACCTTCTCTGCATTGCCAGCATGTCCAGAGCCAGCAGAGGCTCGAGGGGACATGGGGAAGGGAGGTTGGGCAGGATTTCCAGATAAAGTCAGCAACAAACCCACAGCCCTGCTTGGTGCTGGCCAAAAGCCAACCAGGGAACCATCGTCACCCGGTGCCAAGGTGAGGACACGGTCTCCAGAAGGAAAAGCCTGTGGGACTAGGACAAGCAGTGACTTGCAGCCCATCACACCACGTGGCTTCCCAGAGTGGCAGCTGGTCCTCTCTCCTGGAGATGCTACAGGGAGGGACCAGCAGGGAGTGGTCGCTGCAGGGCTCAGTGTTAAGTGGGAGGCCTTGGACAGTCCCCAGCTAAAGTGACCTTCAGAGCACCCTGAGAACAGCAATCAAAGCCTGATGCAGCTGCCAAAAAAGCTTCATGACCTTGACCAGTGACCTTGGCAGTGGTAACCTCACAGCAAGGGTCACCCATCACCCCGGGCCTGGCTCTGGTCTCCCAGGTGGCTCAGCAGCTTCTCCAGACCTGCATACCCAGGCTGTGTGCCCTGGGGGGCCCCCGATACGGGCACAGCACCCCCTTCTCCAACTGGGACCAAGTGCTTGCAAACGGTAGTCCTGCACCATCTCCATCTCTATCCATCCTCCATTCCCATCTATCCTCATCCCCAGCCACCCTCATTTCCTTCCTCCTTCTATCCCCATCCACCTTCATCCTAATCCACACTCCCATTTACCCTCCACCCCCAACCACCCTCATCCCAATCCACCCTCCATCCCCAGGGAGGAGTAGCCAGACCTGCCAAAGCTGTTCCCCTTCCCCCCTGTTCTCTATCCATCACCAGCTCCAGAGTTGGAGACTGAGGGTAATTTTTCTCTCTGCACTAAGTAGGGTTTTCTAAATGATGGGAAGCGAGAGCCCATTATCCGGCTCCATCGCCCACCCCCACGGCTCCCTGCAGGGCATGAAATAACCACCTGCCAGCTCCCCAGAGCCCCGCGCCGTGGCAATGAGATCGCAGCTTCCCCTGTCACTATTGTCAGAGCAAAATTTAGATACCTGGTAATGAGGAGGTTTAATATGACAGATGAGAGGTTGACTCATTAAAAAAACGAGTGAGAAAGAGGGAGCTGAATTCGGGTCGGATCCTGCACTCACAAATCAGGAGGCTGTCACAGCCAACCCCACACTGGTGGGGAGCAGGAGCAGCTCTTGACCCCAGACCAGCCCCATACTGGGGACTTTCACTAGTGCTGAGGCCACAGGGAGGAAAGGAGAGGCGTGGAGGGGGCGGACATGGCTTTGGCTTTTGGGACCACCCAGTTCTGCTTCCCATGGAGCTGCCTCCCCCTCCGGGGTTTGGGGGGATTTGAGCCCAGCAAAAGCCTCAGCGCCCAACGGCAGCGATGCTTCTCTTTGAGGGCTTTTCTCTCTCAGTGAACAGTACAGCAAAATCACCAACATTGCCTCCACTGTCCTTGGCACCCCCATCCTGAGGGTGCACCCATCCTGCAGTGCAGCCCAGCCAGGACCCCACTGCCAGCACCCTGACTGTGGGTCACCCTCAGCACAGTGGTGACCAAGGACATTGATCACTTGGAACCCCAAAGCACAACATGCCCAAGGGGGACAATCACTGCCTTCAACTCCAGCTAAGGGGGCAGGATCCCAGCACCAGGACCCAGTGGGGCTCCCAGGGGCAGCTCAGCAGCGTCAGAGGGCAAAGCCCTCCCTGCTGGGAATTTAGGGGCTCTCCATGAAGGGGACAGGACTTCCCCCAGTAGCAGAGGGGACAACTCTCTCCTCATGGTGGATTTTACCCAGGGGAAATTCCATGAGACCTGACTGCTGTTCCAGGCCGTCTGTGAGAGCAAGGGAAATCCACAGCAGCCCCATGGGACACGACAGAGAGTGAAACAGTCCCAGGGGAAACTCTGCTCTTCCCTCCTGTGCCAACAGGATGGGGACTGGGGATGTGTCCTCTGCAGCCAGGCTAGGACATCCTGTTACTCTTTGCCCAAGGGCAGTGTGGCACAAATCATGGAATCCTAGAATGGTGTGGGTTGGAAGGAAACTCAAAACTCATCTAGTTCCAACCTTCCTGCCATGGGAAGGAACACCTCCCACTATCCCAGGTTGCTCCAAGCTCCATACAACCTGGCCTTGAACATTTACAGAGATGGGGCAGCCACAGCTTCTCTGGGCACCCTGTGCCAGGGCCTCCCCACTCTCACAGGAAGACTCTCTTCCCAATATGCTATCTAAAACTGTCCTCTGGCAGTGGGAAGCCATTCTCCCATGTCCTGTCACTCTAGGTGCTTGTCCAAAGTCCCTCTCCATCTCACTTGAAGACCCTTTAGGCACTGGAAGTGGCTCTAAGTTCTCCCTGGAGCCTTCCCTTCTCCAGGCTGAACAGCCCCAGCTCTCCCAGCTTGTCTTAATCTCCATCTCCAGCCCAGCCACATGTTCAGAGACCCCGTGCTCCATTCCTACCCAGGAAAGGACACCCCAGAGCATCTCTGCATCCCAGACCCTCCAGCACCCAAAGCCCAGTGCAGGCTCAGCCTGGGAGCCAAGGCTGCTGAGAGGCTGGGTGTTCCCAGTGCCACTCCAGCCCTCAAGCACTCCCAATGCATGACCTCGGCAGTGCTGTTCCCAAAAGCTCAGCCCTTTCCCAAGGGCTACCAAGATCTTTCAAAGCAGCCTCCCACAACCACTTCTTTGTTGGGTTTGCACCCGCAAGTGCTGGTGCGTAACAGCCGCAGTACCCTGAGTCACGGGGCTGCTGGTTTTGGTTGCATCTACCAACTGCTGACTGCATCCATGCCCCAGGCAACCATCGCTTCCGTGGGCTCCAAAGACATAGAGAGGTGCTTCCTCATAGAAGCAGATGTCACTCCCGCATTGCCCCATCCCACACTCTCCATCAGGGTTTACATGTCTCGAGTTCCTGGAAGGAAGCACCCGGTACCCCAGGGGCTGCAGGTCCCACACCCATCTGGGATGCGGAGGAGCTGGACAAGCCAGGAGCTTCCCATTGCTGGGAAGACGATGGTGGTCACCACCTCCACTTCACCAGGAGAAGTATAAGAAGCAAATACTGATTACTGGGAGGGTGATGCTGAACAGCACTAACCAAAGAGTCCCTTTGAGAGATGGGAAGGAAATATCTGGACAACACCACCAGGAACCGGCATTCCAGTGCTCATATTCAACCATCACAGCTCCAACCTGCCCCTGGCACTTCCAGCCTGGAAACAAAGCTACAAAAATTGCCATCCTGGTCATCTGCCTTTCTCAGAGGGGGACATGCCTTTCCATCTTTACACATTTCCAAAACCCCACTTTGATCCGTAGCCACGGAGGTGCTCAGAGCACACTGCCATCCAACAGCTGGAAGCTCACCACCAGACATTGCTATTTCATTGAATAAAGGAAACAAAGGCCCAAACCCAGTGTTAGTTATTTGGGAGTGTAACAGCATCAAAAACAGAGATCACAGCCCTGAAAGGAGACATCCCTTGGCCCCAAGACCCACAGTCCAAGTGTGAGAGGAGGAGCCACCAAAGCTCACGGGGAGGCTCATGGGCTGCCACCAAACCCTGATCCAAGTCACTCTAAGCAAAAGGGAGGAACTGGGACAAGATGCCACATGGCGAAAATGGGTTTGACTTCCCCTGCACTGCCTTGAAAACACAGAGTCTCCAACCCCATGTCTCCAACTCAGCACACAAATAATGTCAGCCACCACTGGCACTCTGGGGATCCCCAATCCAGAGCCCAGGCATGGCACCACCAGAGCAGCCTGGGGTGCTCAGAGCTGCTGCAGCCAAAGCCAGGCTGGGGAGAGAGACATGAACTGTCACACGACGGTGTGACTCAGGGCTGCTGGGATAGGGGATGCCCACTGTGCCACAAAGGCTTTGCCATCAGCCAGGACCCGACCCCGCTCCCCAGCTCAGACACAGCCTGTACCTACATGCATCCCGAGCCACATGCCAACAAGCTGGAGGGGTAAGAAGCCAGCCCCAGCTCATCAGGCAGCTCAAATCCACCAGGACAGCTGGTTCTCAGCTGTTGCTGCTCGCTCACAGGACACACATTCTTGTCCCAGGCGCACAAATCCTGTCCTCCTGCTCCCCAGCACCGGCTGGGCCACCACAGAGAGGCCACAACGTCTGTCAGTTCCGTGGCAGCCATGAACAGACCTACTGCGTGACGGTTCCCCCTAGGGAGAGACGGATTCATCCAGAGCCCATTCCAGGACACATCCTCCAGGACCAGTGGGGAAAAGCACTCTGTTTTTAAAGGGCATTTTTTAAGCCCAAAGCCTGTATATCAGCAAGGGGGATTTAGGGGGAGGGGAAGGACCCCAACCAGACGTGCCCTTCTCTGTGGCTTCACCAAAAACTATGTGCTAGAGGGGCAATGATTTTGGCCAGCCCTGGGGCTTGGGGGTGTGAACATTGCCCATGTGCCCCCCAAGGACATCCCAACAAAGCACGGGGGTGATGCTCAGGAGCGCAATGGGGATGCTCAGCTATGGTGGGAAATGCCACAATTTGGCACTTTCCAGAAACACTGATACATCCTGGGTCTGGTACACTCCAAAGGCCTGTGCCAGAGCACCACCAGCACGTGGCTACAGCTGAGGCCAAGGGCTTGGCTGCAGGTCCCAGCCAGGTTACCAGAGAGATGGCAGAAAAGCCGCTGGGATGTACAGCAGCACAGAGGAGACAGACCCCAAGGGCAGACGAGAGCCATCATGAGTGCAGGAGCGTCACAGATAAACATCAGCCACAATTCCTCTTGGAAAAGGGAAAATATTGGGAAAGAAAACCAAATAAGGCAGCTTTTTGTGCATACTCCTCATGCAAAGGTGGGAAGAGAAAAAGTGAGGCATGAGTTTGTGGGTAGAAATGAACATATTTCAGTCACAATTTTTGCTGAAGGGTGAGGATATAAAAGTGTATCAATACAGAGTTGCCCAAAAGGGTTGTTTGCCCAAAAGAGACAAGGACGAAAGGGCTCTGCAGCTGTCATTGGCCAGGGCAGTATTAGGGGCAGCCAGTCAGTTCCAAAAGCAGAAAGCTGGGAGCCTGCAGTGGCTCCCATAACAACTGGGACCCCTCGTGAGAAGTTCCCCCAAGTCACACAGAGGTGAGAACCCACCTTGCCCACCCCAGAGATGGGTAAAGGGTTGGGTTTAACCCAAAGCACACCCAACGTTTATCCTCCAGCCCTGGTTGTGTTTACGCCATCCATGAGCACCGTAGCCAGGGCAGGGCACACCTGGGAAGGGAAACACTTTTCCCTTCCTCTCGGGAGGTAAACACTAAAAGCACTTCTGAAGGATGCCAACCCCCTTCCTATGGACTCTGCACCTCCATTTTCACAGAAGTGGATACAAAGATTATCAGCATTATTAACTCTCACCCCTAAGCAGCAACAGCACAGAAACCCCAAAAAAATCAAATCGAAAAAACTTTTTCTAGGACGAGCCAAGGCCAGCACTGGTCCCAGCCCCACCACATCCATCCCCACCACATCCACCTCGGCCAGGCTGGGCTCTAGAGCAAAACGAACATTTAGGAAATAGTCAAGGGAGGAGAAGGAACCGGACAGAGAGCCCCAGTGTGACACTTTGCCTGACGCCCAGTGCATGGTACCTGGCTCGTCTCCGCTGTGGCCGCAAGCTCCTGCCGGGCACCCAGCCCTGGCCAAAAGGATCCGGCAGTGAGCAGGAAGGTGTTAAAAGCCCCCAATACCAACCTCAGAGGAACCACAATAAATAACCTCTGAGTAAACACAGCGGCTGCTCCCCATTTGCCTTCCTGTTTGCTTTCGCAGATCCGGGCTGGGACGTCCACTTCCAGCTGCCGGCCCTGTCCCGGTGAAGCAGAGCTCTGGCCGTGGCACCGTGCCAGCTGTGGCACCCTCCACCCTCACGTCAGGCCCTGGAATCGTCCCTGCCACCGGGGACCGTGGGCGCGAGCTTCCCAAAGGGATTTATCCCCCAGGACAGGCACTGATCCTGCATCGGAGCCTGCGCCTACTGCCTTTTCCTTCCTAGTCTAAGTTTGTTTTGATTTTAAGAGGAGGAAATCCCGGCTCACCCACTCCCCATCAGGGACCTACGTCCCCCTTCCGTGACTCAGTTTCCCCCTCTCTCCAGCATGGGAGCCCGCCATCACTCAGAACCCCTTCTCCCTCCCTGCCCACACAGCCCTGGAAAAAAGCAACGGGTCCTGATTAACGGGCACTTCTGCTTTACCACGAACACAAAGGAGAGGGAAAAACAAGCGGCAAACTCACGGCGAGGATCTGTGTCAGGAGCAGCAAGGGGGTCCGGGGCAGCCCCCCCAGCACAGCAGCAGCGACCGCACAGGCTGACAATAGATAAGGGTCTAAATTCGGCGCTGGGCTCCGGCCCCAGGCTCTGTAAGGCGATCGGGGTGGGGGAGCGCCGGGCTGTTTATTTGGCTCCAAACTCCACACCGACACTGCAGCGTCACCCGTGTTTAAAATAGGAAGAAACGAGAAGACGGGGGAGAAAATAATAAAAAATAAATAAAGAAATAAAAAGGGAGAAAAGTGCATGCACACGTTCAACAATAACAACAAAATAAAAAAAAAAAATCAAGAGAAAAGGAGCCGGGGGCGGGGGGAAAATAAAAGGAAACCCAATTGGGCTGGCGAGGTTTAAAGCGACGCCTGCTTTAAAAAAAGAAGTTGCTAATTTTAACTCTCAGTGGAAAGAGTGAGAGGTACTTACAGGAGACAGAGTGGCTGCGTCTTTCTCCACGGCTGCTGCGCGCTGGCGGCCGGGAGGAAGCGCAGGATGGAGCCGCCATCCCCGACCCCGTCACCGCTGCCCAGGCCCCTGGCCAGCCCCAGGGTCCCCCAGGACCGCGCTCGGGGGGCGCACGGCAGCAGCTGAAGGGCAGAGGCAGATGTGGAGGCACAAGGGGGTGGTGAAGCATGCGGGGGGAAGGGAGCGGCCAGAGCTTGCCAAAACCGGGCTCGGTTCCTCCACCACCCCAAACCCAGGGACACGACAGGACGGGGACATGGGGAATGAATGCTGCAGGACCCCCGGAGAGGCATCAGCCAGCTGCTGGGTCAGGTGACATTTCTACGCGGATGTTTCTGACCAAGTTGGCTTTTCCCCAAGGGAAAAGGGCTTTGAAGACTTTTTTTTTTTTTTCCCCACCAGTGGCAAAATAGAGGATGAGCTCAGAACCCAAAGCGCAGGGCAGAGCTGTGACCCTGGAAGGCCACCCAGCTCCACGGGGACGGGAAAGGTGACCTCCAGCAGCTCAGCCACATTTCAGCTGCTGCAAAGGCGGCAGGAACCCACTGCTTTACCGAATTCAGTACTGCACATCCAAAACGGGCAAGAGTGGGGGGTTTGGTTTGGTGTGTCCACTGGCTGGATTTTACGAGCTCTCTCTGGAGATCCGGGGGGTCCTGCCAGATGCAAAGAGCCAGGTGCCAGGTGAGATGACACACTCACACCTTGACCACAGTGGAGCCTGGAAGCTGCAAACTGCAATCTCCACCAGCATTAAACCTTCAAGAGAACACATGCAAGGCCTCAGCGGAGGAGCAGACATGGTGACCCAAGGGCTCTTCCCAAGCAGCTGGAAATCAGCCTTGGGCTGCAAAATCTCACTGGGAGAGAAGCAGGCTGGCACAGACCCTGTGCGTGGGGACAGACGTGATTTACCGAGCATGGCTGCAGCAAGACGATGCGACCGTCTTCAGGACATGAAAGAGTCGATTCAATTAAGGTCACAGGCCCTAGAAGAGTTTTCTGTTGCAGGAGAAGGTTTGCCTGGTGCACCTCAAACAGGGTTGGCCTCAGAAAGACAAAATGCCTATTGATTGCGGGCAGCAATGCTGCACGTCCAGGACGCGAGGACGTGGCTCTGCTGGGATTAAATCGCCCGGTGCCGACCGTCACACGCTTCCGAGGCTGGGTCGATATTGCTCCTCTAATTGCTCAGCTCCTGTCACTTGCAGAGCAAAGGGGACAAGTCTTAAAGCAGTCCCCAGAGGTGCTTTCCGAAGTCCTCCTCCCTGAGCTCACCACTTGCTGAGCTGCTCCTTGGAGTGAGCAGTTCTGCAGTTGCAGAAATCACTAAACTGCTCCTCCCCTGCTCAAAACTCTGTGCTGGCACCAGTGGCAGCGTGGGGGGCTTTCTGGGAGGACACTGCCAACCCGAAAACCAAGAATTTGTGTGAAACTGAAAAACAAGGAGCCGTTGTCACTGGTCAGAATGGAGCTGTCGGAGCTGGGCATCCTGTCTCCAGCAGCAAGCAGTGATGTGGGGGAGAACGCAGTTACTGAGAGATCCTGCCACCACCCACCAGCATCCGGGCTGGGGGACGGAACGTGCACGGTCCATTGGGACTGCGGTGTTTGGGAGCCAAGGAAGGTCCTGCTCTCCACACACACAGCACAGCAGACAGACCCGTGGCTCCAACACTCCATGTAATTACTCACTGCACTAAAACACATGCCCCTTAGCTGGAATTTATTTGTGCCCGGAGCAAATGGACCAAAACTGGTCTTGGACCAGCCCTTGGAACACTCCTGGAGCACCACGCTCAGCTCAGCCGCAGCAGGACAGAGCCCTCCAGCCCCGCTCTCCTCTGGCACACCACAGCCCATCCCTGGCACACACCAAGCACCACCAAGACACAGCGGGGCCCCATGTGCTGCATTCAGCCCAACCCAGCCTGGGGAGCTGCTCTTGGTTTCTATCAGCAGATGAAGTCCTTGGTGCTGACCTTGCAGAGGAAGCAGTGATGTTGCCCCCATCTCTCAGCACCAGGCCTCCAAATAAATTACCCGCCCCCTCTCCAGCACCAAAAAGTCATCACAACCTCGCAAAACTGCTCACTAAGCAGCAGTGACAGAGCCCCTCCTTTCAGGAGCTGGGGGTAGATTATTTTTAAAAATCTATCCTTTTATTGATTTTACTCTCAGGTACAGAAGATGCATTACATGAAACCATAGAGCCCTCATAAACCAGCCTGCGGTGGTGTCTGTACCACAACCTCACTGCAGACACGGGAGACACAAACATTTACTGTAAGACCGATAAACAGGCCAAGAAGGTTGAGAAGGGAGAAAACCCAGACATGAGGCCCTCTCCCAGTGGCACCTTATTTCAGAGGAATGCAAGGGACAAAATAACAGCAGGTTTGGCCACAAGTCTCGTCCACACCAGGAGAAAACAGGGCAGGAAAACCCTCCTTTGCACTGATACACGGGGCTATGTTGCAAAACACCCAAAGAGCCTCAAATCAGTGCTGTGGCTACGGCTTGGAGCCAGCAGAACTGTGCCATGTGGGGAAGTAAAGGGGAAGATGGGCACTGGAAAATAGCAGTGGCATCCACTGTTAAATGCCACCTCCCTGCCCTGTTCCGGGGGCTCTGCTGCCCCGTTCCACACACTGGGACCCCCGTGTGTGGCAGCAGGTGAGGGGTGCACAGCAGGGCACAGGGTCCTTCCAGCACCAAGACCTGTGGTTCCTCCTGTCACTGGAGCAGGCTACAGGGTCCAGTTGGCAACACTGTGGGAGCCTGAGACCCTGAGCTGCATCCAGCTGCATCCTGTGTGGGACTCCCTGCTCGCTCCCAGCCTGGAGCAGGGGAGACACACAGCCCGAGGCAAGTGAACCCAAAGGGATGGCAGGAGCCCAGAGCTGGGGATTTCCCCCGTACCTGCTACACAGCCTCCTGCATCTTCTGCTCCTGCCAGGGATGAGCTGCAGCCACCGCTCCTCAATCCAACTGCAAAGACAAAGCAAGCGACCATCAGTCTGAGGGGACAGAGGCAAGGACAGGTCTCCCAACACACACTGTCCGAGCACAGACAGACAGAGGGAACAGAGAGGGGACCCCAGTGCCCCCCTGCAGCCCTGGCTGAAGGGACAGGGGCCACAGGGTCCCCTCCTGCACTGCCCTGATCCTGAGCATCACTGTAAGCCACACAGGCCAGGTGGGACCTGGCTGGGTGCCTGCAGGGAACCAGGAGCCCTGCAATGTGAAGAGCATCCGAGTGTCTGGGATAAGGGAACCTGTGACACTGTGAAAGAAAGGGGGGAAAAGGAGTGAGTGAGACACATATAAAGAGACCGGGCGAAAGAAATGAAAAAGAGTTCAGGAATGAAACAAACCATAAACCAAAGGTTTTCATTAATGAGGGATGCAGCCCAGGCTGACAGCGTGGCCAGCAGTGAGTCACTCAAAGTTTAGGTGAACTTTATGTCTTCAGGGAAGATTCTTGTACACATCCCTTAAGGAAAAGCACTGACTCGCCTGCTCGGACACTCTCCTGGGGAGCATGCGCAGCCCCTGTGCTCGGCCTGAGGAGAAATCGCCATGGCCCAGGAGGATACACGGCTCCTAAACTCATCCCACTCACTACTGGGAGATGGGAGGAGACCCATAGGGCAAAGCCCAGCAGCTTCAGCCAACCTTGTGCTGGTCATTCATCTACTGGTGGTTGCAACCACCTGGCACTTGTGCAGAGCCCATCACCACAGCACGGTCCCATGAGAGGAACGGTGCTGAACAAAAGGGAAACTGAGGCACAGAGGTCAGTACCCACTCTCCGAATGCACTGTGAGCTCCCAAGCTGCAGCCTCACCCCCAGCACCTGCAACAGAGTGAGGAATTGTGCTCAGCTTTCCGGCGTCCTCATCCTCCGCTCCAACCACAAACCCAGCCTTCCTCCCCCGGCTGCCTCCCCTCCCACGGCCAGCTCATTTCCTGACATTACAACATTCAGCCTGAACAAAGCCAGAGTGAGGAACGCGTGGCTCCGTCCACGGCTGCACCTTCCTCTCGCTCCCAAGGAGCCAAGCAGAGGGGATGCCCCTAAACAGCCGAGGTGCAAGTGGCTTTCCAGCCTCAGACCTCACGCTACTTGGGCTGGAGTCCTGCAAACGGACCAGTCACAGGGATTCCCTCATCTGGACAGACAAATGAGTCTGTCTCCATCACCTCCACAACAGGGGAGCAGTGGGGACAAGGACTGGGGACTCCAGCTACTGCCCCACTTGTACGTACATATTATGCCCAGACCAATCTGTTGCCCCCCAGGGCCACCCCTTCACTTCCCTGAATAAAACAGAACATCCTACAGAACGACCAACCACTTGGGGACAGGGACACCCACCAAAGAAGCTCCACCTTGCAAGTGCCACATTCCCAGCCAGTAGTGGTGTTTAATGGAAAGGGTCTCTTGATGGGCTCCTGAACCTCCCCTCAGTGTCCAAGCAGCTCTCAGTGGTCTCAGCACTGCAGTGCCTTGCAGGGCTGGTGCCAGAGCCACATGGGGACCGGGGACCACAGCCTGGGCTGGGTGGAGGATGTGGCCGACATCTGTGCCCAGGCTGGCTCTGCTCCATGGGGCTCAGGGCCAGCTCTACAGCCCACTGGGATGCAACGGGGGACACACAGCCAGGCAAGACCTCCTGTGTCTGTACACGGAGTTGTTCCCTCTCAGTGGGGGATGGTGGTGGACAAGCCAGGAGTGCCTGTTTCCATGGGCTCCAGGATGCCCAGGGTGCTATGGGACAGCCACACAGTCACCACTCACAGACCCTTGCACCAACCAGCCCATGGCTGGTTTTTGGCAGCAACAACAGCCCTGGCTCCCAGAGCCCACCGGGACAATGACTTTTGGGCAGCACCTGACTCCACACAGCCCTTGGCCGTGCCACGGTCCCCAGATCGTGACAGACAACAGCAGTACCTCTGTCAACCCATTCTGGCAGACCAGCCGCCCCTTTGCTGGGGCGAGGTGCAACACTCCAGGGGGACCAGGATCAAGCTCGGGGCATTCAGCCCATGGCAGTTCTGACAGCGCAGGGTTGTACCCCGGTGTCACTGGAGACAGGGATGAACGGCACACAAGGGGTGACAGTGTGGAGCCCCCAGTGCACAGACGCTCAAGGGCACAACCCTCTCCAGCCCAACGGCTTCAGGGCTGCTTTGCACTCCGTCCAAGCTGCAGAAGCTGCTGCCCTTTGGACCTGGTGGTCTATCCAGCACCAGCAAACGCCAGTGAACTCCCAAGTCCCCATTTTGCAACGTTTTGAGCTGGTGCAAAAGAGCAAAGCCCCCAGTCACTGGCACTGCCACCTCCCTGTGTCTGCCCATGCACATCCTTTGCCCTGGCAGGCAAGCGTGCTGGCACTGCTCCCAGAAACTCTGGGGCATTTCAAAAGGTCAGGTTTACCTGCTGCAGTATGGTGAGAGCAGCCCCCAGTGAGGCGCTGGGGCTGGGCCAGGCCAGGCCACCAGCAGCCCCCAGGGCTCCTGTGCAGTCCCCAGCTCTCACCTCTATGACACACCTGCCTTTGAAACCTTCTTGTTGCAGAGAAATAACTGCCCAGGGAAGGGGAAAAGTATTGTGCCTTCAAAATATTCTGTTATTTTATAAGCTGAGGGGGAAAATTGCAGAGGGGAGGAATGGAGGCAGCAAAAGATGTGAATTCCCCTTTCTGAGTGCAAAAAGAAGGGGAGAAAAAGGAGTAAGACAAGACAATCTTTATGTCCAGCTTTGGGGCAGAAATGCTGAGCAGGAGACAACAATGCTCCTCTTTGAAAACCAAAGCTTTGGCTTCACCAAAGTGACAAACCAAATTTCTGAGGGCAGGAGAATGGGATCCCCGTTTTTAACTGATACAATCAGGCTGGCACAACCTGCCATGCAAAGGCAGTGGATGCTGGGAGCTGCTCCCACCTGCCTGGAAGGATCCTGGGGGATGTGCAGAAATGGCTTCTGGTGACTTCCCTGGATATCTGCGCAGCTGATGCTTAGCAGCCCCTGTGCCACAGCTGGTCTTTGCTAACACCCCCAAACACATATATATTCCCACATATATAACCCCCCAAAATATATATATTTCCATATATGTAACTCCTCAAATGTATATATTCCCGTATGTCTATATAACCCCCAAATATATATCTTCCCACATATATAATCCCCCTCAAATATACATATTCCTATATATATAACCCCACAAATACATTTTATTTACATATATATATATATAAACTTATACATAAACAAACCTCCAAGTATATACAACTCTTGTCTACATTATACATACATGTAATAGCCTCAAATAAATAATCAATGGCCACGGCCATGGGGACTTCTGAGCACACACCTGGAAAGTCAAGGGGAGATGGATGGGCAGAAAAACTGTCTCTGGAGCCACAGGGGCCAACAGGGAGACGCAGATTGCGGAGGGGAAGAGCAGCAACCGCAATCTCTCCTTCCTCTTTTTTCATGTTTCCTCTAGCAACAGGCTCAGGGCTGCAAACATTTGGATGCCAAACCCAAACTTCCCCACCTCAGGCTCCCAACCCAGCTTGCCACTCCTCTGCCAGGCACTCATGGACTCCCACCCCAGACCAAGAAAATCCCAGGCCCCATTTCCAGGGCTGTGTCATGTCAGTCTTGGGTGTCCCAGCCACAGTAAGGAGCAGACAAAATGAAAAAGAAAAGCAAGGAATTTCTCCACTTTTCTCCAATTTTCCCCATTTCTCCAGCACACAAAACTAAAGCACCTCAGCCATGCCTGGGCCTTCAGTTTGCACCAGCCACTGGGAATATCCCCAGGGCTTAATTAGACCTGTTGAGCCTTTTCCAGTTGGGTTTCCTCTGGCTTAACACCAAGAGGTGGGGAAGGACAAACTGGGAGAGATCCCACTCTGGGCAGGAGAATCAGGCAGGACAGGCTGGCAGCTAAAGGCAGTGAGGAACCACGGCTCACAACCATCCATGGTGCTGGAGCCTGCACCCAAGTCACAGCAGCACAGCATCAGGGGCTGTGGAAAGGCAGACACGTGGGAGCCAGGAGGGGGAAACCCACCTTGAGTGGCACGGGATGCTTGGCTGCCCAGCACGACACTGGTCACAGGGGTGACCAACGACCCAAGAGCGACGGCACAAGCCAGCTGTGCCGAGGGCATGTCCGCACCATGGCAAGCGTGACCACTGGAGCTCCTCTGAACCCCACACAGGAATGAGGAGAAGGTGCCCCTTCACGGGGCAGTCACGAAGGGTCACGTCCCCGCTCCATCAGGTCCCCTTGCAGAGGCACTGCCTCACAACGGCTCCCAGCATGGGACCAAGTGCAGCCCTTGGATTTGGGCAGGGGAGCTGGGAAGGCGCTCTCCATGCTCGCTGAGCTGCGCTCCAGGGAAGGTCAGGGCGGCAGAGCGTGGCACAGCTGTCACCACAGGTGTTGCGACAGCGGCTGCTGGCCCTGCCGGGGCCTGGGGGACGCGAGGGGGTGGCGGGGGGGCGGCGCGAGTGCAACCGTCGGAGCCACCGAGTTTCACTCTCGCTGGCTGAGTTCCCCTTGGGCAGCAGAGATGCAGAACTGAAACCTCCAGCTGTATGGACGTGGGGTCGGCCGCAGGCACAGGAGGGCTGGGGACTGGCACAGCTTTCGGAGCAAAGCCACGCACCATCACACCAGCGACCAAGGGGTGCTGAGAGGACCAGAGGAAGCACAAGATAGAGACAGACGGGTTTCCTCTGGCTCACAGTGTCCATCTTGCTTCTGCCCCCTCTGCACAGCTGGGCAACCCATCTCCTTGCACCCAGCACATCTGGTGGGAGCAGAAATCCCCCCAGCCATGCAGGTACTCACACCTGGGCAGGCCCCAGCTGGTGTGTCCCCACTCCATAAGCCTGTCCAGGGGCTGACACTGCTACAGGACATCCCCATGCACTGGGTGGGTGCTGGTCAGCAGGATCAGGACTGGCTGCACAGAGTGGTCCCACTGCCAGCAGCACCACCTGCACTTCCCAGCTCAGGGAAACTGAGGCACAGAGAGAGGAAGTGAACAGCAGAGCTGGACACACAAGCACCCCCCAACCTCTGATTTCCTCTCCCTGAGCAAGCTCCTCACCTCCTTCCTTGTCCCAACCTTCTCATCTATCAGCACAAGGAAGATCCCAAAACACGCAAGGACATCACTGGTGCTCCCTCAAGAGCACAGGGATACCAAGATGTGGGTGACTTGTTCCACAAGCACCCAGCACTTGCTCTCGTCCTGGTGACAGTGACAATCCTTCAGGCCACATTGCCACCTGCTGGTACCAGCTCCGGAGCCCAAGGGGACCAGCATCTTCCCCAATGGTGACAGCAGAGCCCCCCGTGCCAGGCACCAGGTCCAGGTCCAACCAGTCACTGCCACGTCCAATCGGAGCAGCCACCGCTCACTTTCCTGAACTAATTTTACCCAGCTTCATGGCAGCCCGGGACAGTGTATGTGCAACCCAAAACCATCCCGAAGGTGCCAAGAGGGGCTTGGGGGTACCCTCACCCTGCTCACATGCCCCCATACTCTTCAGGGCACCATGTGAAAGTTCCCAGTGCTGCTCCAGGGATGCAGGAGACTTCACAGCAGCAGTGACAGGCACTCCAGATCTGCAGTTCCAGCTCCTGCTGACATTTCCAAAGCAGAGGTAAAGCAGAGAAGGCACCACCATCTGTTTTGCCCCACAGACTCCTGCAAGCCCTCCTGATGACACAACAACCTCTACTGTCCACTGCTGCCTCTCCCTAGAGGCCACAGATCCAATTCTCACTCGTCTCTCAGGCCACGCTCTCACTTCTGTCGCACGGGGGGACAGATCCTCTGCCATTTCTCTGCAGCCACTTTCCATCTGTGCAAACCCCCCATGAGGCACAGGGGAGGGCAAATCCCACCTGCACACATGCTGACATACACCAACAATTCATCTCTGACACTCCATGCCACAATCAGAGCCAGAGGAAAATCAACACAGGGTTTGGTTCTTCAACACACACATCGAGAGCCACCAGTGTCCCCGGAGGGCGGCAGGTCTGGGGGCCCTGGCAGGACAGCAGGCACAAGGATGAGGTGGGTGATGGTGGAAGGGACCCCACCCACAATCTCATCTCAGCACACCCGGACATGCATCAGCACCAGCCTGGCCACCACCATGGCCTCGCAGCAGGCAGGGCTTGCGTGTTTGCAGCACTGACGTGGATCCACGTGAAGGGCTCACGGAGGGCACCAGGAGTGCAGCACGTGTGCCCAGCATGGGCAAAGCATATGGGTCCTGGTAAGCAGGTGCCAGTTTCCCTCACCTCCGGCTTTGGGAAAGATCCTGCCTTGGGCAGGTCCCCACGGACCCCACGGGAGCTCCCCCAGGCAGACACAGCACTTCTTCCCTCCCCAGAGTCTGGGAATTCAGCCAGTCTGGGTGTCCCCGTGCCCGCCAGCGCCGAGGCCAGCTCAGCCCCAGCCTCAGCTCTGGCTCTGCCAGACAGGTCCAAACTCCAGGGCCACCAGGTGAGGTGTGGCAGGGTAGCGTGTGCCAGAGCCGGGCGGGAGGGAGGACGGGAGACAATCGTCATCACCAACAGCAAAACCCAGGCCCCTCGTGGCCTCGCTCTGCCGTCACCTGAATCAGCAGCCACCGGTCCTGGGGACCTTCTTCATCGCTGCAGCCTCCCCAGGCAGCTCGGGCTGCCACCAGTCGCTCGGCCTGGCCTCTCCCCATGGAAACCAAACAAACACAATCACCCAAGTCCAAACCCTCCAGCCCATCCATCTCCCTGCTCTGACAGATGGTAGCAGGTCCTAAGACATCTCTCAGCTGCAAGTGGGTGACATGCTGGGGTGGCAGAGGACTTTCCCAGCATGGGATGCTGGATGATCCCCCAAAACCCCTTCCAACACCATTGCAAAGGCAGAGGGAGGAGGTGGGCACTCGGAGGAAGGGGAACCAGGCAACCTCCACCTGCTTTTTGCTGCTGTCCCCCACTCCAGGGAATGGGGATAGATCCCAGTGGAGCCCTGTGGCCCCTGCTGGAAGCTGAGAGCTTTTTTTAAACCTGTTTATAAGGGCAACTTGCAAACAAGAAAGAAAAGGGAGCTCCTTGTGGAGAGGAGAGGTAGCTCCATGGTCAAACACTGGCACCTGGGAGACTCACACTTAATTCTGGGTTGTGCTGCGGCCCCTCCTGTGTGTTCTGAGTGGAGCCAGCTGCGGCCAGGGCTGCTGCCTCCAGCACCCCTCAACAAGCCCTCCTGGCCCTATTCCAGCACCCAGCCCACCAGTGCCAGCCACAGACAGCAGCACCCACCAGACAAATCCCTGTGAGGGGCTGGAAAACCACCTGGCACAGACTTGATGTGACCCAGAGCCAGGGCTGCTCAGCCCTGGCAAGCAAAAAGGGGGTTCACCCCACAGCCAGTGTACAAACCCTGACCCCTCGTAAAAGCTCTGAGACCAGCAGCCGGGCATGGCTCCTCCCTGGCTGCAAAGGCAGGGCTGCATCCAGAAAAGCAGGAGTCACATCCTGATGGAGCAAGGCTTTGCTACCCAGCTGCCTCCAGAAACTCAGCAGAGGAAAACCCCGAGCCAGAGATTAAAAGCATCCTTGGGGTTACCCAAACCTCACAGTTCAAGGAGACTGAAACCTCCCAATCCCCCTTGCATCCTTGGCAAATCCCTGCAGGGAGGGTGCCTACTCCCCAAACTTCAGATCCACTATTTTTTTTTTTTTAAAGCCAACAACAACAAAAAAAGATTAAAATATTTCTCCCCGGTGAGGTGCAGAGAAACACTTGCACATTCGGTGCCGTCGTCAGCAACTCCTACACCACCCCCCACGTACGCCGCTGTGAGGGGGGAGCAGAAGGGGGTTTATAGGCACCTACAGAGAAAAATGAAGATTTCTGTGTAATTTGGCTAATCAATCAACTAAACAGCATAATTCTATGGGAAACTGTCCTGCACTCCCCAAACAACTCAGTTCCCCATGGGGCAACAAAAATTCTGTGGCCGGTACAAGCATCACCTCCTTCTAATAGATCCACACCGATGACCCTTGGAAAAATCCCAAATGCAACCCCCAGTTTGAAAATATCAGCACCAGCAAATGCAAAAACAAAAAAAAAAAGGGGGCTATCAAGTCTTGCAATCACCAGAAAAAGTCTTGGTGCTGCCACAGGGGACCCAGCAGTAGCCCATGGACCTCAGCATCCTCAGTGCTTCTTCTTCCCCTCAAAACCCCTCAGTCACTAAAGCAAAAATCAGAGCACTCAGATGTAAAAGGGAAGGAAGGGAAAGGAAGCAGCTCGTTGGCCCAGAAGCCAATTACAACAAACGGAAAGTGTTTTGCTTTTTAATCTCATGATTTTTTTAGCTAATCTCTCCTTTGGAAAGGGACGGTCGGCTCGGCGGCAGGATGCTGCCGGGGGGATACAGCACGTGTGGAGTCCCGGCTGGAACGGAAACTCCAGCGCTTGCTCTCCGTCCCTGTCCTTTTTGGGTGGATTTATCCTGTTTTTCTCTCAGAATGACTGTACAGGGCAGAGAAACAATGGCAGAGCTTTGGGAAACTTCTGAACAGGAGATTTTGCTGTGTTTCTGTCCCTTTTTTCTGAAGAAGGGAGCTTTCTCTTTTCAAAATACTCTTTTCACTTTGAGTTTTTCACCGGTCTGCACTGGAAGGTTTGGAGGCAGGAAAACCCTCCCCAGCCCCTGCAGACCCTTCTGCTTCTGTGGGTTTTGCCCCTCCATGGCAGAAAAGCCAAGATCTACTCCTCACCTGCCAAGAGATTGTGGAATCACAGAATTATAGAATCATTTCAGTTGGAAAAGACCTTTGAGATCATCAAGATGATGTTTTTCCTGCTGCAAAGGAAGTTCCAATCCTGGGAAATTCATAAAAATGGGAAGTTGCAGAAGTGAAAAGGACCACAACACCCAAAAATGGGTTTGTTTCCTTCTCCAGCCCTGGCAAGACCTTGACAGGATCCAGAAGGGGAAAAACAGACCCAGCAGTCCAGGAGCAGACAGAACCCTTCTCACCCACCACCATCGGACAGCACACAAGAGCTGGGAACCAGTTGGAACCTCTTCAACAATCCAGACAGACTCAACCATTCTCCCAAGCACGTGGAGAGCCAGAGCAGGGAGGAGGCCATTGGATGCCATCCCCAGAGCCCATAAATTACAGCAGGGAACAGAGTTGCATTTGCCCTATTTCTTATCTGCTTGGAAATTGCGCCGCTTTCCCAGCTGCAAAGGCAGCTCTGTTCCCAAGAATTTCAGCAAAGCCATGACCTCTTTCCAGGATCGTACAGTATATGGTGGCGGGGAGCCAGGGCTAATTATAGGCACAGGAAAAGGGGAGAGAGGCATTTGGAAAAGCTCTACCTTCCCAGCAGCGGGGAGCAGGGCAGCATGGCCCTGGCCAAGCCCCCAGCAGCAGCACCCCAAAGGGCTGTGAAACCCAGGGAAGGAGAGCGAAGACCAGGGATGCGGTGTTCCTGGACTTCACTATCCTTGTTTTCTGGAAGGATAAAAGCCAGCATAAATCTCATCTCACAACACTTCACAATTCTGATGCGCTGTGTAGAGAGGAAGCTTCTCAGGGGAGCAGGACCACCACTGCCCCGGGACAAGGTAGAGCATCAGCACCACCACAGCTGCAGGAATAAATGTGGCAAGAACCAGAGTCGCTCAGTCCTACACCGGGAATCTGAGTGGTCTGGGTTTCCCGTGGAGACCCCATCTCCCATAGCTGAGCAACTCCACAAGCCCCTCACTGTGCCCTCGTGCCTCAGCACTGCCCAAAAGCATGACCTGCAGAGATGCTCCCCAACCTGGAAGCAAACAAATGTGCATTAATTTAAATGCCAGCCAAGGCTCTCGGGCAACGCCACACGCAGGCTTAGAGCCGAGTTCATTGTCACTTGCTGGGCAATGTCACAGGACCCACCTCCCTCCTCCAACCTGCTGCAGAAGTGGACAAGGACATGGTGACACATGTGCCCACAAGACCTTCCGGCAGGGAGGAGGCTGGGCAGGAAAGCACAAAACAGGCAGACACTCTTTCAGCCACCAGGCTCCTCTTCAGAGCCACATTTCTGCACAAAACCAGGAAAGGTAAAAATCCCAACTAATTATTTTTTTGAGGGAGAGAAAAGAAAAGCCAGAAACCCTCTCGCTTGCCGCAACGGTTTTCATTTTCCACCAAATTAAATCGAGTCTCGACTCTGGCTGCCGGCGGATCCCCTCCCTGCCTGCTCACTGCCGTGTGTGCCTGCGCATGTGGGAATGTGTGGGTGTGTGGGTTTTGTTTTGCTTTCTGCACCGGCTCTGCAGACCATCTCCTGCTCTCGCCGATCACAGCCTGCAAGGCTCAGCCCTGCTCCATTATCCAGCAGGATGGACTTCCCGCTTCTCTGGCTTTAGCCTCGTGCACGGCCACTCTCCTCCTCCCAGAACTTCCAGAAATGGCTTGCGGGTGTCCCAGGCCCCTCAGTGCTGCAGAGCTGCTGCCATTGCCAGTTGCCCCACGAAAGCTGCTGTGTGGAGAGGAGGGTGCCAAGGCTGGGTGCTGTGGGTGGACGTGTGGCTATGCCAGGCTGGGACAGGGGACCAGCAGCACGGAGCAGGGCACCAGCACAGCCTCCCAGCAGGAAAGCACTGCTCACTACGGGAAGGAATCTGCCCACGCATGCCGGGTCCGACCAATGCCCTTTTCTAAGGCTCCCATGACGGTGGGAAGGGGGTTCAGTGCACACCGAGCCGCTGCTCCTGGTGAGCCCCTCGGAATCACCTCCTGCCAGCTTGCTGGATAACCCCAGCTAAAACCTTGCCCTTGGCACCCGGCCCCAACGCTGTGGGGGCCAACCTCCAAAGGTCAACCAAGCCTTGGCACAAACCAAAACCAGCACTATCTACATGACACCCCCTTCCTCACTCCAACACCCCAGATGGGCATGCCTAAGGATGGAGGGGAAGATAAATAGAAATGATGTCCCCACAGTTCACACCAAAGATCCCGGCACCAGCAGTGCCCAGAGCCCAGCCAGCACCCACCTCAGTGCAGCAGCGGGACCGAGCACAGACACCCATCCCCACCGAGCTGAGCCCACCTCGCCAGCGCTGCCGGCACATCCTGCTGGAGCACGTGGCCTCAGCAGGGCCGACAGAGCCCCTTCCCACCCGGCTCCGCGGGCACCACCGCACACGGCTCAGTCCTAACGGGATAACAAGCTCACAATGAGATCCTAATGAAGGATTAGTGAAATACAGTTTAAAGAGATTAAGGCTGGGTGCAGCACTGAAACTTTTTTATTTAATTTTTTCCTGAGAGCCCAGCAGAGGTGAGACACAGATTACAGCCAATACGGATGGAGCTGGCATTCGCCGCCAGCTCCGGCGACTCGGAACGGTTTTTGCATTGCATTCGGGCAGAGGGGCCGGGACTGTAAAGAGGATGGAGGAACACACAAAAAACGGCTCGTGGCGCCTGCAAGCCCTGCCCGAGGCGCTTCACAACCAGCCAGAGGCTTCCTTCATCTCTTCCCTCCCACACCAGCCCCTTCCCATCTGCATCCCAGCTGCGCCCGATGCTCTCAGTCCCGTTCATAATGACTGTTGATGTTATCCGCCCGAGCTGGAGCCTTCCAAGGAGCCCCAGGGAAGCAGGTACTCAGCTCTCATTCAGGGAAAGTTATTAATAGTAATTTCTTGGCTCTACACAAACAGAGCAAGAAGTCAGCCCTGGCCTGGGAGAGCTCGGCGTGACTGCCAGCCCCACGCGCTCCGAAAGGTCAGGAGTCTGGTTCGCCCCCAAATCAAACGAGGATGTTTAAAATAGAAAGCAACACATCTGGGGTTGCTTTTTGGGTTGTTTTGGCCAGTCACATTTTTTTCTGCAACCACCACCACCACAGATTTTCTCCTCCTGAGAAAAGGCAACATGACTGTCACCCCATCACGGGAATCAAGGAGTGGGAATTTGCTAAACCAGCCCCGAGAGTGATAAAGCCCAAAGGGAAATGGGCAAGTGAGGCTGGTGCTGGGGGATGGGCTCGCCCCATGGGCAGTGGGGTGACTGCTCAAACCCACCCCTCATTTCAGCCAAGTCCTCAAAAGCCGCACGACACAAGGGAGCTGGGGAGCTGAGAAACATCCCTGTTGAGAGACTACAAAACAAATCAAATGAAGATGTTTGGAGCAGATCCAGATGTTTATAAGTGACGCACACGGAGGTATAAATAATTATCCGGTAGGAATTTTGTTCACAGGCAGCTCTCCCTTATCTAATCAGATCTCAGTGCGACATGGCCCCGGCCTCCCCCCGCTTAAAAAGTCTTGAGAAAACCAGATGCAAAATAAAAAAACCTCACTAGGGGCACCAACTTAATCCCATTAATCACTGGATACTGGGAGCAGAGCTGCCAGCACTCAGATCTCATCCAGGCACAGCTCAAGGGAGGATTTTTTCCTCCAGCAGGAGCACTGGCAGAGGGTCAGATCCTGCACAAAGGTGCAGAACAGGGCCAGGAGCCGAACCCTCACACCCCGCCCTGTGCCCTGCACCGGGCAAGGTAAAGTGGCATCTGGGGGGACAGGAGCCACCGTGGCACTGGATGGGCCCCTCCACAGCAGCTTTGAGAAGCTTGCCAGGCTCTCGTATGTAAGAAACCAATTGCTTAAAATACACTGGCCAACAAACCCCTCCCTTGTCCGGCTGCGTGGTACCGACTGGCCACTCCAGAGCCTGGACACTGCAATTACCTAAAAATAAATGGACCACAAACCTCGAGAGGCTGAATGGCTGAAGGGGATGAGGACAGCAGGGAAGGTGCTCTGGCAGCACTGAGCCTGGCAAGCCAGAGGGACCAGCAGCCGGGCTTTGTCACAGCACCACCACAAAGCCTAAGCCAAAGAGTTCACATGCGACCCAAAAACAGGTAGAAAAACGGCTTTCAGAGCTCAGAAAAACCACCTGA
Organism: Climacteris rufus; assembly: GCA_013398175.1. Taxonomy (NCBI): domain Eukaryota; kingdom Metazoa; phylum Chordata; class Aves; order Passeriformes; family Climacteridae; genus Climacteris; species Climacteris rufus. The sequence continues at coordinate 59,368 of VZRZ01005641.1, forward strand.
GCCGATTTTTCCTGGCCCTTAGCATCACCTCGCCCGTGGGAGGTGCCGGCCCACTGAGCCGCACCACCGCCCCCCGCAACAGCAGCCCTCACCCTGCCAACCCCCCCACCAGCACCTCCAATGGTTTTCCAAAAATTTAACCAACCCAACCCATCACAGGCAAGGCCACAGAGGGTTTTGCAGAGGCCAGAGAGCAGTGTTGGAAACTTACTGTAGGAAATTGGCTGCTCGGCTCCAGCTCCTTGTCCCTACTGGTGGGAAAGTCTATAAATCTCTAATAAAGAAAAAAATCCCCTCCCATTTTATTCCTTCTCTCTCCCCCCTTCCAAAGGATTGCGAAACTGAGAGGGCAGCTGGGGCTTAGATCTGCAGCATTTCTGAGTTCCTAGGGAGTCTGGGCTCCCTGCCACCAGCAATAGCAGCTCTGGGGGTGTGGAAAAAGGGAGAAAAAAAAATAAAAAGAAGGAGAGAAGAAAAAAAAATATTAAAAAAAGTCCTGTTTATTTTGGGGGATGAGAGAGAAAACTTGCACTGCACAAAGCGGGGTGGAGGGGGAGCAAGGCTCTGGCACTCCTGCAAGCCCCACACACTTGGGAATCAAAAAGACTTTTGGTTGAAATGCCTGGATTGAGTGGGAATGCTGAGCTTGAAGAGGATGCTCTTTCCCAGGGTGTACATGGCAAAGAAGCAATCTGGGATAGAGGGAGGGCAGCACCCCCTGGGGCAGCTGGACCCCCTCGGGGGCACCCATGGGTGCCAGCAGCAGCTCTGCCCTGCCCTGACGCGGCCCCGGGCACTGTAAGGGGAATTACCAAAGACAGGCTGGAAGAAAAGCCTGCTCCAGCCGTGACCCAGATTCCCCTCCAGCCTGATCCCTCACTGAAGTCATAATCCTTGGAGGGCTTCTGGTCTTTTTTTTTTTTTTAAATACATCCCTGAGTGTTGCCATGGTGACGAGGGGGATGCTATAATTTCAGCATTATAGACTTCAGTGCAAGAACAGGAGGGAGAAGGTGGTGGAAATACGGATGAGCTGCACTGGTAATGTATTTAGGGAAAAAAATAATTTAAAAAAAGAAAGAAAGAAAGAAAGAAAGAAAGAACCAAGGCAGCACCTTGGCTTGGGCAGTAGAGGCTGGAGGACCGGGGCCGTGTAACAGCTGGAGGGATGCAGGGGATCATGGAATAATGGAATGGTGTGGATTGAAAGGGACCATAAAGATCATGTTGTTTCACTCCCTGCCATGGGCAAGGACACCTTCCACTAGACCACGTTGCTCCAAGCCCTGTCCAACCTCACCTTGAACACTTCCAGGGAGGGGACAACTTGGGCAACCTATGCCAGAGCCTCACCACCCTTACCTTACAGGGAGGAAATCCTTCCCAATATCCCATCTAATCCTGCCCTCTGTCAATGTGACATTCCCCCATCTCCTGGCACTCCAGGCCCTAGTCTGAAGTCCTTCTACTGCTTTCTTGGAGCCCCTTTAGGCACTGGAGAGGGCTCTAAGGTCTCCCTGGAGCCTTCTCTTCCCTGGAATGGGAATCTTCTCCTGTCCCTGGGCGAGAGTACCCACCTTGGGGCATTGTTTGGGCAGCAGCTTCCCTGGACATGGATGCTCCAGATCTCACAGGGCTTTAGGGGATGCAGGCTATCACCCTGCCAGGACACAGTGACAAGTCCTAAACTCCCCGGCAGACCACGTGGAACCCAAGGCAGCCCTGAGCAGGAACACCCTATTTTGGGTGGCCTTAGCTCAGCCCACCAGAGCTCAGCACCCAGCCAGTGCCAAAACCAATCTACTTGCCAATAAAGCAGCTTCAAAAGAGCTGCCCTCCCTTTTCACCTCTATGTCTTACCACCTTTCCTTTCTGCCTGCTCTGCGCACAGCAGGTCCCAGTGTTATCCAAGCACCAGCGAGATGTGGGAGACCCTGAGTTCCTGTCCAGCTTCTGGCTGGAATAAAATCCACCACTGCCCTGTGCTTTTCCAAGTGCATGAGATACCTCTGGGTGCTCTGAACATGACAGTATCATGGTTCAGCCACAGAGAGCCCCAGGCTGGTGTCAATGAGTTTTCAGGCTGGTAGGTGACCTGTGACCCTACAGGAGGGTTGAACCAGGAAACCGAGGGCTTCGGCCACCCCCCAAACCCTAGGGATCTCAACCTCTCCTGCGGCACAGAAATAGCAAAACTGCATGAACAGAAGCTAAACCACTTTTAGCCACGTTTCCACCCACCTCGCACCCCTTCCTGCCCCATCACTGGGCACTGAACCGGCACCCGCCGTGACGAAAAATTTCCGAAAGACATACAAATAAAAGTAAGATCATACAAAAACACCTCTGCCCAAAGCCAGACCAATGGCCCATGACCCCCATCACAAGACAGACGGGCTGCCAAGGGGCTCATGGTGTCCCAAAGGAAGCCAGACTGCCCCAGGAGATACCAGGTCTACACCGCGCATGAGTGGGAAGGTGAGAAAAAGGCGCCAGTCCAGTGCATGGCACTTGGCACCACATCCTCTGGCCATGCAGCCTGCACCCCTCGGCCTCTCTGAGGGGCAGAAGAATGACCCTGACCACAAAACCCAGGTGGCTGGCATTGAGGGGCACTGGGACATCGCTGTCATTCCTCCACTGGAGCCCCGGTGCTTGGGCAGAGCTCAGTGGGGATCCTCGGAGGACAGCGTGATGCTGGGACAAAAGGCTCTCCTGAGCTACAAAAGCCTAAATAAAACCACAGCACATCACTGCAAAAGTGGGAAATTCAGGCACAGGGAGGCAGGGGTGCCAAGGACCCCCCACCAGGACTAGCAACAGCTCCTCGATGCAAAAAGGCTTGTATAACTCCAGGGGAAAAACATTGAGAGTGTTTTGTTTCCGTGCCCAAAGGGGAGCCAAATCCCCAAACCACCACCACCTTCAGCATCTGACCTGTCAGGCCCTGGGCCATAAGGGTGCTTTCAGCAGTGCCCCAGCTCCAGATTTAGCCTCAAAGGTACTTATCTCTGAGAAGCTAAAACCAAAGCTGCATTTGCATAACAAAAAGACCCCGGTGCTCGGTGCAAGTGCGTCTGGCGGGGAGAGGGCATGCAAAGCAGCCTCCCTCGCCAAGCTAAGGCGCTGAAGGTCACCCAGGCAGATGCTGAGCTCGCTGTGGCTGGTCCTCTCTGCTGGAAAGGACAACGCAAGAACATCTTCCCACAAGGAAAGCAGCTTCCCAACCTTCCCACTTCCACCTCATCCAGTTGGAGCAGCCCTCTCCAGCACAAAGGCAGGTGTGAAATCCTGCTCGCTACAGCACACACTCACATCTGGCCCTAAAGCTGAAAGACCTGAGGGCAACTAACAGGTTTTTTCCAAACTCTCTCAATTTGCCGTGACAGGTGGGCTCACTGTTCCCTCTCCGTGCCAGTGGCCGGAGTGAGGACAGGCAGCTTCCTCCCCTCGGGAGCAGTGCCTGCGGGGAAGTAGGAGGCGAAGAACCCAACCCTCGGCCTCTCCCCAGCAGCACCCAAATGCAGCTCCCACGACCCCTGGGGCCCCCAGGAGCACCCAGGAACTCACCCCACCGGGACCCCCACCCTGTGGGAGCAGGCGGAAGGCACAGCAGCTCCGTGCTCAGCTGTCTGACACACCAGGTCAGCGCCCGCTGCCACGCCGTGCCCGCGGCTCAACCCAGCACCTGCGTCACTGTTTTGGGACAAAGTCCTTTCGGGAACTGGCGCCACCCAACTCCCCGTCTCCTCCTTATCTCTCACCGGCACACACCGACCGAATCCCCTCCGGCCCTGCCATGCTCACAGCTCACTCAAATCTCAACTCTACCAAAAAACCAGGGGGTCACAACGAATTCAAAAAAGCACCACTGAGCCCCAGGCCGCCCCAAGAGCCAGATGTTCACCTCTCCCCCTGCAAGGAAACACCAGCTCCGGGGAGAGGATTGATGGAGGAGCAAGAAGCAGCCACCAGCTGCCGCGGGAAGAGCCTTGGCTGCCTTCACCACCAGCATCTTGCTCCAGCCATTTGTTCTGCTTCTATTTTCGAAAGCGCAGGGGCTCAGCGCTCTGCGGATCCCAGCCTCCCTCCCAGCCTCCCCACCATCGAGCAAGGCGACAGATTTCTGCAAAGAGGTAGCGCCGGCTCCACTCCCCATCTTGGCAGCGGCATCCACGCGGGGCTGGGGATATTTTTGAACGAGCGAGCCGAGAGGTGCTAGTTTTCCCAGCGGCTCGCTGCCGGCGCGTGGGAAGGACGGCCGTGCCGAGTCAGGGAAGGTTGAGGACGGATCCGTGATGGATCCCCGTGCTTAAAACCCTGGAGATGGGGCATCGAGTCCTCCTAAGTCATGCAAAGTGAGATGTCCAGTGGCGCATGGAGCTCTCTGGGAAAGCATCACCCAAGAGATGAGGCTGGATTTGAGGCCTGACTCTGGCTGCAGCCCAACTCACAGCCCTGAGCCCTTCCTGGGAGCCCCCACAGCAGTCCACGCTCTTGCAGGAGAGCCTGGCATGCACACACTGTCCATGTGATCCCAAGTGCTGCTCCTCACCAGAATACCAGATGGAGAACTGCCCCAAGCCCTGCCTTCACTCAACCCTTCCACACCCTGTTCCAGTTATTGAAATAAATTTGCTGCTATCACAGGGTTTTTCTAGGGTCAGAGACATATGTCCAGGGAACATGTGGTTTATCCTGTGGGATAAACCCAAGGGTTGGAATGAGATGATCTTTAGGGTCCCTTCCAACCCAAACCATTCCACAAGTCTGTGGAACCATGCCTGGAAGCACCTCCTCACCTCCACCACGACCCCCCAGTGGTGCCAGCACCTAAGGAGACACTTGGTGACACACAAACACTTTGCTTTCCCCCCTGGTTTTTCCAGCACGTTCTGAACCAGTCCGAGCGCCGCGTGCCAGGCTCTGTGTCCAATGGCAGAGCCAAAGCCAGAGCTCACTGTGGTGGAATTTTAAAGGGCAAAAATTCCCACATAGTGCCTGACAGGAAGAGGATGCTGATGGCAGAGCCAGGCTCCAGGAACACCAGCATTTTAACAAGCTGTGGCGTCTTCAGCCACTCCAACGTGCCGTCGTTGAGACAGGCGGCAGCAGGGTCCCCACCCAGAGGAGGTGTCACAGGTGCTGCAGGACACCATTCCCAGCCGCTGGTGCTCAGACAAGATGGGCTGTTCCTCCCAAGGCTGGCAGCTTGCTCAGAAGCCAGCGGGAAGCCTGCAGGTAGCAGCTCCACAGAGACATTTATCATGAAATTTAGACAAAGCACGACAGCTCAGCCCTCACCTATAGTTGCACAAACGCACAGCCCCTCTCTGCCTCAGTACACCCAACATGGGTGAAAAACACCCACTTCTTGGCTGTCCCAAGGCTGCATAAGGTCCTCCCCCATGGACGTCACCAGGGACCAAGAGCACTCATGCCTGGAGCCTGATCCCAGCCATTTCCTGCCCCAGTCTCTCATCACACTGGTTTATCCCCTGCTCCCAACACTGAGCACGGCGGCCACAGGGCAGGATGGTCTCGGTGACTGCCCATGCAAAATAAAAAAAGACTGATCGGTCAAAATAATTCCTCCACATTCTTTATTTTAATTTTTTTCTTCCCTGCCAGTGGAAACTCCTGCTCCGGCACCACATCTCAAGGTTACTGCTTGGGGTGGGGGAGGATTTCAGGTTTTACAACTGAAAAATTCCAGACAGAAACCCAGAAACGTTGCCAGTTTTTTACCGAAGTTCTTCATCCAATTAATTTATTTAACTTACATAATTTTTTTACATTTCATGCAGCAGGTTTAAGCAAACTCCATTTTTTTCAGCCCCTCAAATTTGGTCTGCTTTGATTAAAAATTCTCACTGATGCCGTGAACATTTTCCATTCTCAATTTCTTTCTTAAGGAAAACCAAACCAAACAAATCTGACCCCACATATTTTCCCCACCTGCATAACATGGGATGTGTTCCTGGATATGGCGCCTAGCAATTTTTCCCTGAAGTCTTCCAATAATTGGAAAGGAAAAAATTTAAGAGTAAAAAGAAAAATTTCATCTTCAAAATAAGAAAATAAAAAAGATGCTTTCCAAAACGATGCATGAAAGTCACTTTGTTCCAAAAGGCACTTCCATTTAAAAAGGAAGATGAAAACTTTCAAGCAGGGCTATTTATAACCACTGGTTATATCCATCAATAACACCTTGCACCTTGAAGCTCCACCACATCCTCCAGAGCAGGTACCCCCGGTGCTGACAGCCCCAGCACCCCCAAGGCTGTGGGCTGCAGGATCCACCACGTAGGAGATGTTGATAATCCCCTCTATGGCAGGAGGAGGAGGAGGAGGAGGTGAAGGAGGAATCCTAGGATGATCCCTTGCCAGCCTTGGGGTGGACTCAGGTCAGGACCTGGTCCTGCAAGTGGGTACTGCTTCCCAAATCTCATTATTACTTTTTGGGGGGTGTAAAAATTTTTTTTTTAAAATTTGGGAGCCATGGATTTGTCCTGCCTCCTTCCGAAAAAAACCAGCCAATGCGGCAGCAGTGCTGCAGTGGGAGGTCACCCTTTCCTACAGCCTGCAGCCCCCCACCCGTGCCCCAAGCACCCCAGCTGGCGGGGGCTGCAGGCACCTCCTTCTGGAAGCGGTTTTGGGTTTGTGCCGGACGCTTGCTGGAAGCTCTTTGAAGCCCTGGAAAGAGAAATGATTCCTCCTCCTCCTCTCCCTCCCTGCCCAGAAATAGGTCATTTAATTAGCCCCTTTCCAACCCCAAACACCACTGACTCAGGGCAGGAGGTGGGAGCGCTTCAACCCAGCACCGGCTCCTTCCCAGCAGCAGCCCAAAGCCACCGCACACGGCTTTGACCTTGAGCCACAGGCCAACAGGACCCGGGCGCCGGGCCATGGCCAGCACAGATGGCAGGGGCTCAGCCCCCCACCTCTGCATTCCAACTAGTGCTGGTCACTGAAAGCAAGGACAGTCAGGCCATGGGTGCTGCCGACCCCCTCAACGGGCAGCCACAGGCAGGGCTGCACGCCTCCTCCAGGAAAACCAACAGCTAATTGCACACTGGAAGATCCTACGTGTCCTGCTCGACACGGAGTGAAACGTGCAGCCCTGCTGTGGTCCAGTCCAGCTGCTTTGGGCTGGGACACCGCGGTGGCTCCTGGGTGGTGGCCACAGCCGGATACATCCCGGCACAGGCACCATCCCGCCCTTCCAGCCCGTCCTCACCACGCGCACCAAGACACCCACCCGGCACCGCTCCGGCTGCGCAGGCTTCGCGTCGGGCAGCTCCACTGGGGACTGGAGGGGCACAAAGCTCTTTACAGTCCCACTAGATGCCATGACAGCACCTGGCACTGGGAACAGGCCCTGGCAGCTGTTCTGGCATCCCAGCAGTCAGCCCCAACCAGGACATCTCACTGTGACCAGGCCCCTTCAGGTGACACGGACCTGACACCAGCGCATGCACCTCATCTAATCACCCACTTTTACATAGGGGAAGACGCTCACCTATAGCTCAGGAGTGTCCAGGGAATCAGGGAGCAGCTGCTGCATCCCCCCAGCCTCAGCATGACCCATGCAAAAACAGGCCAAGTTTCCCCAATAAACTCTTCCCATGCAGATGAGAGGCCCCACTCCCCCATCTTTTGAGCCCCCATCTAAGAGAAGGCAAATCTAGATCCCATCCCCCCCAAATAAATCACTCCAAATTGATTTCCCACATATTTAACAAACCTTTACTCCATGTGGGTGCTTTTTTTAGGATTTTTTTAAAGGATGCAGGCTCTTGTCTGTTTCACAACCAGTGGGGAGCTCCAGTAGGGAGACAGCAAGAGTGAGGGGAAAAGGAAAAATTAAAGAAGAACCACAAGCAAAGCAAAGCGGAGTGCAAGATGCAAACCGACAGATCCGGGGAGGCAGAGCTTCTGGCAGGCAGACGGTGAGATCCATCTTGAAAGCAAAAGCAAACTGCTGCTCACAAAGGCAGAGGGAAAAACCTTGAGGTCTTCAGCACTGCCTGAGCTCTGATCAAACAAAGTGATTAACAAATTTCAGCTTTTTATTGAAAGCTCCTCTAATTAGAGAAAAAAAGGAAAGGAAAAAACAAAAGTAAACCCCTGCGAGTTGCACTGAGTGGTGAAGTCCCAGATGCTTTTGGGAGGAGGCGAGGGGGTGATGCTCCCCACACTCCTGCTGGCACAGAGAGGGCAAGCACAGCCGGGAGCACAGCCAGGGGCACCCAGCGCCCACCCTGTGGCACCGGCACGGCCGCACGCTTCCGTGCCTCCCCAGCCTTCTTCCTCCTCCTCCTCCTCCTCCTCCTCCTCCTCCTCTGACTCACTTGCTTTCTGCTCACCGCGTCGGGCTCAGTCAGCAGCAGAGCCAAACCTTCCCGGGAGCAGGACTGTCATCTGCAATAGAGTCACCTCTGAACTCAGGGCAGCTCAGCCTCCAGGAACTGCCAAAATAGCGATAAAAATAAGAGCCCCTGGCCTGAGGAGCTCGCCCTCCGAACAGATGGGATGGCGGCAGGGTGAGGCAGGGGGATATTTTTAGCTCTGGTTGCAGAAGGGGAAGTCCAGCACAGCATCGACACAGCAGCCCCACCACCACCCCTGCAGCTCGCCATGGCTTGGGCCACCTCCGTGTGTGCTCGCGGGTATTAACGGGATTTAATGGGATGCTGCCTGCTCACTTCCCAAGCCTCAGGCACCACCTTCCAGGCCGGCTCACACCGCCGTGGCTCCACATGGCACCTCACCAGCATCTCATCTGTCAGGGGCACCCAGCGGGGCAGAAGTGATCCAGTGCACTGGAGTCGATGCCAGCAACCCACACCCTTCTCCCTCTCTCTCCTTGGTTCCCAAAACCCCCACAGCCCCGCAATCCATCAAAGAGGAGAGATGCCATGCAGCACCCCATGGCAGGTCCTTCTCAGCACACTCCAAGTGATGCCAACCTGACCCTGGGAAGCACTCTGGCTTGGAAAATAGAGGGAAAAGCAATTTCTGCACCTCACTACAGATGCCTTTTCAGGCTCAAATGACTCGCCCAGGGCCCCAGAGGCAGAGCTTGTAGCTGAGCCCTCCACACCTGGTTGAAGCCCTCCTGTTCCTTTGGAATGTGCCAGGCAGCATCTCCCCCCACCCTCAGGTCCATCCTTCCTTCGTGAGCCTGGGCCTGCACCAGCACTGACACATCCTCGCCAGGCAGCTGCTGGCACTGGCTCCCTGTCCCAGCACCGCGGCAGCTGGGTCCCACTCCCATACTTTTCGTCCGACACTTTCAGCTTTGTTCTTCCTCGCACAGAGCTGCCGTGAGGCTGCCCTGGCAGCACAGAGAGACCTTGAAGTGGATGCAGTTTATGACCATATTTAGGCTCCTTTATGTTGCCAGAGTTGCAGTAAAGGGCTGCAGCATTAAATGAGACTCAGACCCCACTTGTTTCACTTGGCAGCCTGGGAAAAATCCACCCCGGGTGACTCCGGCACCGTCCATGCCTCCACCCTGCCCGCTCGGGGACAGCATGAAATAGTAACAGCCCTTTCCAGCTCCACAGCTGCACTTCCCAAGCAGAGCAAGGAGCACCATAGCAGTGAGGGGGGGATTAAACACATTAACCACCTTCCCCATTCTGAGAACACCACCAAAGCGTGGGGAAGCAAAGGGGCATGCCCAAGGTCACCCACTGACAAAGCCAACGCTTCCCAAGGTCCCCAGAGCCCCCCAGCAGGACTGAGCACACATGGGGACATGATCACTCGGCATGAGGAGCCCACAAGCCCATTTGTGCTGGGGGACAGTGGAAGGCCCAAGCCACCTAACACGGGAGCTGATGTCCCTCCAACATGAGCACATTAAATCCCTGCTGTGGAAGAGGCACCGGTGAAACCTGAGCAGTGGCCCCCACCACTGCGGGGACATCAGCCAGCTGCTCTAAGCCGGCACAAGTGCAGACGCCTCAGCTTGGCAAAGCCACAACAACTGCAGGGGCTGAAGGGCAAGGTGGTGGGGGAGGAAAGAAGCCATGAGGCCCATTCAGAGGTCTGTGACCTTCAGGAGCACTCAGCAGTGATCCTGAGGGTAGGGCAGGCAGCTCGCTTTGAGCTCCCAAGGTGCAGGGGCAGCCCAGCGCTCCCAGGCCACGGCCAACAGCATTAAATCGGCTCAGGAAAGGAAAGAATATACCCAGAATAATCCTACACCCAAAACCTGCATCCCTCACCTGATGAGCATTCCCGTCATGCCGAGGCCGGCAGAGCCCCAGCCCCATCAGCAGCGAGGTTTCAAGCTGACTGTCCTGGGACAGCAGTTTGAGGACACCCACCTTGGTGAAGCAACAGCAGCCCAAAAATCCACATGTAGGCACGCACTGAGGGAGAAGGGGCTTTGGAGGGGCAGGATCAGGCCTTCCCTGGGATGGGGGCAGGCAGAGGTGCTGAGCCAAAGTGCCAGGGGAATTTGCACCAGCACTGGTGTCTATGTCTCTGCCCAGACCCCTGCCCGCAGCACTGGGGAGTCGTCCGCCAAAACCGCGTGGCAGCCCTGACAGCTGGGTAAGGATGAGAAGGGGGGGATGGCCCAGCTGGTGGCTGTGCAGAGCCAGGGGTGCCACGGGGCTCCAGGGATGCAGAGGGAAGAGCTGCGTGTGTGCAGGCACACGCATGTGTCTCACTGACCCTGTGCTGCTCTCATGCGTGAGGGGAGGAAAGGAAAACAAACGAAAAAACAAAAACCAACGACAAAGCCAAAGAGGTTTGGGAGCTGCGGGGAAGGGATAAGCTGCGGGCAAACAGGCGTCACAGATGCTGAACAGCCGCAGATGCCGGACGCCCTGTCACCGCATCCCTGCCCGGCATCGCCGCTCCCTCACACTGCCGAGCCCAGGAAGCGCTCGACGCCCCGGGGAGGCCGTGGCGGTGGTGACGCGGTCTTGGCCCCACCACGACACCCTGCTCCGGCCGCTGTCGGATGGAGCTGCGGCGCTGAGCCCCCCCCGGACAAACAATCCCAGCTGTCGGCTCCGGAGCCGGCTCACGGCCAAGGCATGGACGCTCCGGGACTCGCTTTACAGCCGGCTCTCCCAAAATCTGCTCTTGCCAATCAAACCGCAGCCCCCGGCGGCACTCAGAGCCGGCGGGTCCCCCCTCAGTCCCCATGCCCTGCCCAAGAGGGCACCCCCCAGCCCCCGAAAGCCGCTGGGCCCTGCTTCTCCCTGGGTCCTGCCAGGCCGCAGCGGGTCCCACTCGGGGTGGCCGCGGTGTCGCGGGTGGGCTCGTGGCCTGTCACCTCGGGGGTCCCACGGGAACGTTACCCACGTCCCCGGAGTGGGGTGGACAACCCCAGTGCTGCCCCCAGCCCATCGGCAGCACCCAGCGGGACTATCTCGATGTGTCGGCACCCGCACCCGCATCTCCCCGCGTCCCGCATCCCCCCGCGCCCCGCAACCCTCCGCGTCCCGCTCCCCTCTTACCTGTCCCCGCAGCGCCCAGGCCGAGCCGCCACCTCTTCCCCTTCCTCCCGCTCCCTCCTTTACCTCTGCACCATTTTGGTGACGGTTTGTTTTGAAGCCGAGGGGGGAGGAGGGAAGAGGGGGGCGCGGGGGGAGGATGTGCCGCTGCCGCCGCCGCCGCTGCTCCCGCCCCCGCCCATCCCCGCGCCTCGGGGCGGTTCCGCGCGGCGCGGGGGTCGCAGGGGTCCCTCCGCTCCCCCACCCCGAGCACAGCCGGGAGGAGCGGGGCTCCGCGACCCCCCCAAGGCCGCACGGGGAAAGGAGCGGGTGGGGGGGCGTTCTCGGAAGTAGCGCCAGAATCGCGAAAGGTTACAAGAAAGAAAAAATAATTAAAAATAACAATTAGAAGGAAAAAAAGAAAAAAAAACCGAC
>VZRZ01005641.1:73966-84495 GCA_013398175.1 Climacteris rufus
GGAACCGAATGCTGAGTAACTCCCTTCCCACACCAAGCTGCTGCTTCATACAGCTGGTGCGCAGCCTCTTGACAGTGGAAACTGCTTTCCCTTGCCCTATGCCAGCGGGAAGGAGGCAGGACTCCTGGGTCTTCCGAGATATGCAGCCACCTACACCCTCGGGCTATTAAAAAAAACAAACATAAAAGACACCCAAAAACCTAAAGTGGGAAAGACCTTTGTTCCTTTCCTCCACAGAGCTCAGGGAGATGAGTGGGGTGAGGGCTGGGGGCAAAGCCAAGAGGCCAAGAGTAGCATCTTGTATTGCTGAGCAGCATCTCCACCCTCCTTGCCACACATGTTTGTCTCTCTCTGCCACTGTTCCTCTCTCTGAGCCAAGCAGGAGTAGAGCTTCCATGCCACTCATGCGGAGACCAGTTTGGCTCTTAAAGGTTGGGGTTGGATGCAGGGAAGAATCAAAGTTCGTGGCTCATCTCATCATTCGCTGGCATGGAAGTGCCACTGCCAGTTCATCCCCCTGGCAATGCTGGTGCCCTTGGGATGCAGAGCTGAAAGTGAGGGAGGGGATGGGGGTCCTGTCAGTGCCACCTCAGCTGGACCCCGGCCGGGGTGGGGGTGATGCCCCTGCGGTTGCAGAGCCCATCTTTAGGGGCAGGGAGAGGAGCTGTGCAGGGAGAGGCACTCACAGGGTCAATCCCAGCTCTCCAGCCCCGAGCTGAGGGACAGCCCAGGGTCCCTGCCAGGCCTGTGCTGGGGTGACATGCCCAGGGCACAGCACAGCACACTCGCTGCGTGCCCGGACAAGGGTGGCACACGTGTGGTGACAAGGGGCCGGGGGGGCAGGCGGGAGGGGAGGAATCGTCGCCTTCACGTGTCCCGCCAGCCCCCTCACGCCGCCCACCCCGGCCGGGGCCGGGACGAGGATTATTTGCCCTCGCAGCTGGCGGAGGCCCCAGCATATGCCGGGGAGGGGGGGAACACAGTGCACGGGGCACAGCAGCCGGCGATGCTCCTGGGTAACCCTGCAGGGCTGGGTGCGGGGTCCCTCCTGCCCCGGCCGTGCACCCCCGCCGGCCCCCCGCTCCTGCGAGCGCTCCCTTCCTCCCTGCCCCCCTTCCTCTCCAAGTCTAAATTCTCCCACAGCGTCCATTGACGTCCTTCCTGCGTCACCGTCTCCAGCACAACCAGACAGCACGTGGGAGAGGCAGGTTAAAGCGGCAGGGCCCGGGGAGGGCTCCAGCTGCGCTCCCCAGCAGCGGGGCCGTGCGGGGAGGGGCAGCCCTGCTGGACCCCCCGCCCCAACGGGACCCCGGGAGGTGTTTCCTGGCTCACCCCGGGGGGGGAAGCAGCGCAGGCTGGGGGAAGATGAGGTTTTTTTCTTACCCATCGCAAGGCTTGCACGGGAGCGTGAACACGTTTGCTTCCAGGTCCCTGCCTGCATCTTCCCCTCCTCCCTGCCATGCTCCAAACCCACCCCAAATGGGGACCAGAAGCTCTGTTGGCCAGGGAAGGCAGTTTGCATTAGACGTGCGAGCTCCCCAAACCCACTCCCAAAGCCAGAGCCAGACTCGTGTGGTTTTTTGCCGGCTGCCGGGCCCCCAGCCAGTCCTTGTGCCTTCACATCTGGCCTTTGCCCGAATTACGGCGCAGCTCAGCTGGGTCCTGGGGGCTGGGAGCAGGGTTTGCACGCAGGGGAAGTGCCAGAGCTCTGCCAGGCTGCGGGATGCAGAGTTGTGCAAGGGCTGGGGTGCGAGGTGCACTGAGTTTTGCAAGGCCTCAGGTACCTTCCCTGAAGCCCACTCATCATTTCTGGTCCAGGACATTGTCTGGCAGCCGCAGCGCTGGAGGACGTCCCCTTCGCCGTGACTCGGGGCGCCAGGGTGGGCGGGAGAGCATCCCCCACCCGAAGCACAGCCCCGCTTCCTCGCTGTGTCCACGTTACAGCCCGGGGGGGCTATTTTTGTCCCTTCCTTTCTATTTTTTGTGCCAGAGATGTGTGCGGTTGGAGAAGGCTGTGGTGTTTGCTTTGTGATTGCTTCCTTCCCGCCCATAACCTTTTGCCTTAAAACGGGATTCGCTCTGATCCTGGACCCAAGGCCGGGAAGTCTGGGCAGAGTGCCAGGGGCGCTGGCACCGCAGAGCTCTTGGGGGACAGAGATTTCTGGGTATGACCCTGATTTTGATGCAAAGCCGAGGGGAAACACGCTGCCCTTCAGCTCCCCTGGGTACAAACTGCAGCCCCGAGCCTCCTCCCCTCGAGAATCCCCAGCCCCTCCAGCAGTGGCAGCACTGGCACACTCGCAGCCAGCCTGTGGAATGCCTGGCTTCCAAAGGCAGACAGATGGGTGAGTGGGAACCATCATGGTGAGCCCTCAAACAGGAGCCACCATGAGAGGGGGAAAAAAAAATCTAACTCAAGTGAAAGAAAGCAGCCACACTCAATGGGGGCCATCCCTTGCAGGGGACAGGCAGAGACAGCCCTGCACAAGGATCCCCGTGGCCACATCTGCACTCACTGCTGGGATGGATCATTCTCATCCTTCCTGCCACCCCACTCAGGGCACTGAGCCAAGGGGTGGGTTATCCCTCCCTGAGCTGGGCTACTGTGGCTGCTAGGCTTGGAGAACACCTGATAAATTGGAGCGGGTGGGGCAGGCCCCCACTGCTGTTACAGAGCATCAGTGTTGCCTTGGCCTGGCCACTGGTCAGGGTTGTTTGCCACAATCCCAGCGCGCTGCTGCCTTCACCCCTCTGCTCACCGGGGCTGACACTCTGGGGGGGAACCACCAGGCCAAACCCTGGTGGGAAATGTCCCAAAGAGAAGGACTTGGGGCTGTTGGGGAATGAGAAGCTCGATGTGACCCGGCACTGGCAGCCAATGTTGTCTCACGTGTGTGGGGCTCATCACACAGCATGGGCAGCATGTGAAAGGGGAGATTCTGCTCCTCTGCTCAGCTCTGGTGAGACCCCACCTGCAGCGCTGCCTCCAGCTCTCAGCCCCCAGCACAGGAAGGACATGGAGCTGCTGGAGCAAGTCCAGAGGAGGAGATATTAGAAAGAAGTTCTTCCCTGTGTACGTTGGTGAGGCCCTGGCACAGGTTGTCTAGAGCATCTGCGGCTGCCCCATGCCTGGAAGTGTTCAAGGTAACGTTGGACAGGGCTTGGGGCAACGAGGTCTAGTGGAAGGTTGGACATGTCCCTGTCCATAGCAGGGGGATGGAATGAGATGAGCTTTAATGTCCCTTCCAACCCAAAACAGCCTGTAATTCTGTGATTCTGCAGGCAGCAAACCCAGCTGGGGTTTAGCTCAGCCCAAGCTGTCAGCAGCTTTGCTGGTCTGTGTTGGAGGTTTCCAGCTGGGACAGCAGGAGCGCCTGGGGCAGAATGGACACAGCAGAACCCCTCGTCTCCTACTGCTGGGGGGTTTATCAGCCAGGGAGGCGTCTTTTAGCACCTTTTAACACCTTGGAGGCTTAAGCCCAGCACCGTGCTTATCTGCTAATGGAGACTGGGAACACTTTGGAGCACCTTGCAATTTTAAATTAACTTGATCTCTCCTTTTTCTTCCCAAGCATAAAACTGCAGCCCCATTCTGGTGCAGGCAGTGGCTGCTGCAGCCAGCGGGTAGAGCTCCAGCAGCTCTCCAAGCAAGTGCATCTCCTCCATGTGTAGGAGTAGCTGCTGACTGGGAGCAGCCCAATTTCCAAGAACTCCCAAAAGTTACAAGCTTTCACGTCTTGCTGAATCAGTGTGAGATCCAGAGTAGCTCCATGCTCTGCAGCCCGGAGAAAGCAAAGATCTGAGGTTGTGCAGCCAGAACATCAGTGCTGAACACGAGGTTCTCCATCCCTTTCTCCTCGAAATGCTGTCTGTGATTCCTGCACACAGGCCTGGCCCTGATGAAAGGGCCCAGCGCTTTCCCATCGCCCAGCCAGTTCAACCTGCATGAACTGAGCCCATTGCACATAAAAAGCCTCTCCTGGCTGAGTTCCTTATCACCCGTGAGTCAAGGCAGCCTCGCCGCCGTGGGCCGACCCATCCTTGGCACGGATGGGAGGTGCCCGGGGCTCCCCGTGGCCGGTCCGGCTGCCCAGCACTGGGCAGGGAGGCCGGAGCGCTCCCGGCCGTGGCCCTGGGCAGCGTGACCCTCCGTGAGGCTGCGGCCAGGCTGCCCTCGCTGCTGCTCACTTGATCCCGTCTCCTCCCCGCCTAATCCGCACTCCCCTCCCGGTATCCTCTGCTCCACTTTAATGCCAAAGTTGGCCGGCAGCCACTCGGAGGACGAGGACGCCTTTTTTTCCTGGTTATGCAACGCACGGCTGAGCTGTTTGCCTTTTGCTGTGAGGAGCTTTGGGCGGCTGGGCTGGGTACCCTGTCTGGGCAGCGGGCAGGTCTTGGGGTGCCCCAAACGGGGATCCAGAGACTGCACACTGGTTCCCTCCCTTTCTCTGCCCCTGGGGCTGCTGTCCGTTCCTAATCCATTGCCTTTCTCTTCTTTCCAGGCATCCCCCAGGGTTCAGCCCTGCTCCCTTTCCATGTGGGCTCCTCCATTATGCACGAAGAGCTTTCTGTAAGCTCATGGCATGCCTGGCACAGCACCCTGGTGAACTCTGCCGCAGCATCCTGGCAAACCCTGCCATGACATCCCGACTAAGCCTGGCATAGCATCCTGGCTAATCTGCCATGGCATCCCAACTACCCCTGCCATGCTGGTTATCCCTGCCATAACATCCTGGCTATCCCTGCCATGACAACCCAGCTGTGAACATCACCCAGTGTGGCAGTGGCAGCCCCATTTCACACCACGGTGTCCTGGCACTGCTCACACCAAGTCTCATTTTGGTTCTGCACATGAGTTAAAGCAGTGTGAGCCCCCTTCAAGGACCGCAGGGCACAGCCCCCACTGCCGGCACCTCCCAGGGCCAACCCCCCCCAGCCCAGGGCCTTCCCCTTGCAGCCTCTCCTGCAGGATGAGGCTCCAGCAGCCCCTTCCAGGCGATGGGTTTATCTGCTCCACCACAGAAGCTGGGAGCTTTGGAGATAAACAAGAGCTTGGGAGAGCGCGGATTTAAGGCTCTGGCTGCCTCTTCTGGGGATGCTGTTCCTGGGCTGTCACACATGACAGCATCTGCACCATGGGCTGAGTGACCAAATGTGCCATTGGCTTATTTTGGGGTAGATCTGGGGTGCCCGCTACCAATGCCCGGGGTGGAGGAGACACTTCCGACCGTGGGTGTGCTTTCCTCTCTGCAGTCTGGGACCCACAGCTGAGGCTGCCGTGCCCTTCCAAGATCCACCACGGCATAAAAAGCTGCCAAAGAGCCTCTTCCAGGGAATGAAACATCCCCAAACCTGGCTGCATCCTGGCCACCTGCCACCAGACCCTGGCTCCCAACACCCAGCAGCCTCCCCATGCCTGTCCAGAGCCCACCGAGGTGTTGGGGGGAAGTTTGGGACACTGAGGACATTTTCTTCCCTGCTCTCTCCTTAAATGATTCTGCCACATATAGTAGATATTGGTGCTATTTTTAGGCCTTGCTTGTTTAATTATTGAGAAAGATTTTGAAGGATCTCTTGAAGGCAAGGAGATGAGCACACTGGATTTCCCTTCCTGAAACACAGGGCAGAGAGTGGGGGCCCTAGCGGCTGCCGCCTCCCCTTTGCCACAGGAATCTGCCAACACAGCTCCAGCCTGCTCAGTGTTTGCCTGCAGGGGTGGGTGCACAGATGGAGGGAGCGGGGCTGGGCTTTGGAAGCACTAGGTGATCATGGGGAGAGTGGCTCAGGGGCTGAAACAAGGGACAAACCCTGTCCCCAAACCAACGCTTGGCTGGCACAAGGGACTGCGTGGGATCTGGGAAATGCTGGGTCCCAGGTAGCAAACAGCAGTGCAATCCCAACGCTGCCTCCCATCAGGAGTGAATGTGGCCCAGAACTCACCATTTTTATTTTTAACTAAACGGACACTTTTCTTGCTGAAAAATGACCTTATTCTCAGATTGCCAAGCAGAATTGCAATGGCAGGTGGTTTTTTTAAACTGGTTCCTTTCATGTTTCCACTTTAAAAAAAACCCAGAGAATGGCCTTTATTGGAGATTAAAGGGGTTTGGTCAACTTGAAGTCTGCTGAGATTTCAGAAAAATGGTACATAATGGAGTAAGAGCCCAATGCTCAACTGGTGTCCTTTGCCCTGGCTTCAGCAGCTTCGGCTTTCCAATACCTCTTTGTACCTGTCAGTAACCTGGCCCAGGACTTCAAGGGAAACATTGATTTACCTCGGCTGCCAGGCTCAGCCAGCTGGGATTAACTTCCCCAGCTGAAGATATCCAGGGTGTCTGTGATCTGTCCAGGTTTCCTAAGGAGTACAGGTGTATATAGTCATGTATTTGATCCCTTCATCCTCCCCCTCTGAATCCTATTAGGTACAAAGGTAAAGATATTAATTTTAAAAGTGCAGATACTGAGGCACTACAGGTTGCATGAAAATAATCCTCCATGAGAGACCCCCTGCTGACCCTGGGGAAGGACAACGGGATAATCCCATCTCCATCCCAGGTATCAGCCACACCACAGCAGGGATACCCCAACAGAAGCATCTTGGGTGCAAAACCCCAAAGCCACCCCTGCCACAGCCCCCCACCTGCATCTGGCCTCTGGTCATCCTTGCACTGCCAGGATGCTCCAAGAACTGGCCTGAAGGAAGTGCTGCACTCAGAAATGGTGGGGTGAAGCTGGGTTTGGGTTGGGGACCTCGCAGCAGAGCCAGGCTGCTCCGGCAGCACAGGCGAGGGGGGAAGGTTGTCAGCCCCTGCTCCTTAACACCCTGACAAGCTTATAACTATTTCATTTGTTACACTGCGAACCTTTTTAAATTAATGAACATAAGGTTGTCACGGTTGCTGTGGTGACGACACGTTGCCGGGGCAACGGCAGCGATGCAGAGCCTGTGGAGTGTAATCAGGGGTCAGGCCGACGAGGCAGCCGGGATGTGTGGGGGCTGTGGGCAGGGGCGGCCAGCCCCAGTGCTCCCACCAGCCCATGGCCCCCATGCTGCTCCCCAGCCCCTAAACCAGCACCAACAGGTGGGAAAACCAGCACTGCCGTGCTGCCCTACCACGGCCAGCCCGACCCAGGGAGCGGCGCTGCCTCGACACCTCAGCGGGTGTGTGACCCAAGGATGCGCCGCGCTCCCTGCAAGCCCAGCCCACTAATGGGGAAGATGGACAACTCACAGACCCCATCCCATGGTCTCATCATCTCCCCTCTCCAACCTTCCCGCTCCCTCTGGGTCTGTCCGGGTCTCTGGTCCCTCACCACACCACAGGGTGCACAGAGCGGCTGAGGCAGAACAGACATGGCTGTGGGACAAAATCTGCACCTCCATGTCCTCTCCCAAAGGGACATGAGGACACCCAGGTGGTTTTCAGGTGGTTTGGGAACAGCTGCCTTGTTTTTTCCACCAGGCAGGGGCTGGGGCCAGGGACCAAGACGACTCGTCCCACTGTCCCAGCCCTGCCCCAGCACCTCCCCACCCTGGCAGTTCCGGGGCTGTGTGTAATCCAGAGGTTTTGCAGCCACAAAACTCTGCACCAGGAACACATCAGAAAAGGGAGGGGGCAAGGGCAACCAAACAACTCTGCAGGGAAACTCCCCAAAATTCAAGCAGGAAAATGATTTTGCAAGGTCTCCAGGCACAGGGGCCTTGAGCTCCTCTTCCTAAGTCCAAGTAAAAGGATGGGTAGGACATGGGGAAACATTTTTAAACTAAAGGAGGTTGATTTAGATTTTATATGAGAAAGAAGTGTTTTACTATGAGGGTGGTGAGGTCCCAGCACAGGTTGCCCAGAGCAGCTGTGGCTGCCCCATCCCTGGAAGTGTTCAAGGCCAGGTTGGACGGGGCTTGGAGCAGCCTGGTCTAGTGGAAGGTGTCCGTGCCTATGGCAGGGGGTGGAGTGAGATGAGTTTTAAGGGCCTTCCAAGCCTAACCATTCCATGATTCTATGATTTTATGATCTCCAGTCCCTCTTGTTCCCCAGGGAGCAGCTCATCAACCCCACACACACGGTGCTGCAGAGCTGCCACGTGCATGTGATATCCACATCCAGGGAGCTCACGCTCCCCAGTGGGGAGAGCAGTGGGGCAGGAAGGTGCAGCCCTGCCGGGTGTGGAAGGAGGCTCTGTACCCCCTTGGAATGAGGCAGAGCAAGGGGGTGAAGCCTGAGGGGCTGGGACAAAGGGAGTGGATGCAGGATGGGGACTGTCACCTCCCCTGTGCAGGGTGCGGTAGCCGCCCTCCACTCAGGGCGATGAGGTTGACATGTCCCTGAGACCAAAACCTGAGGGTGTGAGTGGAGAAAAATGGGGTGGGGAAGGCAGGTTCTGGGGCTGGGAGTTTCTCTGCCTCCTGGAAAGGGAAGTCTGGGCTCATCCCAGAGCCACTGGCACAGAGGAGGGTAGCTCTGTTCCTCACTGATGTGCCCAAGGTCCCCCCAGCATCCTGTGGTTGCAGATGAGCTTTTCACTGGCTATTTCAAGGTACATCTGGCCCAGATATTTTCTGATGGGAAAATGGGGGGCTGGTATGGAAAACAAACACCAACCCCCTTTCCAGCCCTGACAGATGCACAATGTAAAGCAAAATATATGCTTGTAATATATATTCTACTATTTATTTAATACAAAACTCCTACTATTGTGGGTTTTATTATACTATATAGTTTATTTTAATATACTACATATATTTTTATACACACAAGATTTAGATGTGTGTGTATATATATATATTTACATATATACAAAAACCTCCCCAAAACCAGCTCAAACCCATCTTCTTATCCAGATTTTGAAGGCAGCTTGGTGCTGGGCTGCAGGCAGGAGGAGTGACCCATGGGGTGAGCACTGACATTGCACCCTGTGGGGTTCCTTGTGCTGCTGAGGATGCTGCGTCCCCCAGCCCAGCTCTTTGTGCTGAGCTTTCGTCAGCACACGTGAACGGTGCTGTACCACAGCTCTTCCAGCTCTGCTGCCTGTCAGGCAAATGTCTAAATATTTCTATTTTCCCCAAATACCTTTTTAATCAGAATTGGAAAGGGAAAAAAAATTGAAAAACCCATGAAAACACTGAAATCCACATTAGGGCTCGAACAAAAGCAGCGTGTGAGCATTGGGAGGAGGACACACCCATGGGCCCCAGGGACAGATCCCCATGCCTCTGGAGTTTTGCTGGTCTGCAGCGTTCTGTAAATCCCTGTTTCCATCCTGTCGATTGGAGGTGAAGCACGTGGAGTCCCAGGGGGACAATTTGCTGTACTATCTCCCAAGGATATCCACACCAGCCCAGGGAACAGGGACCGGAGTGGAGCCTGGCTCTGCTTGTGTCCCAGATAACGCTGTCACCCCACAGAAACCAGGCTCGTCCCAGCGAGCTCAGCAGAGGCCAAGGGGTGAGGGAGATATGTCAGAGCCACCTTCCCGCTGGGAAAAGCAGGACTGTGCGGCCCAGGAGGGATGAGTGTCCATGAGACCTTCCCTGGATGGCCCCAGCACTGCTCTCCATCACTCGTCAGCAGCCGCTGGGAGCTGTGGCAAAACCTCACGAGTGCAAATTTTGAGGAAAAACAGTAAATTAATTTTTTTTTTTTAATTAAAATCTGAAAACTGTCCATGACCTGTACAGGTGCCTGGGTTAACCTGGGGTTTGATTCTCTGCCCAGAGGCTGAGCATTGCCCTTGGCCTCTGCTCACAAGGTCCCTCACTCCCACTCCCACCACCAACACTGCCACATCTCCTGGCAGGGCTGCCAAGCCCTGCCCAAGCTTCACAAGACACTGCTTCCCTTTCCAAGAGGGTCATTTCCAGAGGCCAAACTGTGACCTGGCAGCCAAACCACAGCTTCCCCTTCCCACAGTATCAAAGTCAGCATCATGTGCCTCAGTGATGATGCTCCCTCCCTCCACTGCTTTTTGTATGTACAAGGATGGGAGGAAAGAAAAAGGCAAGGAAGGAAACAGGAGCCTCACCTCACCTAACCGTGCGACTTCAGGCCAGGGCCAGCCTCAGAGAGGAAAGGACCAGCGAAATCTGCTCCAGCAGCCGTCAAGGCTGATTAAAGAGTAAATGCAGCCTTTCCCAAAGGATTCAGCACTCTCCAGCTGCAGCTGCTGCTGACCTGCAGTGCTTGGGCTGCAGCTGACCATTGTCACCTCTCTCACAGTAGCTCAGCACCCCAAAACCTGGGGTAAAGCTCACTGCTGTGGCCACCCCAGTGTGTCCCACCGCCTGCCCGGCCCCATTGGCCCAGCCAGGGACCACCAGGGCTGCAGGGCACATCCTGGGGCACATCCTGGGGCACGTCCTGGGGCACATCCCGGGGCACTTCCCAGGGCACATCCTGGGGCACATCCTGGGGCACGTCCTGGGGCACATCCTGGGGCACTTCCCAGGGCACATCCTGGGGCACATCCTGGGGCACATCCCGGGGCACTTCCCAGGGCACATCCTGGGGCACATCCTGGGGCACTTCCCAGGG
>VZRZ01005641.1:84501-107890 GCA_013398175.1 Climacteris rufus
CGGGGCACTTCCCAGGGCACATCCTGGGGCACATCTTGGGGCACTTCCCAGGGCACATCCTGGGGCACATCCTGGGGCACATCCCGGGGCACATCCTGGGGCACATCCTGGGGCACGTCCTGGGGCACGTCCTGGGGCACATCTTGGGGCACTTCCCAGGGTACATCCCAGGGCACATCCCGGGGGCTGCCTGTCCTGTGCTCATCCCTGATCACGCTCCCACCCTGCAGTTTCCTCTGTCCTGAATCAAAGTCACTCGTGCAGAAAGAATCTGCTGGTTCTCAGCATTGCTGGGCATGAGGGACTAATCCCATTTTACAGATTAAGGAAGCATCCTGCCACGTGATGGGTTGGAAATAGTGCTCAGTTCCCTTCCCTACTCCAACCCACAGCCATCCCAACTGCCAGCATCCCTGTTTTACTGTGTTTGTTAGACCTAATGCCAGGATTTTGGTCCTCCTGTTCCCCAGGTGCAGGGCTCAGTTTCTCCTGCTCAGTCCCCAGGAGAACCTGCCACCTCACTCCTCACTCCCTCTTTCCCAGCACCAAGCATCTGCTGTACACCCACCTCTGCTCCCTAATCCTCCTCATCCTCATTTCTGCCTCTGCCTCAGAAAACCCTTATCGAGCTCCCTTGTCTATCCCAGGGGCAGAGATAACTCGCTATCTCCCACCCCAATCTCTTCCATAGTCTATTTTCTTCCTGCCCAGAGTTGATTTCCCTCACCTAATTGCCCAGAAAGCTCTTTTCCCTTCCTTTAATCAGTCTGGAGCAGACTTTCTCTAGATAATTGTGCCGAGACCCGATCACCCTTCTCATCTCCATCTCTCCAACACTCCAATTTCTTCACTAAACTCATCTGCTGGAGCTGCATTCCTTGGTCTAATTATTTCAAGGCTCCATTGAGTTACTTAATTGCCTATTCATCTGGCACCCATATCTGGAAACTCCCAGAGCATCTGGGACAGGGCACAGGGCTGAGTTATCGTGGTATAACTGCCTTCCAAGTGGATAAATTTGCTCCAGGTGTGCAACAGTGTGAGCCCAGAGCAAAACCTGCTAGAATAAAAGAAATTTTCTGAAATTTACTTGCACGGGTTGCCCAGAGAAGCTGTGGTTGCCCCATCCCTGGAGGCATTCAAGGTTGGATGGGGCTCAGAGCAACCTGGGATAGTGGAAGGTGTCCCTGCCCATGGCAGGGGCATTGGAAGTGGATGAACTCTAAGGTCCCTTTGAAACCAAACCATTCCAGGATTCCAAGATTCTATGAAATGCAGAACTTTCTGCTTCTCTTGGTGGGAGGAGCAGCTGCCTGGAGATGCTCCACTGCAACTCACGAGGAGCTCTGTGAGGTTCACACCAGCCACAGCCAACAATAAACTCATCTTCAGGCCAGGTGTGAATTCACTTGTGCCAAGGCCAAACTGAAACAGCCCACCAGTGCCAGCCCAGTGCTCCAGGTGGCTGTGGCCCTTGAAGGCTCCAGCTGAGACCATTTTCCCCCTTTCCTCCCCCTTCCTGCAGCTCCACCAGCCCCACACTCAGAGCTATGGGGGTTGTTTTGACCGGCCCCACTTTCCTATTCCCATTATCGCCCAGCCTCCTCCTTTTTTCCAGGCTAATTGATCCACTGTTTTGTTTTCTTATCAGCCTCTGATGCTCCTTTAATCAATGCTGGGCACTATCAGTTCCACAGACTGCTGGGAGACCTCCTCTTGCAGCCACCTCTGTGTCTAATCGCTTGGGGACTTCACCTAATTGGTGTAAAACCTGATTTCTTTCTCTAATCACTCCGAGGCCCTGATTCACTTATCTAATCGCTCCAAAGCCCAGGCCTTGCACACCTCTCTCCAGAGTGCCAGCATATCTTTCTCCTTCCTAGGTTTTTCCCTCCCCCGCAGGTGGCCCAGCTCTCTTGACTCCCTAATCCCTCAACTGCTTTATCTCTTTAACTAATCCAGCCAAGATTTGGCACCCTGGCTGGCTGCTCCCCTAACCCAGTGCTGCGAGGAGTGACCCCCTCACGGAGCCCTTTTCCCCCTTCCACCCGCCCCACCGAGCGCAGACCCTGCACGGCTGCACCCCGAGGGTCCCTTGGCAAGGGCCACGCGTGTCCCCAGCACTCGGTCCCCTCAGGGCGTTGTGGCCACGCTGGTGACAAAGGTGCAGCCCCCCAAGGGTCACCCCCCGCCAGAGGAATCTCCCCTCCCTGCCGGGACGGGGTGCGCCGGCTCAACCAGTTCCCCCTCTGCTGCACCCACTGGGCTGGGCCTGGGGAGGGGACAGCGATGGGACAGAGGGAGCGGGAGCCCCGAGCCCGGCTCGGTGGTGGCGGGGACAGCGATGGGACAGGGGGAGCGGGAGCCCCGAGCCTGGCTCGGTGGTGGCGGGGACAGCGATGGGACAGGGGCAGTGCCAGCCCCGAGCCCGGCTCGGTGGTGACGGGGACAGCGATGGGACAGGGGCAGTGCCAGCCCCGAGCCCGGCTCGGTGGTGGCGGGGACAGCGCTCCCGGGGCAGCAGCGCCCGTGTCACCGCCGGGCCGCGATGGAGCCGCTCGCCCCAGCCCTTTCTTCCCTCCCTGTGCCAGGCCTGCTGATTCAAGCGAAAGAAGTTGATAGGGGAAAACGTTCACGAGTGCCCGCCTGGAAGGATCCCAAGGCTGAGGACAGGGTGGCAGGAACAGAGGGGAGATTTATCTGTTTTTCCCTGAAGTTTCACAGGAAAGTGAGTCTCATCCCAGGCTCACAGATGCCACTCGCCAAGCCCTGGAACATGCAGGCAGTGGGTTGGGAGTGCCCAAACCCTGCTCCCTGCTCCAGCAGGCCCTGATGCTCTCCCTGCAGAGATGGGGTGGACCCCAGACCCTCCCTGACTGCGTATCCATTGTTCTGGTCCTTTTTGGCCAGCTCGTTCTTTCCTCTGGAGCATCCGGGATGAGCAAAAGCTTCCCTTTCCCGTGGCTGGTGGGGCCGCAGCCTCAGCCCACGCTGGCTCAGCAGCACAAGGTCGATCTTGCCTTGGCAGCAGCCACACAGGGTGACTCACGCTGGCTCCAGCTTCTGCTCAGCCCCGTATGGAGAGGTTTTTGGGATGGAAAACACTGCCCTCCTCTCGCTCCCCCATCCTGGGATGTGGATTCAAGTCCCAGCTCCAATCTCTCATTGCTTCAGTTTTCCTTCACTCCCAAGACCCGGGCTTAGGCTGAAGCTGCACCCAGAGATGCTGAGACCAGGGCTGACAGTAAAGAAATGGGACTTGGGTCTCTCCTGGCAGCTACAGCAAGGATGTCAGAGACCTGGGGCCTGATCCTTGCTCTCTCCTTTTCAAAGAGGCAATAGGGCAGCGAATCTCTGCACTTTGGGAGTTTTCAGACCCTCATCAGAATAAAAGTGGTGTTTCCCCCACCCCAGAAGGCTCCAGGTGCTGCCAAACACCGCCCTGCTTCAAGGGTGGGAGGATGCAGGGGGAGGCAGACAGACACCCAGCCCCTTCCTAGGTTCCTGCCCTCCATGCAGGGCTGGGAGCACATTCCCAGAACCCAGCAGTGGGAATTTGGTGTGTTTATTTGCAATCCAACACTGACCCCAGGACTGGGAGGAGAATGAGTCAGCTTCCAGTTCAGGGCAGGATTCTTCATCAGGCCTCTCCTTTCAGTTAGAAAAGTGCCAGTTGGAGATGCAGCAATTAAACAATTTCTTTACACTTCTGACCACTGACAGGCTGAAACCTTTCCACACTGGCACTTCTGTGCAAAGTGGGATGGGAAGCAGCAGATCCCTCAAACTATCACCTTGCAGGAATCCCTACCCAAACCCTGGGATCTGCAGTCTCCGGGTAGACTGTGCCCATGTCCCCAAGGAGCTCAGTCCTCCTTCTGCAGCCTCCAAAGAGTTAACTCACATCTCTGAAGCTGCACAGAATGTTCCTGGCTCCCAGGGGCAAAGCCTTCACCCACCCCCTGACTGCTCTGCCCTGGGGATGCCGCGGGGCACGCAGGCTCCTGCTCTGACGGATGTCAGTTCACACAGCTCTTGGGGCTGCGGGAGGGAGCGAGGGGCTCTGGCAGCATCACCATCCTCCCTGAGCTGCTCTTGGCCCTGTCCCTCTTCAGCCAGGCTCCTCTGCCATGGTTCCCTCAGTCCCATGCTGCCCCTTGGAATCCTGGCTCCATCCCTGCTGCCACGCAGGCAGCAGCCCCCTCTGCATAGAGCTACAGGAGAGAGAAAGCAGCGTGACCCTGCCTACATTAGGCCACGGTTTGGTGCTCCAGTACCAGAGGAATGGCTCCTGATGGATGCAAGTGCCCTCACAGCCAGCACTGCCTGACGCTCTCACAGCCCCTCTGAAGAGCGCTGCACGGTATCAGCTGCCCCTCCATGACACCGCTGTCTTGCTCCCTTTCCTCTGGACAAGAAGGGAAGGGATGAGCCCAGGTACTCCCAGGCTCCTGGGGAACTGCTATCCCCATTGACCCTTCAGCCAGTCTTCCTTGGCTCATCTCCAAGCCAGGTCCCACTCGGAGGGCCCGTGGAGTGCAAAGCAAGCGCCCACCCCAGGCTCACCCAGGAGGGCACCAGCTGAGCTGGGCACAAACATGACCCCATCACTGCCCTGCCTGAAGCCCTCCATCCCCACTGGGAGCTGCCACCTGGCCAGCAGTTTGGCCCTGTGAAGCCAAGCCCTGGCTCCTCACCACACCACGCTGGTACCCGCCATGCTACAGCCTGGCATGTCTTCCCAGGGTTGCCAAAGCAACCACAGAAACACAACAAACAGCAACAACACACAGCAGACAGTCGGCAAACATTCCCTCTTATTTTCTCCCCAGTTCGGTTTGTGCTTTTTCCCCTCTCCCACAAGGAAGCTGCTGCCATCAGAAGGGAACAGCAATATCATCCTTCAGCGTGCAAAGCCCACACCATCCCAGCAGGAGCCGCGGAGCAAAGCCCCCGGCGTTGCCAGGAAGGCGGCTGCTCCTGCGGAGGAGCCTGGCACAGCCGTGCTGAACCCTGACTGACACAGGCAGGTCGGGCCGCTCACCTGCCTCCTCGGGGCTGCCAGCGAGGTCCTTGTGCTGAGTGACCACGGCTCTGCTGAAGCCAGGTTGGTCAGGTAGGTGAATTCCTCCTCCTGGGCGGTGTGGCACTTCCACGGACTGTTGGGATGTACCTGGAGGTACAGCTCAGCTTCTATCCAATGTGTGTTTTGGGGGTGTCCAGGACTCAGGACCCTTTTGCACAGGGCAGGAAGCACCTGACCATCCTCAGGACTGGAGCAGGAGCACGGAAAGGACGTGGACACTTCCAGGCCTGCCTGTGGAGAGGCGCTGGGTGCAGGGACACCCCAGGGCTTGCCCAGGTAGCACTGCAGCCCGAGCCCCGCAGCCGTGGCATGGAGGGGGATTAGCGGGTGCAGCGTGGAGCGCGGGCTTCCGAAATGGGATTAGCAACGCTGCAGCACGTGACTGTGGGGACAGCAGCTCTGCGGGAGTGCTGCCTTCGAGCTGGCCTGCCCAGTGCCCAGCACCAGCACCCAACACCCAGATCCATCACCCAGCACCAGCACTCAGATGCAGCACTCAGATGCAGCACTCAGAACCCAGCACCAGCTCCCAAAACCCTCCCACCAGGCCAGGCCAAGCTGGAGGGATCAGGACTCCTTTCCAAGCCCAGTTCAACAATTTTTCATCCCTTTTGGGTGTGTGGGTTCCCATGAGCAGGCTGGAGTGGAACGAGGCCAGAGAGCTCCCAGCTGTGAACCTCCCAATTCTCCTTCGTCCTATCTCGCCTCTCCCTCCCAAAGCCTGGGTGACCACAGCAGCCCCCTTCCCACCCGGACCAGGGCAGCAGCCCCAGCCTGGGGCACCTTTCTCCACAGACTACACGTGGCAGCTTCTTTATTCCTACACATGCTGGGTGCTGCAGGCTGCAGGGCTTCTACCAAACCAGCTGGTGAGATGTGAAATGCTGAATGCATATCCTGTACTGTGGTGCCATTTTTCTCTCCCTTTCACACACTCATTTATACACATGCACATACTTATACATGTAGTTCTTTTAACCTTCCCTCATGCCTTTTTTTCACTTTGTTTTTTTTTGAAGTCCACCCAGCTGGCAGCTCATTTGTGCTCCTGGAGGCAATTGTGGCAGTAAGTGAGCAGAGAGCAGGAGCAGGGCTGGTGTTGCTGAGGGCTGTATGGCACCAGGGGATGTGGCACCTTCAGCAGCACCCTCTGGCACAGCCAGCAGCACCAGGAATGCCAGCTGGGTGTGGAGCTGCAGAGGGGGAGTTCAGTGAGGGGGCTCACCATGAGCACGATGATTCCCCATGCCATGCAGGGAATGCTTGTGGGCCAGGAATGGTGCCTGGGTGCCAAGTGCTGAACAGGACCTGCTGGAGCTGGTCAAGGTGAAATAACACCTCCCTATACCTAAAGAGTGACAGGACAAGGGACAATGGCTTCCCACTGCCAGAGGACAGGGTTAGGTGGGATACTGAGAGGAAATTCTTCCCTGTGAGGGTGGTGAGGCCCTGGCACAGGTTGCCCAGAGAAGCTGTGGCTGCCCCTGCATCCCTGGGAGTGTCTAAGGCCAGGTTGGAGCAACCTGGTCTAGTGGAAGGTGTCCTTGCCCATGGCAGAGGGGTTGGAACTGGGTGATCTTTAAGGTTCCTTCCAACCCAAACTGTTGTAGGATTCTTTGATATGAAATATGAGCCCCAGGGGGATCCCAAATCTCTCCTTTGCTCCCCATTCCCAAATAACTCTTCTCAGAATGGTCGTAGGGACAGGTTGGGGAAGGACCTGACTTTCTTCCCTGGTCCCTTTTGTTGTTCCAGCCTGCGCAGGTGCCCCACAGGCCCCAGTTAGCCCAGTGCCCCAGGGAAAGCCCCCAGGGCAGAGGAGAGGCTGTGCCACAAGCACGAGTCCCCATTTTGTCTTGTTTTGTCCACACTGGGACGTGCCAGCATTGCTGTGGTGGATCCATCCCTGGAGCTGGAGCCCCACGGAGCGTTTGCCCCACGGTCACTGGAGCAGCCCGGGGCGGTACCGGGTACCTCGAGCACCCACAGCTGCTGCCGCTGGCCACGGCCATCCCCGTGCTTATCCCCAGCTTGCAATGACATCTAGTGGAGCTGTCTTGGGAGGAGCTCAGCGAGCCAGCACCAGGCCTTTTCTGGCGCTCCCAGGGCTGAATTTTCCCCTCCATCCTCCTCTCCAAAACATGTGGGCAGGAGGCAAAAGCTGGCACCCCATTTCTGAGTCATGGCTGGCCACAGCACAGCTTCCCAGGAGCCAAAAAAAAAATCACCTTTTCCACAGCAACAGCGAGTCCCCTCCAGCCCCTTCTGCAACTCTGCTTACTGAATAGCTGGGGACAATTATCATTATGTGGAGTCTTTACATCAGACTTCTTCTCCAACCCCCAAAAATGGTTTCAGGGTGCCAAATGCGGCTGCTGTAAAGCCAACGTCTGTTGTGGAGGTGGCTGGTGGCAACAAATCACACTGAGCTGCAGCCACATGCACTGGGTCCTCCTCTGAAGGCAAGGGAGGAAAAAAATCAAACAAACCAGAAGGCAAAAAACCCGATGTGGTAATGGGTAATGTGGAGCAGCAATTCCCTGGGATCCTGTCCCTGCAGATGGTGCAGCACCCAACAGGTTAACAGCAGCCTGGTCTTGTTTAAACCTGGAAAGGTGCTGCATCTTGATCCCACTTAACTCCTGTAGAGATACAATCATAGTGTTTAGGAAATGTAATCATAGTATTTATTTAAGAGTTAAGTGTGTCTGAAAGTAGCCTAAATTCCCCGTGCAAGAGCTGAGTTGGTGCCTCAGTACCTCACTCAGCACCGCTGTGAGGGAGCTGAGGGGGCACCTTGCTTTGGGAATGGGAGACTGCAGGGAATGTCACCAGCCTGAAAGACCCTGGTCAGCAAAAGGAGAGGCAGGTGAGGACCACAGGGAAGTGATAATCCAGAGCAATTCTGTGTTTTCTGATACATCTTTATTTAGAGTAAACAAGCAGAGGCAGCACAACAGGAATCCAGCATGGAGAGGGAGGGAATAAGCACCATTTTAGGCATTTATATGACAGAAGGGAAAGAAAAAACACATAAAACCGTCACAAACAAACATCACTTTCCAAAGACAAGACAGAGCCCGAGATGCCAATAGATCAGGTACCACTGAGCCACTTAAGTACCAAGGCAGTTACTGGAGCAGCAAGGGAGATTCCTATTACAATCACCCAAAACCTTCCTTTGAGGAGCAGGTTTGGGACCTGCTGCTCCTGTGCCTAAAGGAGACAAGGAGAAGGCTGGGGCCACCAGCATCTCCCTTCCCATCTCATGGAAGGGGCTGAAGTAGGAGTTCACATGGAGAGAAAGTGCTTTAAACGCAGCCATGGCTGAACATGGTCATTGTGCCGCACTTGAAAACCAATTAAGCACCAGAGCAAAATCAAGAAGGGACAGAGATACCACCATCCCTGCTGAGATGGTGCCGTGGGGTGGTTCCACAGCAGATGCCAGACACAGATGTGGTCCCTGCTCCAGTCCCCCGAAGCATCCACGGGACAGCAGTGGCACTGAGCCACTCTCATATTTCTGCCCCAGCCTGGCTGAAGAGCAGTGAAATTCATCTTTAAAAACCAAAATTCTTCTATTGCACCTCAATTTACTAGAGAAGAGCTCACGGGTGTCTTCACAACTGCCCTCCATATAAAGACTCCTCTGGCCCTCTCCCTAGCCCTCCATATAAAGACTGATTCTGACATTCCCCCACCCTTAGTGTGAAGAAGAAAAAAAATATACATTAGAATACCTTTATTACATCAGTAAAACTATGTAGTGTCCAGAAATACAGTGTCTTTGAGCAGCTGGAACTAAACAGCCAAAATACTGAGGTGAAAAATAGATTTAAAAAGCAACACATGCTGCAAAAGCTTTGGCAGCCACATCCTCCTGCAGGAAGGTCAAGCACTGGTTTGGTGCTGAGCTCGGGGTGCCCAGGGCTGGGGCTGAGCCCTGAGTTCCCAGTCAGGCACTGCTGGCTGCAGCTGCTCAAGCACACTGCACCCATGCAGGAAAGCTCCATGGCCAGCAGCAGCTTCCGTGCCCTGGGACCACCAATCCCAAGGTGTCTTTGGCAAGTTTACGTAGTCCCCCTTCCCTGTAGCCCCCCCGTCCCCTGACCCTGTTACTTCTTGAAGAACTTCTTGTTGAGGAGGAAAATGAGCAGGTTGACATTGACCTTGGCCTTATCAAACATCTTCATGACTGCTACGCCCTCGTACTGCAGCTGCAGCAGGTCCTGCGGGAGAAGGACTGTCACTGCTGCCAGCCAGGGGACAGGGCTGCCTCTCCTCAGCACCCAGCCACAGGTCCCAGGGCCAGGGATCAGCAGGGAGCTGGGTTTGCAGTGGGAGCTGCACAGCAAGGCTGCCCCCAGCTCAAGGAAGGGCTCCCCATGGGCTCCAAGTGCCCCCAAGACCTGCAAGCAGGGGGACACCACCCAGCCCCCACATGTCCTGGCTGCCCTGGCCTCTCTGGCCCCCAGCAGCTGCAGGATGGGCTCCCCACCTGGTAGTGCAGCTGGAAGCGCTCCATGTCGATCCCCATGAATTTGGCTTTCACCTGGAACCTGCCTGATTCCTCACAGGGGATGATGTCAAAAATCACATTCCTAAACCTGAGGGAACAGAGCCACCCACTACCAAAAGGGGTTTCACAGCTTTAACACAACCAAGGAGCAGGTTACCCAGCCAGTGCAGCCCCTTGGCACCGCAGCCGGACCCACAGCCCAAACCCCCCTGCA
Organism: Climacteris rufus; assembly: GCA_013398175.1. Lineage (NCBI taxonomy): Eukaryota > Metazoa > Chordata > Aves > Passeriformes > Climacteridae > Climacteris > Climacteris rufus. The sequence continues at coordinate 94,324 of VZRZ01005641.1, forward strand.
AATCCCAACTTTCCCATGTTCTCCTACACAAAACAACTCACCCCATCCCTGGCAGAACAACAGCGGCCCATGTGCACCCTCCTCCTGGGTTATTTTCCACTACCTGCCCAAGCTTTCATAAAATCCCAGAATATCCTATGTCAGAAGGGACCCAAAAGGATCATCGAGTCCAATTCCTGGCCCTGCACTGAAAAACCCCAAGCAAGAGCTCCTCCCCTGGAGCTGGGGCTACGCACTGGCTGGGTGGCAGGTCCTGGATCTCCAGCAGCACCCCCTTCTCCCAGAGCTGGGCCGCCGTGTAGTGCAGCGACAGCAGCTTCTTGCTCTTCCCACTGACCCTGGAAGAGAAGGAACCACATGCTGAGAGTTCATCTCCAGCCACCTTTGAGCCCTCGGACCCCCAACATCTCCAGGATGCACAACCAGAGAGCAATGCAAACAAATCATGGGCTTTTTTAAAAAGCAGTGATTTTTGGTAAGGAACCGCACTTGTTGCTGGCTGCCAGGTTGTCGAGGCAGGTCTTAATGTACTGGTTGTAATAATCAATTTGCTCCTCATAAAACAGGGTCTTGGCATCAAGGCCATCCAGGGTCTGCCTCAGCTTCAGGAGCTCCTCGCGGCGGTGCTGCCGGTGACGCCGCTGGTTCCGGATGTCCTGGAAACGAAGCAGGAACAGAAAGCCAATATATCTTGTTCTGAGCTTTGCCAGAGCACCAGAGTGGGACCTCAGGGGGGCTTGGAAGTTCAGTGACCCCAGCAGACCTTGGCCAGGTCATCAATGAGCTCCTGGTACTGGTTGGCAGAGTCCACCAGCCCCAGGCTCTCCAGGCGCCGCAGGTTGCGGATGATTTTGCGCTTCTTCTCCTCCATGGACAGCTGGCCGTTGGCAGCCAGGGAGTGGTGGCGTTTCAGCTGGGCGGGGGTCTGGGCGTCCTGCAGCGCTCGCCGGCGCACAAGGTGCTCGTGGGCAGCTTCCTAGGGATGAGGAGGGTGAGCCTGGAACACAGCTGGAATGGGACGTGAAGAGGTGGGACAACCCCTTCACCCATGCTTTGATATGGGTCTCTCCTGGCCCAGAACATGTGATTTCTCTAAGAACCAGAGCCCAGTCACTGCTGGACCACAAGAGCAGTGGTCAAACCTCTGAGAGGAGCAGGGCAGCTTTTTGCTGACAATTTTCTGCCATTCCTCCATGAAGCTTTTCAGCTAATCCCCAGCAGCAGATTCACACATCCCACCTCATGGTCTGAGGCTGGTGTCCATAGGATTTCTGGGAGGGAATCTCCTGGCTGGGACTGGATCACATCCACCAGCATCTGCTTGGTACTAGAGACCAGAGGGAGATGTGAAGCATCCACTCCAGACCATCGCACTCCACATAATATTCAGTTGCCTCCCAAGGGTTTCTTGGCCTGCTCCTGGTACCCTCCCAACACCCTCCCAGTGCCTGCAGAGTTCATCCTTACCTCAATAGCAGACTCTTCACGTCGCTCTCCTCGCTGGTGGCTGCTGGCACCAGCTTATTGGTGAGGGTGAGGGAGATCTCTGTTCTGCTGAGCTGGAAGAGGACCTGCTCAGCACCACTGTCTGCCAGGCTGGCAACGCTTTCCCCTGCGAGGGCAGAGAGAGCCCCGCTAGCTGTGTTGGGCTCCAGAGGACTGGCTTTCCATGCCCAAAGCAATGCAGCTTGAACTTCGTGCAAGGAAAGCATGCCCATGTCCACCCTCCTCCTGCCAGGAGATCCCAGAGTTCGACCTACCAACCAGGGACTGGACTGTAGGAAGCTCATCGAGATCCTCCAGGAGCTCATGCAGGGGGTCTCTGTGGTGCGGTGCGATGGAGTCCTGGTGCTCAAGCAGGAGCTGAACGGTGCAAGGGATGAGTCAGTGGCCAAGGGAGGTGCAAAGGGAGAGGGAGAGAGGGCCAGTCAGGAATGACACAGCACCCATGGACAAGATATGAGGTTTGGGGAAACAAAAACCTGCAGAATTTGGGTTATTTTCTTGCTAAAAAAAGAAAAAAAAGGTCAGAAAGGGAATCTGTGATAGGGGTGGGATACAGAAGAGTGTGAGGAAATGCAGCAGAAAGCCCAGGAGGTGGGAGCAGAGGAAACAGAGCTTGCCAGGAGCTTTATGCCCTGACCTTGTGCGTGTTGATGAGCTCCCCCACAGTGATGTAGATGACTGGTTTGGCCACTGCCACCATCTCTGAGTACTCGTCCATGTTAAACCTCTCTTCTGGCTCGGGGACGCAGCAGGCAGCAGAGATGAACCTCCTGCAAGGAAGGACTCCTTCAGTCAGCCTCCGGCCACTGGCTCACAGCCACCCTCCCAGCCCAAAGCCATCCTGGGGCCCACCTGAACTTGTTGTGGGTGTCCTTCAGGTACTGGTTCACCCCGCAGAGATGGGCGTTCTCCCCCTCAAAGGCCTTGCGGGAGGCAGCGTGCTGCAGCACCTTGGCGATGGAGCCCAGGCTGCGGCGGTGCTCGGGGTGCAGGGCTGCTCCGGCCGAGATGTCCACGATGTCAAAGCCATCGGGGGCCACCACCGCCGGGTTCATGAAGCGGTAATAGAGCAGGTTCCCCACAATCTAGGGCATGAGACAGGCTGGGGTTGGGGAGCAGATGGGTTGGGGCCCAAGGTGGCGGCAGCTCAGCAGGGAAGGATGTTTTGTCCTTGTGATGCCCAGTACCGGTGGAGACAGCAGTGCAGGGAAGAGCCACTCTTGGCATTTCTTTAGTGGCTCAAGGCAAATGTTGACTTGCAGACATTTTTAAGTCAAGAGGACTTGACCTTCTGTGGAGGCCCTCCATGTGCTAAGACAGTTAAACCCCACCAAACCACGCAGATGCCCCAGCCCTGTGGTACCTTATCGACCTCCTCTGCAGGGGCCTTGGGGAATTTCTCAGCCAAGGATGTCCTCAGGATTTTGGCTATGTAACGCATCCCATAGCTGAGGAGAGGGTAGGGAGAGGTCCGTCAGCATGCAGGTCCACCCTGCCCCAGTCCTACTACCCAACACCCAAGAAACAGCTAGCCCCCAGCTCTGGGGCAATGGAGAAACCCACAGGAGGGGTTGGCAGCTACAGCATCCCTCAGCTCCCTCCCCTACCCTGCTGCCAGCCCAGACATTCCTGAAGGAAGACTTCATCCTCTGAGATGACCACAAAGCTCAACTTCTTCCTGGCAGACACATCAATGCCAGCAGTGAAGGGCCCAAAAATGCACCAGAAAGATGAGCCAACCCATGGGGTGCTGCTGATATCTGGGGTTCCCCTTGCTGACAGTGCAGTAACCCAGTCCTGCAGCAACAAGAGGGCCAGGAAGCCCCCCCATAACCCAACATCCTTTCTGAGGCCTTGCTGGAGACACCTTCAAGCCAACAGTGCTGCCAGGGTGTGGACAGAAACCATCAGGATACTTACGGGATCTTGTCAACGGAAGAGGTGATGGCAGAGACAAATTTGTCTGTTATTGTCAGGAGATTGCGGATAGAAATATCCAGCCGCCTTTGGACCTCAGGGTGGCTGAGGGCCTGCTCAGGGCTGACCTCATATGGGAGCTTGCTGTGAAAGAAGACAAGATCCCCATCACCATCCCAATGCCCATCACCCTATGGCTGGGTCAAGCCTCCTCACCCGGGGCCTGACCTTCTCTGCCCACTCTGTGACTCAGTCTGGTTGATCCACGCCTTGTAGATATCCACAGGGTCCGTGCGGATGCTGAGGGTCTTGTCCTGCAGGACCTCCTGCACCGGGCCACCCAGGATCTGCCGCAGGGCGTTCTGCCCCCGCACGTTGCGGTAGAAGCTGACCACCAGCCGGATCACCGTGGCATTCCCCGTCAGGATGTCATGGACATGGTCCACCTTGGACCTGGGGCACAGGAAGGGCAAGTGGGATGAGGGGATGGACGAGTGTGTGTGTGTTCTCCAAGGAGGAGGTAGCAGCCAGAGGAGATAATGGCATCCAAGCTGATGCAGTTTCAGCTTGTCCCCAAACCAGGACACCCATGGACACCCACCTGATCTCCTCCTGCAGCGCCACTTTGAAGAGCTGGAGCAGCAGGTAAGCCTCCCGTGGGTTGGATGCATAGTTGTAAAGTGTGAAGATCACTGACTCCATGAATTTGGTGGACTTGTTCTGGGGCATCTGGAAGATCAGTCTGGCCAAGTACCCTGGCTGTGTCTGCAGGGATGAGACACCAAGCTAACCCAAGTGCCGTGGAGTGGCCAGGGGCCAAGTCCCCGCACCAACCCCCAGCCATGGGGGACACAGCAGAGCCCCCCAGCCCCACCTGCAGCAGGTAGAAGAGGTGCTGATAGGCCTCCAGCTTCTGCCGCTTCTCCTTGCTGAGCGACTTGAGCCCCTTCTGCTTGTCCACGGACATCATCTCTGAGAGCTGCTCCTTGTTCTTCTTGGTCAGCTTCTTGCAGTGGGAGACCACCTCCTGCAGCCACGCGGGCAGGGAGAGAAGCGCTAGAGTCTGCCTAAGGCTCCGCATTCCAACCAGCCTCGGCGAGAGCTGGAGGCACCCCAGTGCTCCCCAGCCCCTCCAACCACTTAAAAAGCAAAGTAGAGACAAGTCCAAGCTGCGATGCCATGGAGGGCAGGAGCAACAAATACTGGAGCAGGACTGCAAGTGAGGTTCTCCTGCCACTCTTCCCACCTGCAGCGTGATCCTGTTCTTGACCAGCAACCCGATCTTGATGTCCATGAGGTCCAGATCACTCTCCAGCTGCCGGCTGGAACGGATTCTCTTCACCACCTCCTCCTGCAGCCGCAGCACCTCTGACTCCTCCCAGAAGTCGTGCTGGCTCTGCTCCAGCAGGTGGATGAAGCGCCGGACGATGCCCAAGGGCGGACTCTTGGTGTGGACTGCAGCAAGGCACAATGACACCGCGAATGTTTGCAGGAGGACGGAGCGGCTGTCCCCACCACAGACCCTCGGATCCCCAGCATTCACCCAGACACCCCATCCTCCTTGCCGAAAAAGCACCTTCTTTCAGCACCAGGACACAGCACAGCACACAGCCACGCTGCACAACAGCCACCAGGAAGCTTTTGGGGACAGGGGGCAGCCCCGGGGCTGATGACCAAGGACCACCAAGGCTCTGTCACTCCTGTCCTTGCCAAGGGGCCACCAGTGGCCTGCCCACCACTGCTTCCCCACTGTGCAGGGCCAGCAAGGGAGGAGGCAGAGTCCCCTTCCCCATTAGCCATCGCACTTCACAGCAGCAATGAGCAGGCACTTACCCAGCGTCCTGTAATCCCCACGGGCCTTGTTTGCTCTCACAAAAGCCTGGATTTTAATTACAGCTTTAATCTGCCAAGACAAACAAGGGGGTGGGAGATGTTTTTCTACAGTGTCCCTAACACACATGGGGAGTGAAGGAGAGCTGGACAAGCACGTGGCTGCCTGGTTCCACCGCCAGGAAGGTACTGGGGCCTGGGATGAGGGGTCTCCACAACCCAGGAGAGACTTTGGGATTCCATCCTCCTCATTGGTCATTCCCCTCTAGTCACTGTATTTCAGAAGCTGAGCAACTCCAGAGGTGCAACTTCACCTCCCGCAGCTGACAGCCCCACTTTTTGCTAAAAATTTCCTTCCCCTCTGAATGGGCATCTTCAAGTCATTATTGTTGTTTTGATGGAACTGGAGTGTTTTCTCTCCTCACACTTAAAAAACCCTGAGAGTTTGGCTTCCAGATCCACCAGGCACCTTTTCCTTCCCATCTGTCCCCCTGCCAGGATGCACCAGTTCTCCTGCCAGCTGAGTTGCAAGCACCTGGGGACAGGGATCCAGCCATGTGCTCTCATCACCCCCCTCCATCCCATCTGACTGTGTGCTCTGGATCAGGCCCCTACATCCCCACCAACATGGTCCCAGGAGCTGTTTCACTCCCATCCCAACACTCACATTCTGCCTGAAGTAGTGCAGCCTCTCCTGGTACTTCCTCTGTGCCTGCCACATCCTCACAGCTGCCTGGATCTGGGAGAGATGTTCAAACATTTGGATTCTGGAAGGACTTGCTTGGCCAAAGCAAGTAGGTGGAAGGGAAAAACCATGAGGAATTCTAGGGGAGGTTTAAGGTTGGATATCGAGAAAAATTTCTTCATGGATGGGGTGGTCAGACACCACCACCACTAAGGGAAGTGGTGCATTCATCATTTCTGGAGGGATTTAACAGCCGTATGGATGTGGCAGTTCGGGACATGGTTAGTGGTGGCCTTGGCAGTGCTGGGGAAACAGATGGATTCAATGATCTTCATGGGCTTTTCCAGCTTCAACAACCCCACAATTCTATTCTACGATTTTTGCAAGATGTTCTCCCCTGTCCACTCACATGCTGCCCTAGACCAGCTGCCAAAACCACCCCCCCCCAGCTTCTCTGGACTGGGCAGGGGTAGATGCCAAGCTCGCAGCCAAACAAGCCGGTGATAATGCCCAGCGTGGGAGCAAAGGCTGAAGGAACAATCTTCCAAACCTTGACTGCAGCCTCTGTGTTGGCTCGCAGGTAGTGCAGCCTCTCCAGGTAAGCTCTGCGCTGCTTGTAGCCCCTCCAGCAAGCCTGGGCACAAGAAGACACTAGCTAGAGAGACCTGTGTGAGGTCACTGTGACTCCTGGTTGGTTTTTCAGGGAGCACATGGGGAAAGAGGATAACACAGCATGGGGGAAGAGGAAATCAGCACCCAAAGCAGCTACTGTGAGAGAAACAAGCCCCTCACTACTCTCTGCAGCACCTCGAGGGTCCCAGCAGTAAAACTGCAGAGCAGCGAGCGCCAGGGCTCCTGGGACCCGCTGCCAGCAGCTGCCTGTGGGTTGTGTCCCTGTGCTCAGAGGTGGGGTGGATTCTGGCTGCGTCACCTGGATCCTCCTGGCAGCCGGCCACTGCTCCCGCAGGACGCGCTGTCGTGCCGCAAACTGCCGGCGAACGAGGAAGCCCCGGAGCCGAGCCTGCAGCCTCACCACGAAGGCCGCGTGGGACTCCCATAGGCGCTCCCGGTCATGCGCCACCGTCACGCGGGTGATGACCGACTGGGGACACCAAGCACCAGCTCAGCCCCAGCAATGCCACCTGTGCCCACTCAGCCCCATCCCGCCCGTACCTGGATCTCCTCCCGGCTCAGGTGTGTGGTGTTGAAGCTGCCGTGGCGTGGCCGCTGCCAGCTGCCCTCCAGGGTCTGCAGGTTCAGGTAGTACTGGGCACCATTCAGCAGCCTGTGCTGGATCCAGGATGGCTTTGCGCTCCCTGCACGAGATGGATGGGGAGCTGCTGGGGAGTGCTGCTCCCCACAAATGCCTTGGGCAGGAATGCACCCCAGGCTCCTGGGGTGGGGGAGATCTTGAAGTCCCCAAGGTTTTACCTGTGGGTTTCTTGGTGGCCATCAGAGCTGCCAGCTGCTCCTGGTAGGCGTCAGCACAGGCGTTCACCACCCCACACAGGGCCACGTTGGGGTTGCACAGCACCCGCAGTGTCTGCGACGCCTTCCCTTCCTTGATGGCCTGATTGATGGCAGCTGTGCCCAGAGCCACTGTGGGAGCAGAGGGGGCTCACATCAGCCCTTTCTTGTCCCCCAACCTCCACAGCAGCACCTGACTGGTGGGGCTCAGCACCCAGCATCAGGAAAGCACTCACTGCTCCTGGCTGCCACTGTGTCCTGGTTGGCCTGGCAGACCCCTTCCTGGATCTCTTCCCACCAAAGCACAGCTCCACTGTCCTTCGTGGCCTGCAATATAGAGGAGATGAGGGAGATGGGGTCTAGTGAGCTGAACATCCTCCCCTGAGCACCTTCTGCTTTGCAGGTGCTGCACTGCTGGGATGGGGGGGTTACTTCACAGTCTTGTGACCAAGGTGGGGTACCCCGCATCCAGGGGTGATGCCATGCTGCAGTGGAAGTGCTCCACAGCTGATGACCCCCACCGCACCTGGGCTTTCTGCCTCCGTGCCCTGGACAGGACGTCGTGGTAGCGCTGGGCGGTCGAGAGCGCGATGTCAGGCAGGGCAGGCGCCAGCAGCAGCAACGCCGCCAGCGTCCTCTCAGGGTCTGTCTGCAGCAGCGCTTTGTTGACCAGCTGGATCGCATGGACTCCTGGGTGGGAGGGAAGGGACGCACGGTTCAGCCTCTCCAATGCTCTGGGCCCCCAAGGAGTCACAGCCTGGGGTGGTGCAATGTTCTCTGGTGTCTCATTGGGGCTGGAATCCCAGTCCAACCTCCTTGCCAGGACATCTGCAGACCCCCTACACACCCAAACCTCACATGGGCAGGACTCACGGTCATTTTCATCCTGCACAGATGAATTGGTGCTGTTGACACTGTCCTGAATGTCATTCCAGCTCAGGAACTCAGCTCCCGCTTTCCTCGACTGGCCTTTCAGCTGCAGCAAATCATCAAAGTACCTGCAGGAGAGACACAGGGCAATGACTCAGTGCATTCTGGAGCAGGAGGGCGCCTGCCAGAGCCAGCTGCCTGGACTTTCAATAGGGAAAGGCAAGGCGTGGGGCAGGGAGGCTGCTGGAACAAGGGCACAAAAAGCCCAGGCCCCCTGACCAGCCCCTCCCACAGGATTTCTTCACACTGACCCCCAACACAGAGCCCAACTCACCGCTGTGCATTTGCATCCTCGGCTCCCGAGAGGCCCAGGGCAGGGCTCACCAGGCTGCTCCAGAGCCCATTGGGATCCCCAGCATCCAGGGCTTGGTTAACCAGTGCTACAGCCGAGAGCATCTCCACAGCCACAAACAGCTCCTCCTGTGCCAACTCACCCTGCATGGGGCAGGCAGAGACACTGAATCCTCAGAGACACTGTAACCTCAACCTCCAGCCCCAGCACCCCAGAAAGCAGCAGCAGGGGAAGCACCCCCAGTCCCCCAGAGGCACCAACCCACCCACTGTTGAGGGCACCCATTGGCTGTCCCTGGGGGTCTCACCCGCGGGTGCTGGCGCTGCAGCAGGGCCAGCTGGTGCTGGTACAGGAGAGCAGCAAGGGGATGCACATCAGGCAGCTGTGCCGCAGGGTCCATCAGCACTTCCAAGGTTTCCGCCGGCATCCCGCGGCGGATGGCAGCGTTGATCCGGCTGACAGCCTGCAGCACTGAGGGACAGACAAGGGGAGCTGGCACAGCGGGGCTGCAGGAGGTGGCCATGCCCTACCTCAAGGCCAGGCTGCCAGCAGGGCCACCAGCTCCCAAGGGATGCAAAAACCTGCAACAGGTGTCCCCCCAGACACTCACTGGCTTGCTCCTTCTCAGCCCTCCGGTTCACTCTGAGGATCCCTGCCTGCACCTCCTCCTGTTCCAGCAGCTCCAGATAGCCCAGCTCCTGCAGCGAGCAGAGGGGCATCAGATCTCACACCTCATCCTGCTTGTGCTGACAGAGCAGCCAAGCTCAGGCTCCTGGCAGAAAGTTGCCAACCCGCAGAGCTACCCCCAGCCCAGGGGACTGCCCCCCTCCTCTTGGGGACCAGGGGGTGCCCCCAGCACAGGTACCCTGCACCACAGGCTCCTGCCAGCCCCTACCAGTGCCTTGTCCTCCCGGTCTGTGCTGAGCTGCTCCAAGTAGAGCTCAAGGTTGTCACGCTGGAGGCAGCGCAGGGCCAGGGTGGGATCCCACAGTGCGCGGTGCAGCGCCAGCACGTCCCGTCTCTCCAGGGCATTGTCAACTTCTTCCAGAGTCCCACGCACTACAAGAGGCCAGTTCATCCCAGAGGTGAGCAGGTAAATCATCCCACAGCTCCAGGGAGCAAAGGCAGCTATGGCTGAAGCCTGCATACCCATCATTTTAATTTCTCCTTGGAAAAGCCCTGCTCCCCACCAGGTCTGAGGCTGGCCTGAGCAGATCGCTCCTTTCTGGTATGCCCACCACTCTCCCCACACCCTGGGCCACCACAGTCCCACCATAAGCACTGGAGGTCTCCCCAGAGGGAAGCCCCAGCTTTGCTCACCGTTCACTTTGTTGATGTTCCCTTGGATTTCAGCCTGGCTCAGACACCAATCATAGATGTCCTCTCCCTCGGGGATCACCTGCATGTACTGGAGAGGGACTCCCCACCCTGAGCTTTCTGCCCAAGTGCACACCATGGTGTGCAGATGCCCGGGCTCCTTTTGCAACCCCAAGCCCTGGGTGAACCAGTACCTAAAGAGGAATCATCTCCCCCATCTTCTGCTCAGCACAAGGGCTGCCAGGCTCTGTTTCAGCCAGCAAGCATCATATGGTTTGTGGCCAGGAGACCACTGTTGCCTTGCTCTTTGCAGCTGAAAATTGTTATTCCCTGGTAGCTAGTTTCCACAAGGTTACTTTCTGTAAACATAGCCATGTTATTGTAACTCTATCTTATCACTTGCATTCCTTTCTCATGGACACAGACCTTTGATGGACATTTCCTTTGACCACTGTAGTTAAGGGAGGAAGAACTGATTTCCTCCAATGAGTAGTGATTCTCAAATGGATATAAAAAATAAAGAAGGTGGGTCTTGTGCCCCTTCCTTCCTTTCCTTTGAACCTGAACACAGCTGTCTCCTTCAGCGTGCCGCCAGCATCAGACCACACCAGCTGGAAGCACCCACCAGCCCATCAGCGAAGGGGCTGCTCCTCTCCCAGCCACCCTGGAGCCCTCTGTGCCCTCCTCACCCTGTTTCTGGCATTGCTGCCCTTCTCCAGCTTGGCCTGATGCAGCACCTCCTGGTAAGCGCCCGCCAGCTGCTCGCGCAGCCCCACCAGCATCGCGTGGGGGTTGCGGAGGGTCTCCATCGTCTGGGCCACCACCCCCCGATCCACTGCTTCGTTGATGGCCAGCACTGCAGCGTGGACTGGAGGCAAGGTGGGGAGGAGGCAGGTGAGATGGGACACAGAGGGATGAGACGGACCATCCGCTCTACCCCTGCATGCCGTGGGACAAGCCACTCCAGGGCGACGGTGGGAACCTGCCCTGTTTCAAAGACAAGCTGCAGTCTCCAGCACCCGGGAAGTCCCAATGTCTCACAGCAAGCCCAGGGAATGCAGAACTCCAGGTCTGCTGGCTGGGAAGGGGCTGTGCCAGCACCTGCAGCCCTGTGCAGGGCTGAAGGAGAACAACCAGGTGTCCCCCACTGCATCCCAGAGCACCACGTCCCAGTTTGCTGGTCCCAGATTTGGTGTTCAGGGTCTGTGCCAAGATCCTGCTACTGGCTGATGCCCAGCCCTGTTCCCCCCCAGGCACCCATCACCTGCTGCTTCGTCCACTGAGAGCTCGTTGGCCAAAATGCCGCCAATCTTGCTGAAGGTGGGCAGTTGCAGCCCATACTTCTCCAGCTCCCGCTTCATGTTGTTGATCTCCTCCTCTGGAGCAGAGCACAGAAGCAGCATCGCTCAGTGCCAGCCCCGTAGCCCAGCTAGGCCAGCACTGGAGCAGGGGCAGCCAGCAGAGCCCCCACTCCCTTGCCAGACCAAGAGGGGTACAGAAAACCCCACAGTGGGGTGAGCATCCCTAAGGCAGCTTTGACAAAACTCATCGAAGATCTTCACTCCCCACATCCCTCCTGCCACAGGATCCCAGAGCATCCATGGCAAACCCCCTTGGCAGCCCCCCAGCCCAGGTACCCCTGCACAGCACTATACCTGTGAAATCCACCTTCCCATACAAGTCTTGGATCGGAGGAGCCAGCCCCAGCTTGAAGAGGTACAAACTGAAAGACAAACCCACGCTGTGACACCACCTGCTTCTCCCTCCTGGCACTGCTGCATCAGCTGAGGCTGATGGGTGACACCACCAAAGGGCTCACGAGCACAAAGACGAGCCAGGCCAGGGCACCCACCTGAGCGCATGGATGCAATAGACCACCCGGGGCATGTTCTTCTTGTCATAGATATCAGTGGTCTCTGGGTGGAAGATCTGCCAGCAAGACAAGAGACAGCTCAGGTGGCAATAGTGTCAAGACAGTCCATTGGTAGGCTGGCATCAAAAGAGTGGGGAGCAGAGACGAAGCCCCCCTACCACACCAGCACCCCCCCAGTGCTGCCCCAAGGCAAAGGCCAGCGTGTCCCTTGGCTGAGGAAAGCGGGGGGGATGTTACCGAGGGAAGCCCCACGTGGCTCATGGCATCGCGCCAGTAGTTGATGTTATCCGTGTGCCGAAAGTGAAGCCCAACTGCCTGGAAGAGAGGAGATGGGGTCAGGCTGAACCCCACTTTCTCCCATCCCTGGGGTCCCCCTTGCCCCCAAAACCACCCAGCCAGTGTGGGAGGTTAAAGACAGAGACAACTGTGGCTCCCCAGGGCAGCACAGTTCAGGAACCCTGTTGCAGCCATCTGCTACACAACAGTCCCTCAGTGACTGCTGTCGGTGACTCTGCACTCACCATTGATGAAAAGGTTTGGGGCCACACCCTAAGGGGCGCACCTTCCCTCTGGTGCCACAGCCTTACCTGGTACCGTGTCTGCTCGGGGTCATAGATCTTCTTCAGGGGGACCACGGTGGGGGCAAAGCAGTGGCCCAGCTTGGCCAGGAGGACCCCATTGCGCAGGCTCTCCTCCAGCTCTGTGGGCGGGGGCAGCCCCTCGCCCAGACAGGCCTCCATCCAGCTGCCAGGGTTAGGGTTAGGGTTAGGGATGGGGCACGTCACAGACCCCCAGCACCTGATCTGGCAGAAAAGCACCCAAAGGAGATCTTCCCCAACCCCATTCCCATAAATGCCCCTGGCAGGGGAGCTCGGCAGGCCTTTGCTGCTGGGTGGTTTTCAGTTTAGGTGTATGGCTCAGTGTCCTCTGCCCAAAAACCAACCTCCCAACCACTTCTGAAGAGCCACAAAGTCCCAGGATCCAGGCAGCATTCTGCAGCGTTCCAGCCATCCTCCACCTAGACCTCTTGCCCTCACCTCCCCCCACCCCTTTTGCCCTCAAATCCAAGCTCAGGGAGCTCCCCAGGTGCAGCCCCACCGCTTGGCTTCCTCCAGATGACACAGGTACTGGTAGGCAGTGTTCTGCCTCCTCTGCTCATCCATCTCATCTGCAGTCAGACGCTCACCTGGGCAGAAAGGGGGGCCGCTGTCAGAGCCGCCTGCTTAGGGGGCCTTTTTGAAGCCCCTATGGCCACCAAAACTACGATTTGGGAAAGGAAGTCAGGCTTTGGGTGCAGCAGCCTCCCACAGCCCTCATGGGAGCGGCAGCAGAATGACGGTGACATCAGGCAGGCCCTTCTGGCAGTGGGAGGAAAGTTTCCATTTCCCTTTTTCCCAAATAACGGCCAACAGAGCTGGCAGCAGGTGGGGGAGTGCCCAGAGCCAGCAGCCGGGGCGGGTGACACGACTGCCGGTTTGGGGCCCTTTGACACTGCTGGTGCTGGAAGCACCCATGATTTCTGGGGGGCACCTGGCTGCCCCCTAACAAACCACTCCTCAAAATATGTCCCCCGGTCTGTCCCCGGGTGCCTGGCTCCTTGCCACACCTTGTCCCTCTACCCACACCCTCGGATCTGTCTGTCCCCACTGATCCCCCTGCACCCCCAGACCCCACTGTTCCCCGCATCCCTCTGCACACCCAGATGTCCCTGTCCTCCCCGGCACCCCAGACGTGCCTGTGCCCCCACGTC
>VZRZ01005651.1:0-23093 GCA_013398175.1 Climacteris rufus
TCTTGGTGACTGTGATGAGGAAAGCAGAAATTACAGTACACATCTTGCTGCAAAATTAGCCAAAGTTCAAGTGTTACTGCTCCCAACTTTTTTCTCTTAAGTTATTTTTTCATTGTACAACTGGTTCCTAATGAATCTTTTCTAGTTTTGTGCAGAGTCTTCCAAAAATGCTTCCTGGTTACATCAACTTTCCATATAGAAGCTCCTGAAATGACGTATTTTTCAACTGTGCTATGTACCGCTTTTTCCTATTCTCCTAGCGTGCTGCCAGCTCATTCTGGGAAAGAACAAAGAAAACTTTTCTCAGCTCACTGAACCTGAATGCTGCCCTTCTGCCTCATACAAACCAGGAGAAAATTTGGGAAAATACCATGTACCAGTTGTGAAATATGCAACCATTATAAACTCACAGGGAAAATAATACCAAAAACATAGTGCTCCACAAGTCCTTAAAACAGAAATTACAAAAATGCAGAAAGGGATATTGAGGAAAAGGCTCTCTTGGCTGGGTACTCTGAACTGACAATATGCTAATGCAATATAGAAAACATACATCGTACAAAGAAACTCTCCAAAGCTGTTCCTGAAACAGGATTATGCAGCACCAAACAACACAAAACTTTAATTTCTTACTGAAAGATACATACCCTTCCTGAAAGAACAACTGCTTTAACCACTCTTGAATGTGTCAAAGTCATTAACAGCACAATGATGGAAGTGTGAGATACTTTAAAGACAATATGTCTGACAGAAATTAGCCATTTAGAAAAGGTGTATTACAGACACTTAAGGTGGGGTTTTCCTTTTTGCTCTGTTAAAAAACCAAATTTCCAATGCCTTTTTTTGTAAAAGTGGAGAATTGAGTCCCTAGGTGCTCTATAATTTTTTTTTACTATCAGTAAACTCAAAAGACAATGGTACTGCTAAGCCCCAGATTTTACATCAAACTCACTTGACTGGATACTCTGAATACGCTACTCTGGATACTCTGACAATATGCTAATACAAAATTAAAAGGGTAAGTCCTACAAAGAGACACACAAGAGCTTTTCTTGAAACAGGACTGTGCAGCGCTAAACAACACAAAACGTTCATTTCCCAAAACACATACATACCCTTCCTGGAAGAACAACTGCTTTAACCACTCTTGAGATCCCAAGGTCGTACAGACAGAGAACACTTCCCTCTGCTTCCTCCAACCCAACCAGGAGCCCAGTCCTCTTCTGCCAAGAGAACTCCTTCACCACGCGGACCGCGGGAGGCTGCTCGTTCACTCCGCTGAAGCGATACGCAGAGAGCCGCTCCCCCGTCACGGAGTTCACCACCTCCAGCTGAGGGCCACACGCCAGCCACGCCAGGCCACTTCTGCCTGGAAGGGAGAAGAAAGATGACTGAGCAAAGCCCCAGCAGAAGACTGAAGCAACAGAAAAGTCACTGTCACTGGACCTTTCCCTCAAATACACCAAAGAGAGGAAAATTGATTTACCTACTTCTGCACAATTATCCAAAGTCACCCACTGCAATCCTCAACCAATACATTTTAACATTAAAGGCCCCATTAATTTGCATTTGTACTTCCCATTCCTGTGCTCAAGGACATTGACTCTTTGGGATAAGGATTACAACAGACTGATCTCTAGTCTGTATGCCATACTTGCCTTGGTTTGGCCAGAGAACACCTAAATATGTACAGAAAGACAAGCCTCAGAGCATACTTCAAATATAGCCCATCTAAACCAATTCATTTCTTGCTTAATAATTTTACTTGACACGTGACTACTCTGGGTAGGGATTTGTTACAGAAAATTATCTTAAAATGGGCACTGCATGCACAAATTTCCACTTTTACACATGCTGATGCCAGAAAGAATTTAACACTCATGATTCTTGTTTCACTGAAGAATTTAGCACCTCTTGCTTCACTGAAGAACTTCAAGCTCAAAGGAAGGATTAGCTCCACTACTGCACTTACAGTCAGGTAGGGAAGATTCCACCTGGTCTTAACAGAAGCCCAGACATCCAGACAGGCATCCAGCTCTACCTTCAGATCACCTAGAAAGTCAACCACCTAATCTGCTTAGCTGCTTCCAGCAACTCACACTGGATTCTCATCTGCATCCTATTAGATACTTGGAACTATGTGAGCAGTGGTTGAGCTAGTAGAAAGAAATACAGCCCAAAAAACAACACTATTTCTTCTTTGAAAACTGCCTTCTATTTTGTTCAAAACTGAGGAGGGCTCTTTGACTCAGCATGGTCAGCTAAATTATTTTAATAGCACAAGATTGGATCAGGCTCTTGTAATTTCCATGTTTAAATCTACTAATGGTTTAATATTAGCATTTCTAATTGTTATAACATCCTGTTTGTGCTATCAGAACCTGATGCATCTTAACAAAACAAACCTGATTCTATGAGTCTATGTTTCAGTCAATAACAACTTTATAGCAAACCCAAATTTAAAGGAAAATGCTCACCTCCAGAAAACATCCCGCACAGCACAGAGTCTAGGGTGGTCTCAGCTTCCCCAAGTGCCTCAACAGTCACCTCTGGAAAATGCAGCAGACTGCTCGTTACTTGAGCTGTTAGGTCTCTCATTTTTCACTGTAAACAAAGAAGAAAAGACAAAAATATTCTCATGTCAGCCATAAATATTTTTGAGACTGACCCAAGTTTCATCAGTATGCAGCAAAAAAAATCTACTTTAAAGAAATAGAACTCAGTTTTTCATCTCACAGCAGAGGAAAAGGAGAATTTTGTGCTTTTCCAATGCCTACAAGATCAATGAAAAGTGAGGTAGATGGATGGACAAGATAAATAACAGGGAAGAGAATAACACTCCAAGTCTACTCACACAGGTTAACAAGATGTGATCTCAGAAAAATAATATTTTATAAAATATAGAATATTTTATAAAACCTCTCCATGAAGCACAAATGTACAGCAGAAAATGAGAAGTAGAAAGGATTTCAGCACTCTATCCCATTAGCTCCCAACAGCTAAGATTCTGTATCAGATGCAGACCATTTCTCCTCAAATGCGAAAACAAACACAACCAACACAGATCAGAATTGGACATCAGAGCAAATTTACCCAGCTGTCTGCTGTGGTTCTTGTCTGACACGACTCTACTTTCATTCAAGAGTTGCAGCCTGTCTAATGTGGCTAAGCAAGCAAAAGTTCCCAAAGTCAGTGCTGAACCAATGCCTGTCCCTACATTTCTTGGTTCACTTGGACAGAGAGACACGGGTGCCAAGGGTCTCAGTACAGAACACACCAGAGGGGTATCTCACTGCTGGTCCCTCCCAGCACAAGTTCTAAAATCACAACAAAACTCTAGCATGGCCTCCTGGAACCACCAGCAGTCGCCTTGTCCAACTGCCCTGCTGCTCAAGCAAGGTCACCTGCAGCCGGCTGCCCAGGGCCATCTCCAGATGGATTTGGAATATCTAATTCTCCAACACACTTTCACAACCAGCAACCTGACAAGATCAACTGCAGAAACATCTGCAACCTGTGCAGCAGGCCCTGGTGTTTGGTGACTTCCTCCTACCAATTTAAGCATTCTGTTCTCTCCACCACACCAGTAAAACAATGTCACACCAGGAAAGGCCCATCACCCGTTTTTCCAAAACTATATCTGACACCGTAATTCCCAGAGCAGCAAGTCATGCCCTCCCTGGCTCTCACAGAGCACGGCCTCCTGCTGAAATGCTTCTGCCTGGCTACGCAGCGGCCATATTGTTGTCAGGCACCTGCAGCCTGCCCCTTCAGCCTCGCTACCGGCCCAAACGGTACACAGGAAAGTTAGTGCTGGCTGCTTTCAGACACAATGTATCTGTCACCTGCAGAAGGGTACACCTGCAGCTTTGGGAGCCACAATATATTAAACTGTTGGAGAGCTTCCAAAGGAGGGCAACAAAGACGATGAGCGGCCTTGAGGGAAAGGAGCAGCTGAGGTCACTTGTTCTGTTCAGCCTGGAGGAGACTGAGGGGAGACCTCACTGCAGTCAACAGCTTCCTCATGAGGGGAAGAGGAGGGGCAGGCACTGATGTCTTCTCTGTGGTGCCCAGTGACAGGACCCAAATGAACGGCCTAAAGCTGTGTCAGGGGAAGTTTATGTTGGATATCAAGAAAAGCTTCTTCATCCAGAAGGTAATTGGGCACTGGAACAGGCTGCCCAGGGAAGTGGTCACAGCACCAAGCAGTTCAACAAGTGTTTGGACCATGGGCATATGGTGTGACTCTTAGGGATGGTCCTGTGCAGGTCCGGGAGCTGGACTTTGATGATCCTTGTAGGTCCCATCCACCTCAGCTTACTCTGTAATGCTGTGTGAGAGCCTGTAATATGTTATGGTCTTCAGATCACACAAGGGCCCCAGTACCAGCAGCTGGTGGCACCACAGCATGTCAGTACCCGAAGTCAGGTCACAGGTAACTCTGGTCCACATCTGCAGTATCAGCAAGTGGGGCAGGGATGGTCTCAGTGCCAGAAGCCGGGCTGGAGACCACAGTTACAGTGCGCACATGTCCAAGGGTGGTTGTATTTTTCCCTAGCCTGATGTGCACATGTAAATTGCTAGCAGATTTCAGGTGGGCTAGGTGAGTAGGAGGACAACCTGTAGCTGGGAAGATTCCATCTCAACTGGAGGGCAGGGGGGCAGCCCAGGGTGGGGGCACAGATAATTGCTTGAAGCTATGATGATCTTCTGGAGCTCTGTAAAGGTGGGGAGGGGTGTGGGAAGCTACAGGCAAGAGAGGGGGATTTGTGGTGAGTTGCCATAGTGCTCGATGGGAGGCATTAAAGGCACAGCCCTGGCTCTAGCAGCCTGTGTAGCCAGACATGCTCTTGTCATGCAAGTGCATGGTGCATGTTCAGCCTCCTGTGTCAGTCATATAGCAGAAGCAGCCAGGACACATTTCTTCTTAAGCTGTTCTCTAGGATTTAAAGAGTTCAGTTTGGGTAGTGGTGAAAGGAGTGGCTATTGATGAGAAACAGAGGCTTTTTGTGTGTGTGTGTGTGTGTGTGTGTGTGCGTGCACACTTGTGACCAGGCGGAAAGCAGCAGCCACGTCCACGGGTCTAGGACAGAAACATCCCCAAGTCAGGGCAGGCTCCTAGGGCCAAGAAGGAAGATGCTCTGGGTGAGCAGATTTGTAACATTGTGCCACTACTTGGGAAGGCACCGACATAAAATGTTAAGCTCTGCAATAACAAATTCACTAATTTAAACAAACAAATTTTGGGGGGGGGTTTGCATTTCCATGTTAATAATGGTGAGCAAGATGGGAGAGTGTTTTCACTGTTGTGCTAGAATCCACTGGACCACCAGCACAGAAGGATGGTGAGAGAGTGGGAGCACATCCAACAGCTACAAAAGCTGTACTAAGGCTAAAACATCACTTCTCATGCATAGAAGAGGTATGGCACAATAAAGCTTCTGTCCCCTATAAAGGTGTACAGAACAAAGCATCCATTTTCTTTACTTAGGTGTTAGAAAGACACTCTCATTAATACCTTGTGCAAGAGTGAAGTTAGGAAACATAAAGGAGATTAAAGATCACTGTTTGAACAGTTGTTTAAGAACATGGTTACTAAAAACTAACTGATTTTTGATTCTAATGTTAGGGATCAATTAATTACACCTTTAACAAATTATTGGTTTAGAGTTTATCTGTAAATCTAGCTCTAATACATCGCTTTATTCAACACCATTTTATAGGATTCACTATAGCCTGTACTTTTAGAAACCAAGCATATGGAGCAAATATTTTTGCCAATTTTAAAGTAACTTAGTCTTTTATAGTACAACCTGGAAAGGTCTTGGAAATTAATGATGCTTTGTGCTAATCCCACATGGTACTGCTTGTTCTTTTTCCAGTGTTAGGTGATTTTTAAGAGCTCTTTGCACACAACAGGTGCCAGGCCTCTGCTTGCACCGTAACTGATCATCATCAGGTAGCTCTGCTCTGGGCTGGTCTGACTCTATGCCAGCAGAGCTGCATTATAACCTGGCCAGGCATCCTCCAGCACTCCTTGCCCAAGACCACAAGAGATCCCACTCTAAAAAAACAACCAAGTGCATCCTCTTCATAGGTTTGCAAGCCCTGCTGTCCAGTAGGAGTGCCCCCAGCGAGTTTAAATTAGGAAGCAAGATTTATAAACATGCTTGAAAGCAGTGCTGAGTTCCAGGATGACAGAAGTTTAGCTAACATTTAAGTAACACTTCAAACCAGTAAACACCAGACATTTGCATTACACTTAGGTGAATGCTAATAAAGGAGAGAGAAAACCTGACCAGTCTACAACAGTGTATTAGCAAAATCTGATTTTAATTCTTCTTTGAATAAAATCTTACCTGTCCCATGTTATTGTTGGATCCTGCCGAGATGGCACACCATTCTTGTCCTTTAAGGAAGACACCATGCTCAGAAGCCACAACAGGTCAGATGAAAAGTAAAGGTTTTCCTGTGTCCTGGACTCCTGGGGTTATATTTGCTTGTGCTGTTCGTTTTCACAGAAACCACACACCTACCTCCTGCACCCTTCTCTCGCTGTTATTAAAATCCCAGCTGTAGTATCAAAATACAAGCAAGCAGTCATTCACCAATAATTCATGTTTCAGTTCAGATTCAAACCAAGTGCTGCAGCCACGCACAGCACATCAATGATGCCAAGGGATGAGCCTGCTCTTGAGTCATGACACAGCCACGGAGTAACTGATCTGAATGAATGAACACATCAGTAACCATAACTTGCATTTTTCCCTCTACCTCAAATATTGGTCACCCACACAGTCAAGTGCTGGAAAATGCATTTTATTTTAGGAACAGCTTTAATTCAAAAGGAACCACAGAATATTTATCTTCAAGCATATCAAAGAGACTCATTATCTTGACTGGTGAAAAAAGCATTCCTGGAACGGAAACCCAGAAGTTTTGCACAGAAGACAAAAGTACGAACAAAAGAAGAAACAAACACTATCCTATTACCTAAAATTCTATTTCAGTATTTTCAGACTGATCTACACTACATGGTGACAAGCACTGCCTAACTACTCATGAGAACCTATGGATTGGTTTCTGCCCGTAGCTTCTCTTTTCCCACCAGAAATCACCAACTATGCTATTTATTAGTTACATATTAGTTACATTGGGATGATGAAATTGCAGCAAATAAATTTATTGCACTCACAACCCTGAGAGTAGTCTTCCACGAGAGGAAGTTCTGATGGGGGATTAAATTAGTTATCTGCACCCTTATTTGCACACTGGCCATGTACAAATATTAAGGCAAATACACAAAGTCAACATGAAGTAGTGCTTTAAGAACTGAATGGCTATCAAAAGTAAAATAGAATTGCTTTAACTCTCTTTTGTGTTATAACCTGAAATGAATACTTTGATCAGCCTTAGCTTCTAAACATTTGAAGAAAAAAAAAGTCTTACGGATATTTGTGTTAACTTTCTGAGGTAACTCAAGAGAGTAATTTCCACTGGAACATTTCCTTCTTTTACAAAATACCTTCTAACAACAGCCCTTAATGTTATTCATTCTCCCATCACAAATATCTCCTATGTGTTTCTTGGAAATAAAATCTGCCATTACACCTAATTTTATTCTTTCTGAAAGGTAGGATTCTGCTGTCCCAAGACTCCCAACCTTGCAGTGGAGTTTGCTCTGGGGTTACATCCCCAAAGGTACAGACGCACAATTTCGCCATCCAACACTGGATTAAAGCAGATGCATCAATGCACTCTTGAGGAATTTTAGCATTTCTGTAGGGGATAAAAATGCACCCTGCAAGGAATTATTTTCCTATAGAAAACTTCAGAATGTTCTATTTAGTGATGAGCTGTAGTTCCTGTGAAATTCCTATCTTGTTTGCAAGAAAACTGCAGCTCTATGCCCCTGCAGTCTTCTGCACCCATCCACCACCACCACCACATCACACTTCTTTCTTTCACAGACCCCTCATGCCCTTCTCCAGCACTACAAGTATTATCTCCTTCTCAGACAGATGTGCAAACATCTGCAAATCATCTTTTCCACTCATGCTTCACATACTTGTAGCAAGCCTACACAAAAAACACCCACATAAAATCTATTTTCTCCACTTTGCTATAAACCCATCCTCGAGTTGGCATCGTAATGTCAGCCAGATGCTTCCTTTTCTCAGGCTCTAAACAGAATGTCCTTCAAATTTCTGAACTCCAACTCCTGGTTACATTATGGTCACACTCCTTGGGAAAACTGGTCTGCACTGGAGAACTATGCAGTGAATCCAAGTTACAAAGTGGAAAAAGAGTAAAACATTTTAACATGTAATTAAAACTTCTTTAAATTAAAAAATTACTAGAAAATTGCAAACCTTTAGGAAATTATTAAATAATAATGCCAATTGCCTTTTATTGGTATTGCTTGCTTTCTTTTTAAGAACAGCCATATGAGGATAATTTAGCTGAGGGGTAAATAAAATAGAGGCTAAATATTAATAAAATTACCTAATACTATGTTTTCATTTGTTCTAATTGATTTTTATACCAAAAAAATACACATATATAAGTATAAATGACAGAAACATGTTAAAACCCTATTAAGCAATCTTCACTAGCGTTTCATCAGTTAATTCCATTTGACAGTAATCGAAGCATTTTATACTCTTTCACACTACACAAAGCAACCAGATTTGCCATCTCTATTCCGGTTTTGAAAATTTGACCTTTCACCCCATTTTCTGAGCTATTCATTGCACTTCTGTGCAATGTGAATATAAAAAAAATATTGTACAACTTCCCTCCCCTTACCTCTTTGACTGTATGTATATTTTTGTTCAAGTACAAAGCACAGAGAGAAAAATAATTACTAACCTGACTGAAAGGTCTCAACCAAACTGCCACTTTCACACTTGAAACATCTGACATTTTTTTAAGCTTTCTTTCAGTCTTAAATACTTCCCCAAGGAGAAAAATATCCAAGTGCCTGCAATTGCTTCTCTAGAATGACTTTTCTGTGATAGAAAAATCATGGCCCCAGAACAGTCTTTTTTCACAAGCTTAGTCTGTTATTAATACATTCATTAAGTACAAGCTATTAGTTAATAAATAAATTATATCTTAGAGTAACTGTAGTAGTTTTTACTAATTGAAAAGTTTAATATCAGGTTCCACCATTCTGTAGTCTTCAAAGTTGCATCCATATATAAATTAACATACAGAAAAATAATCCATTGTCTAAAAGACTGCACATCAAAATAGTACTTCCATGTCTGCTTTTAAAAGAATAGGTTTGTGACTTTATTTATACAAATTGAAACTTTATAGGGACATATACTCCTTAATCCAAGACTGTGAATGAAATAATTATTCAAAAATATGGTTTGTAACTAAGATTTCTGTACATTTTTGTACCCTTTTCAGACTATTATATTACCTTTACCATCAGGTTTTCAGTGCTGTGATATGTAGGTTTCAAATACTGCAAAGCATGTTTACAGACAATAAGTACTTCAATTATGGTAGCATTCATACTACGAAAACAATTTTGGCCGAAATTTCCAAGTATGTGGGTAGTACCCCTTTAAATCTGATATGCTATTTTAAGCATCACACCATCTATACAGTCAACTTTCTGCTGACAACAAATTTTAAGAGCTACTGACATATCTGAGGTGTGATCTGGTTTTATGAACTAAAGAGCAGCTTTCCCAAAGTTTAAGACAAATACAAAAAAAATATTGCACAGCTTAAAACACAATTGTTTACATTCTGACTTCAATACAGTACAACTCAACCGTGAATGTAAGGAATTACCAGTTTGTATTGTAAGTCCAATTATTTGTGCCAGAAGATCAAACATAATTTCTAAAGTTAAAACTAGTATGTTTAAAATGTTTACTTGTTATAGGAATTCTAAACAAACTTTTAAAAAGCTTTTGGAATCACTTTTGAGAGTCTGTAACTCCCACAAACCAACATTAAAAGTTCTGAGCAATACAGGTCATTCAACCCAATATTCCCTCAAAAAGCTATCAGACAGTAAGCACATTGTGAAGTATACATTTTTATTTAACATTCCTAAAATAAGCTGTATTTACATATTATATAAATGTATGAAGTCTTAATATAAAATAGAAAACTGCATTGACTGAGGAAATCACACTCCATATGGAGTTACTTACTGAAGACCATTTTTTATGAAATTTTACAATAATTTATATAAATTATCTCTTCCAAATTAGATGATTTTTCTTCTTTTTACTAATTCACACAATTTTGATGACTTTACAAACAGTGGTGTACATTATAAACTTAAAAAAACAGCTACAGCATCTTCCGGCGCACAACTGGCTTTGGAAAATTAGACAGTCTTTTTTTGTTCTTTCTTAGAGTCTTTCCTGCTGCGTCTGTGGTTTCTTTCTGTTTGGTTCCATCCACTGGACTTCCAAAAGGAGAGATGAATTTTATTTCCACTGGTGGAGGTGACCAAGAACTTTCTTTTGTGGTTCTGAAAAGAAAGACAGGCATCAAATCAATCTTTCACTACTAACAGTATTTAGTGGAGGAAAAAAATGACACGGATTACAAAATCAATTCTGAAGAAATATGCACAGGCTTCTTTGCAAATAGAATTAGGGCAGAAAAGGTACATAAATAAGGTTCATTTTGCTTTCACTCCTTACCAGGCTGTCCCAAGCATTCTCAGTCAATATTCATAAAAGCTTTTAGAGCTGGTAAGAGGCAATTTGTCCTCAAATAGTTTTCCAGAAGGAACCAGGAAACATCTCCAGAAAAAAGGAGCTCCCTTTACTCATTGTCTGGCCACTTCCCACCTCATATGGGAAACTAAACTGTTAAGAGTGTGGTTTCATAAGGTGGAATGTGGAATAAGAGAACAGAAGAGCATTGCAATGTCACCACTGCAATTAGTAGCCACCTGACCTTTTCTATCCCTTCCCTCTTCTGTTTCCATTAGAAAACCAAACCCTTAATCAGGAAAAAGGTGCCTATTAGGCCAGCAAGCTGGACAGGCTGATAGAGTGAGAGAACTGCACAGCCAAGTGAGGAAGAAGTAGCTAGGTGCTTACCAGCTGCTTCCCTATTAAAATAAAGAAATGCAAATAACTATTCCAAAGTTGTTTCATACTTGCTTGCTTTCTTCATTTTTGATTTTGGAGTTCTACCTCTCTTCAATTTTTGCTTTCCCCCAGGCTCTATGGATTTGGTATCTTCTTCCTCTTTAGCTGGAAGCTCCTATATTAAGGCAACAAAAATGTTACTCAGTAACAAGTTCTTACACTTCTATGGAATAGTAATTAATGTTTCTTTCATGAAGACATCATGCCAAAGTTATTTCCAAAATATTCATAACCCTTTGTTTGCAAAAACAAACCATCCACAAATTATTTTACCATCCTAAAAGTTAAAATTCCAAAATTAACAGATAACATATCAAGTAAGTTTAAAGAAAGCCACTGTGCCTTTTGTTAAAGGCAAAACAGTATTTATCAGTTCTCGACTTGCATGGAGTCCAAACTGACTTTTGTAGCTAGTTTTCATGAAGAAAAACAATAAATTTTTAAGCTGATTCATTTAAAACGCCTTTTAGATACGCTTCAAATTAAAAAGGCAAAGCATTGAAAAGTATGATCTCAAAAAGTGCTACACAACAAAAATCAAGAACATGGCACAACTGAAGTTTTTACTTACTGTTTCTTTCACAATTCGGGAAATGCTAGCCACATTTTTTCTCCTTGACCTCAAAAGAGGGGGTGAAAAGACAAATTGAGAAGACAAATCCGGGTCTAAATCCTTAAACTGCAGAGGATGGTCTGTTTTTCCAGCTAAAATGACAATGGCATTGTTAGCATATGTTATACATGAGGATCAATAATATTAAATTACAGCTGATAAATCAGAGCACAATAGCTTCCTGAAAAAATGGCAAAATCAGGTTTATAAACACTTCAGGCAAAGCTACTTTTCCCCTAGTAACTTCCTCTTGAGATCCATTCTTTTATCATAAATTGTGAAACAAAACTAAGTCAGTGTAGTGATTCTACCTGCACTTACATAATCGAAGGTATTATGCTCAAGAGGCATCAACAGTCCTTACAGATCCCAAAAAAAAAATTATCATGTAGTCTAATTAAAATACTCCTATGTATACTAATTCCATTGACAAAGTATACACCCATGAAAAATAATCAAATAATTTAACTGTATAGTATGTTGCAAGATGCAGCTCACTTGAACTTAAAAACTCAACAGAATTTGGAAGTGTACACCCTTTCTTTCTCTGTTGAGGGGAAGAGATGGCAATCACATATTCACAAATAATCTCTGGTTTTCAAAATGTGATAAAAATTAAGTTCCTCACAAAAATATAGCTTAAATTTAATTTCACTGCTTAGACCAGCCTCATAATCTGTTTCAGAACTAAGCAGGCAGTCACATAGAGTTCAGCCAAAAGATTAATTGCCTCTTGGCAAATTTTTTCTTTTGCATGCTTACATTCTTTACAATATTTAAAGCCATCCTCACAGTTTGTTTTCTGTGGTTTAAAGAGGAGGAATATGCCCCATTTTGTACATAAACATAATGCACCTACCTTCAGATTTCTTTGTCAGCTTTGTGAGAGGAGGAGAGAAAAGGAAAGACTCATTTTCCTCAACAGACAGTTTCTCATGCTTGACAGTTCTGCGGGATCTGGTTCTTGTAACACGATCTGTTAGAGCTCTTGATGATTGCTCATGTTCTGATGGGTTTATGCCTTCAAGCAGCAAAGGACTGCCACCAGGTCCTTGGGAGAAGGTCTCCTCTGACAGTGATCGCCTCTTTCTGCCCCGACGCCCCGTCCTTACTGTAGTCCTGGGTGTGGCTGGCTCCTCGCTTGGCTGTGCAGGGGTTAGCTCATGAGTAACCATTTTTTCTGGATTCTCCTGTGGCACTCGTCTAGTTCTTCTCTTAGGAGTATCAAGGACTTCTGTTTTCCCACCTGAATGTATGTCTTCCTGAGTAGAGGCAGACTCTGGGTCTGCCAAGAGATTTTGTGCCGCCTTCCTAGCACTTCGTCTAGGCGTGGAAGGAAGTTTAAATTCTGTTTGAGGAAGTGATGATTTAGACAGATTAAGATCAGAATTTTCTGAAACTTCTGATGAACTTATCTTTCTTCTTCTGCCTCTTTTAGCTGGCACAGGTAAAAGGAGTTGGTCAGTAAGATGCACCTCTTGATCCTTTACAGTGTCTTCAGTAAACTGTAAATTTAAGTTTTTCAATTTTCTTGCACTTCTACTGGGACTGACTGCTGTTTTCACCTTATGATCGGTGTCTGTCTGGCCAGTTTCTGGATTTCCAGCTGAACTTTTTCCTCCTTTAGTCCTTTTGGAAGAAAAAGAAGCAATGCTGCTGCCTTCAGTAAGAGGTGTTTCCTCATCAGCCTCTTCTTGGAGTTCAGAAGCAGCTTCCTTTGCCCTCCTTAATCCTCTTCTTGGAGTAACGGCTATGGACTGCGTACTGTCAGACAAGGTTTGTCCACCAGAATGGCTGCTTTCTGTTTTTTCTAAATTAGACAGTTTAGGTTTCCTACCTCTCCTAGGAGTAACAGGAGTAACAGGTATTTGCTCCTCTTGAGCATTCTCCTCTGTTTGGAGACTGGAAATCTCAGATATGTCTTTTGTTCGCCTGGTACTTCTCCGAGGAGACAGTCCAAGCAGAGCTGGTTTGTCTGTCTTCAGCAGCTGCTGACTGCCTGCTGACAGAATACTCCGACTTCTACCCAGCTGTCCCCTTGTGCGTGTTCTTGGAGCAACGGCATAATGATGTCTGCTGGTTTCCTCTCCCACTCCTTCTGGCACAGGTGTTAAGGGAGCTTTTGCCTTCTGGAATCTAGTTACCTTCTTACCTATGGTTTCATGAATAGATTGTTCTACAACTTCAGATGTAAATTCTTTACTTCTTGTGTCTTTGATTACATCCAGTAAGTTCTCAGCAATGGCAACCTTAATAGGCTCAGGCACATATGGGAGTGACTCTGTAATATTTTGAGATTCCTGATCACCAGTTACAGTGGATACTGAGTTTGTAACATGTTCCTGGCTTTCAGTATTTCCTAAATTGGTCACAGGTTTTTCCTCTGTTGTTGTGTCATCCGGTTTAGAAGCATGTACTAATGTAGGGTCTCCCATCTCTGCTTCCCCTTCTTCTCCTTCCAAAACTAAGGTAAAATTACTCTGAGATAGAAAAAGGTCTCCATCTCCCTCAGCTGCATCACATTCAGTATCTTTATTATCAGGCAAATCACATGCAAACTGTTGCTCTATATTTTCATAGCTGTAATGAAGACTGCCTGATGGATCTAGTTCACTATATGGTGATGTTTCAGGTGCTCGTTCTGAGGTATCTTCAATAACCTAAAGTTAAAAAATGTCTGTTAATACTTTATTCACCACTCAGGGAACTAGATGAAACTCAGGACAGTGAAAAGCTGCTTTACCTTTCAGATCACCCCGAATGTGAAATATAGAATGTACTCTGTTTCTGACATTTCTGTTCAGAACTAGTAATTTGTCACTGCCCATGAACAGGGAGCAGTTTTCCAAAACAAGGTGTGTATGCAACCATCATCACACTGCAGTGCCTTCTGAACTACTCCACCTTCACAGTGACCCACTCTGCCTCTGACAGGGTGAAATACAACTGGGTCCTCAAAGTTTAAAATTTTGGTCATGATAGTTGTGACTGGAACACTTGGTCAGATTGGCCAGGTATCACATCCAACAACTCAACACTGCACTTTAAGGAGTCACTTGGATTGCATGAGGTAACACATGCATTCTAAATACCTCCATCTCATGAAGGAATACCTTGGCACCAAAACGAGCTCATTACTGGGAATTCTGTTTGTGTTAAGAATAAACAAATAGTAACAGATCTAAGCACCTAAATCATTCTGAAAGTGAGCGTAGTTCCCACATCTTTTTGTCATTTGGTAAACCTGCACTCCTGTAACTTTCTTATTGTCTTTAACATTAAAACTGTTTAAGTCAAATAAAAAGTTTAAATTCAAGTAAACCAAATTAACGCACAGCTATCCTAAAAAATAGTTTAGGCCTTTATTTTGTTTGCTCTCAAAGGCCTAAGTCTTGACAAGTTCCATTCATGTTATAAGAACAGAAAAAGCACAAGAGAAAAACAACAATGAGGTTTTAAGTTGTGTTAAGCAGCTCAAGAAACTGACACATTTTTGAGTGCCTCCTAATTGTCAGTAGAACAGGTCTGTCCTCAATTTGCAAACTGTTTTCTATTTTGCAGAAAATAGGAAAATATTTTACTTACATTCATTTCCTCAGTTTTAGGAGGATTGTTAGAGACTTCTTCAACTTCAGCTGCTTCATGGTTATATTCTTCAGGTAAATCCACACGCTTGCCCTCGAGGCGATTTTCAGAAGGAGGATTGACCACATCCTCACTGTCAAGAATACTTATCACAGCTAGAAGAGATTTATGTGATTTTAACTTAACTGTTACATAAATGACATAAGTTTAATCAAAAGGAAGTAACAGAGGGAACAGGAGCCAACAATATGGTTATGGTTCTCCACCCTGACACATATATTGGGCTTTCTCCAAAAGCCAGAAGCCAAAACTATTGTGCTGGTTTGGGCTGGGATAGAGTTAATTTTCTTCATAGTAGCTGGTACTGCTGTATTCTGGATTTGTGCTGAAGACAGTGTTGATAACATAGGGATGTTTTAGTTACTGCTGAGCACTGCTTACACAGCAGAGCCAAGGTCTTTTCTGCTCCTCACACCATGACAGCAGTGAGTGGGCTGGAGGTGCACAAGGAGATGGGAGGGTCAGTCAGGACAGCTGACCCCATACATCATACCCCACACCATCATATGGCACCATGCTCAGCAGAAAAGGCAGCGGAAAGAAGTAAGAAGCAGGAGACATTCAGAGTTATGGCTTTTGTCTTCCCTTTATACTTGATGGAGCCCTGCCTTCCTGGAGATGGCTGAACAGCTGCCTGATGACGGGAAGTGGTGAATAAATTCCTTGTTTTGCCTGACTTACATACAAGACTTTTGCTTTCCCTATTAAGCTGTCTTTATCTCAACCCACAAGTTTTCTCACCTTTAGTTCTCTGATTCTCTCCCCCATTCCACCCACAGGAAATGAGTGGCTGTGTGGGCCTGAGTTGTTGACTGGGTTTAAACTGTGACAACTACAGATCTGGTAAAGGAAGTGGCCCCACAGTAAGAAACAAGAAGGAGAAAAATCAGCTGTCAAGTCCACAGAGGAAAAAAAAGACAGATGAAAAGGTGGCTGGAAAGCCACACTGGTAGTTTCTTCAGGCTGAATACTGAGGATGCATCACCTTTTAAAATAGTAAATCAAACAGCAGATCCCATGGCACACAAATTAGTAGTGGTGTACATTAAAACAAATATTGTTCTCTCCTTACAATATTTTAAGTTCTACCAGCATTCTCAATATTTTGATCAAGAACAAGAAGATTTACTATGCACTTTCTACAAGGACTTTCTTTAAGGAGGGTGTTCTCTCTATAGTTTAATCAAAGTTGGCAGTAACATGTTAGGACTATTTCAATCTGAGACACCTAAAGGTATGCAAATTACACATTTCACTTGAGGAGCTCTGCTACCTTAATACACAGAACATTTACAACATACATTCACTGTCTGCCTCCAGGGATTCAGAGAGCTGTGGATTTGTAGCAACCAGTATGGCTTTTTCTTCTGATGAAGAGGTCATTTTGGACTCCTGGTAGTCTGTTTCACTTCATAAACAGAAAGAAATTCATCATAAATTTTGAAAACAAACCTATAAGAGCTTTACAAGATACTTTCTCACTGTAAAATCTTCAAGTTTCAAACCAGAAAAAAACACAAGAAAAACTAGAAATTCCTCTATCAACTTACTCAATTTGTGACTCAATTTGTAACTCGCTTTATGCAATGAATCAAGTACTTAACATTCTTTCCAGCTATCTAACACTAGATAATAACGTAATAGACTTGTGTTAAAGAATAGTGTATTATTTGTTCTCTGTAGAAAGAGGGTAATTACTACAATACAGGTTCTGAATAAATTGAAAGAAAGTCTGTACAGGTGAAAGTTACCACTTAAAATTAAGCATTATCTCATTGCTAACATTCTGTCTTTTTCACTAAGCAGCTGCAGCTTTTAAAGTACCCGGTGAGCAAACAGCTTCCCTTTCCATAAACAAATAGACGCTAATTGAGCACACACAGAAAACAGAAATTAAGTGTATAAAATACTGTCAGAAAGCATTCAAACTCCAAAATAAACCCACTGAAGTTACAAGAATCTCAGGATTAGTTTTTAACTACACCATTTTCAGAAAAAAGCAGGGTTTATAGCCACATATATCTGCACAGTAACTCTCAAACTGTAACAAGGTCTATATAGACTGTTGAATGAAGTCTTTATCATCATACTTTGGGTCTGCAAGGATTTGAGAGAAAAGGTTCAAACTGACAGCTACTCAACGTGCATTACATTCATGCCAGATTACTTTTGCTCACAGACAGAATGGAATAGACAGACCCTTATATATAAGAACACAGGAAAGAACCAATCCCAGGTCAAAACCAGTTTTCAAACACAGAAAAGCCAGCAGCTGTATGTTGTGTGAAAAGATGTATCTATAAGCTCACCCTTCACAGGCAGCCCCAAAAGTAGCAGCCTCAGCAGCTTTTAACACGGATTTATCATCCTCATGAAGGGTATGACATTCAGCATTTGATTCTTCCACAGATCCTACAAAAACAAGAAGATGGATGACTTCCCTATTGCACTCAATATTACTTCTTTTAAATTGCTCATATGATTTTCAAGTGATCCTTTATGCATTTCATCTAGGACAAAATAATGCTACCAAGACACCAATTGCATAGAAGATCTGCAAGAATTTCTTCTTTTCAGTAAAACAAGAAGCCTGATGCATAATTTCAGACAAATTATGTAAAAAACCCTGCAAACCACAGAAGTACCCCTACAACATAACCAGAAGCCCAAGTTTTCAACATGTATCCCTCTCCAAACTCCCACAAATCACTGCTGCCTTTCAGCTGCAACTCACATAAAAATTGCCAACCAAGGAAAGTAAATATTCATAATGTCCAGGATACCTAAAAAGGGACTGAAAACATAGTAATTTTAAAAGCCTAGGGCACTTGTGAACATTCATCATTAACTGCTGCACTCCTCAGTAATTTAACCTTCTGAAGACATTTGAAAAATCCAGAAACTACAACAGGATGAAACACACCTGCTTCTTTTCTTAGTTCTGGAGGATCTGGTTGTTCCATCTGGAAAGGTTTATCTTCAACCATTTCACTTTCTTCCTCCTTCTCCAATTCTTGAACATCAGCAGTTTCTTCAGTGGAAGAATTAGCTGGTTTAGCAGCTATAAAGATGACATCATCTTCAAAATCACCAGGTGATTTTGCATCATGATACTCCAAAGTAGTCTGGTCTGACCTGACAGAGAAGTTACTATTTTCTTTGCTGACTTCCATTTTCTCCAAATCACCTCCAAGTATGCTTTCTGAAGACTCCTGCAACTCAGCACTATTGCCCCCAGGACTGCCCACAGTGAAGAGAGTTGTTTTATCTCTACTTTCAGACCAAGTATCTCCCACCAAGCCATGACTATGCTCAGATGAAGCTCCGAAGAGTGCTTTATCATCTTCTGTTACCTAAAAAAAAGTTCAGATCAGCAACATGAGTCTGCTCTTTGGCAAAGCAAAACAAAAACCCCAACAAACATACTGATATTTCTAAGTTACACCTGTCCCCTTAGCAAGGCAATAAAAAATTAATTCTCACTGTAGCACAATCTTAGATTTAAGGCTGAGTGTAAAAATTAATCACACTTTTAAGTGCTTAGTGAATTTCCACAACAGTGAAGAACTAAGTCAGTCTTTTAAGTGTTTGCTCATAATGTCATCTCAAGGCTCTTCACTGGGTTTACTAGTGTATGTTCATGAAGACAGAGCTTTACCTAATAAAATCATTACTCAAGATTTCTCTTCTTTATGCTTGCCCTTTCAACACATATGCAGCACTTAAAATATGCTTGCGTTCACTATGCCTGTGGCATGGAAGAAGTAATCTGGCCACAGTGCCACTTCTAGTAAGAATTTCATACAGGAGAGACCACTTTTTGTTACAATTGAGCAGTTCTTTGTCACACACAGAAAGCTCACACATGCAGATACCAGCACATGCCCCTGTTCTGCCCCTGATTTGGGTACACCAGCAACTGCCTGAGGGGCTGAACCGTGGAATCCAGCTACACAACAACTACAGGAGCAGAAGGGGCCACAGTTGGTCAGATGGACCAACTGCATTTGAAAACTACACAGACGCTATCCCTGGTGCAAGGCAAGGAGCAAATCCGACAACTTTAGGGCTACAGAAAAAAAACCACTACAGCTCTCTTCATCTTGTCTCTTTCTTCCTCAATTTATGTAAACCAAACAGTGCAAAAAGACATGCTGAAAGTCATGCAGCTTGTCATATTTGTTGCTTTCCCAGATGTTCAATTGGCAAAATTTAACAAACCCAAACAAGTGGCTCAATCTATACTGCTTACCTTCCTGCAACACCACCATCTGAAAAGGTACTGAAAGCTGAACTAACATTTTGAACAACCAGAGATTCTAACAATATCCGAGTAAAACCCAGCAAGGTCCCTGACACTTATTATGAATATGTTCCTGCAGGAATGTGATGCTACAGAAAGTCTAACATAACAATCTTTTTTCTTTTTACCAAATTTTGCCATTCTGATTCACAATCCAAATTCTCAGTATAAGGAGTTTTGGCAAGATTTAAAGTGTAAATTAAATCACAGCATTATCTGCAAAAATCACTAACTGCTGCCCAGCTTACCCCAACAGTCCATCTTGCATTTGAGCTCTCTTCCCTGAAAGATATTCTAGGTTCCTTTGCTCGTAGAGGAGGAGTGACTGATCGTCCTGGGGATGCAGAGGGAGTTGCTAGGGGTGTAGTGCGAAGGCTGGACCTTAGAATAGACTGAGGAGTAAAGCCAGGAAAACCAGAGGAAGATGTGGCCAAAACTTTAGCTCTCTAGGAAAAGAAATAAAACATTTAATTTTAAACAAGTTAAATCTTCAAAACAGAAGACTGCACTTAAAATGACAAAAAATAAATTAGCTCTAATTACAAACTGGGTTTATAGCAGCAGAGAGAACATTTTGCCTTTGCACTGTTTTTACAAGAATACAAGCATTTTGAAGATAAAATCCCATGCTTTCTATGTGTCTCTTTGGTTTTGCAATGCCAACAAAAAAAAGTTATTTTTCAAAATGATTTATTGAAGAAAAATCGATATGGCATCTTGTTTTCTGCAAGGTTATCTCCTATCCCACCAAATTTTGCAATTTCTACACTGCTCTTATAAAAGGCACGCAACTTCAACTTCACTTTGCACAGCAGCATTTTCAATCACTGTATCTGATAAAAACAAATTTATTTCACAAAGCTATGGGACAAGCTGTCCACTGCAATGAGTTGAGAAGTAAACTTTCCCTCTTCAAAACTGTTCCCTATTTTACTGCTTTCAATAAGCACATGCATACTGAAAGTTTCAAACCCCAAGTGTTTCTGCTAAATACTTCAGTGATTTCACTTTAAACAAACCTCACGAGTTTTTTGTCTGGTTGGTTGCTACTGACTTTTTAAAATACAAACCTTGACCACAAGAGGAGTCTCCAGTAAATTCAGCTCTGATGCTCTAGGAAGGTTCTTTTGGGAGGTGGAGTGATGTGTATTTGGTCTCAGTGGGCTGGATGCCATGAGGGAAGTGGAAGCTCTGCATGGGGACTGCCAGCTCTCGTCCTGTGCCACAGAGCGGGAAGGAATGGGACGAACCACCAAATCCAGCAATCTGTTAAGATACACAATTTAAACTATGAACATAAATAAATAAATGAAAAAAAGTCATGCTCTGTTCATCTCAGATGATGCAGGACAAAAACACTGGATTAAAAAAGAAATAAAACCTCACTGCTGGGGTGATGTATCAGACCCACAAACAAGTAACAGGCACTTTGGGGCATTTTTTCATTATTTCTTTACATTTCATACCTAATTTCTAAATCCCTGCCTCTGACATAAGAATAACCCAATTTTATGCTGCACAAGTGACCTAATTCTCAGCTGTGCAGAAAACTAATCCACATTTCAATACAGGATTCCAAATTCTCCACTTAATTGTGTCCCTAATGCAACAGAATCCTTGGTAAACAAAAGAGTATATACACACACACGTAAATACATATATACATATGACAAACAACACCTTTTAGAAATATAAAGTTTGTAGATCACTATACCTTGAACATTTTTGAGATAATTTTGTAATAGGTGTCCCAAGAAATGCATCAGACAACTCTCCACCAGGGAGAGGATGTGTACTGACTGCTGGCTCTGTAGTTCTAGGACTAGAACAAAAAGCAAAACATAACTGAATTTTATTCCCCTGAAGTCCAGCCATACCAGAATTCAAGTTTATTTGACCACATCCCGTGTATGCCAATCATCTGACAGTTACAAGCCTCTTCTCCACTCCTTGTAATTGTGCTTACTTTTAAATAACCAAGCAGGAAGTGGTAAAACATTACTGTGATCACACAGACTAGTCTTTAAAAGCCTGTGCACCAACAGCTTGATGGCAATGACAGATTGAGTTTCAGCTATCTTTAACACTCTAAACACGCTACCATTACATAAATACACATATTTGTATAGAGTTTATCATAGTAGAAAAACTTTCCAAATACTACTTATGATAAATTGACTCTTAAATGTTATACACTCTATGTGCAAGAAAACAAAACAACACTTTATTCACATGCACCTTCCCATCAAAATACTAACAAGTCAAACAGAATTCTCTCTGTCTCTCACCCTTCCACTCACTCTCCATCCCCGCATCCTCTTCCCTCCCTCTCCAAACACGTAGCTCAAGATTAACCTCTATGAAAAGGCTGCTTACCTATCATATTGTGAGGTATTTGTTTTCTGCTCATTTCCTAACCACACTTCTCCAATTTTGGACAACACTTTACTGATGAAAGTTGCTCTTGTATGCACATTTCCCGCATTACCCTGCCTTGTTACTGTTGACAATGGCTTTGGCCTTGGGACTGTAAAGCAAGAGGGGAAAAATATCAGCTGTGTGCAAACAAGTGATGGTCGGCTGTACATAACATTTCCCCCTCTCTAAAAATTACCTTCTCTTAAGACTGATGAAGGCAAACGGTAAGGCTTGGCTCTCTCTACTGCCAGTTTCCTCTGAACTGTGGGAAGGACCTTGCCATACTGGTCTAATAGAGAATTTCTGACAACTGCTCTCTCTCTCAAGCGAGGATCACGATCGTTCTGACAAGTGAAATGTGCAAAGCAAGATGTTAATTATTTACCAGAAGTTCACTGCACAGCACTATCTCTGCTCTTTCTGACTGGGGCCTAAATTTGCTCTACAGATGCAGCAGAACACATCCACTGCACAGAGCCACAGCAAGTTCCACCCAGCACCGCACAACAATTTCACCTGGTAGTTTTAGAAAAGTGCAAGGAAGGCTAATTAAAAAAAAACAAACCATAAAAACCCCAAATAACCCCAAAACTCACAACTAAAACCCACAAGGCAAATTTTACCTGTGGAACATCTAGACTGCTCTCAGCTAGAAAAGCAAGATAGACACGACATACAACATATTCTTCATTCCACAGAAATAAGTGACACAAACAACTGCCATAGTCTAAGCCATACATAACAGAGGGATCTCAGGAACTGAATGAAAAGACAAGATACATATTTATTCCTCAGATGCAAACAAACTATTTTAAGTGGAGTCAACCCCAGTCTGTAACATTTACTTTATAATTTCACACAGCAGGACTTCTACCCTTACCGTAAGATTAGCCTTCATGGACTGATTCAGCTGTAGTGCTGGGATGTAGTTGGCACGCTGCAGATGGTGGACTAAAAGGAATTCATGATTCTGAAC
>VZRZ01005676.1:162-38305 GCA_013398175.1 Climacteris rufus
AGGTGCGACACTCCCTCTCCCCCCGGGCGGAGGCCGCGCCGCTGGCCTCGGGCCGCGCACCGGCCGCCTCCGCCCTTTGTTTACGCCGCGGCGCCGGTGGGGCGGACGCGTCCCGGCCGGGGCTCGGCCCGAGTTCCCCGAGTCTGACGTTGTCCCCGGCCGCGGCCGCCGCTCCCGGCCCGTGTGTCCCCGCAGATCGTGCCGCCCAAGGAGTGGAAGCCGCGGCAGTGCTACGATGACATCGACGAGCTCGTCATCCCCGCGCCCATCCAGCAGGTGGTGACGGGGCAGTCCGGGCTCTTCACGCAGTAC
Source organism: Climacteris rufus (assembly GCA_013398175.1). Classification (NCBI taxonomy): domain Eukaryota; kingdom Metazoa; phylum Chordata; class Aves; order Passeriformes; family Climacteridae; genus Climacteris; species Climacteris rufus. The sequence goes on from VZRZ01005676.1 coordinate 475, forward strand.
AACATCCAGAAGAAGGCCATGACGGTCCGCGAGTTCCGCAGGATCGCCAACAGTGACAAGTACGGCCGGTCCCGAGCGCATAGAGTTATGGAATGATTTGGGGTGGAAGGGGCATTAAAGATCATCTGGTTCCCCACCCTGTCATGGGTGGAGACTCTTTCCTCAATACCAGGTTGCTCAGGGCCCCATCCAACCAGGCCTTGAACACTTCTGGGAATGGGGCACCCACAGCTTCCCACGGGCGCCCGGTCCTCGGTACAGCCCGAGATCTGCGGTCTGAACGTCGTGCCGTGGGCAGATGAGGGTGCTTGTATAACGGGCTGTGTGCTGGGGACCTTTGTCACTTGTGCAGGAAGAGGATCCATAATGGCAGCAGAACTTCTTGTTTGTGCTGTGGGCTCCTCTCTGTCTGTCCCCAGTAGCTAGTCCATTGAAATACCTATTGAGTAGTGGAGAAAGGAATGTTCTTGACATAAAAAAGGAAATGGAGAAAAGATCACTTGAAAAGGAGTTTAAGTGAAACAGTCTTTGCAGTAACTACTTAGAAATAATGTTGAAGTTGCCAGCTGCAGTCAATCCATCCAAGCTACACATCTGATATTTTAGAGTTGTTATATAGAATAATTTGATGGAAATTAGTTTTTTATGTTATATATGTAATTGTCTGGAAACTGTGTCTATAGACACACATTATATAGGTGTTAAAACTCTAAATTGGATCCCCAAGTGCTGCACAAGGAGTCCAGTATATAGTTAGCAGGCAATGGGCATCAAGAGCATTTATTTTGCTGGTAAACTGAGCATGCTTGACCAGTTTACTAGCAAGTGAGTGTGTGAAGGTTGCTAGTTTCACAATGGCAGAAAATTTTGGGTTTGTGTGTGTGTTTCGTTTTTTAAGTTGTTCTTTGTATAATTTCTGGTTTTGACTGCATTTTTGCTTCTAAGTAGCTATAGTTAGAAAGTGAAAATATTCTGACTCCGGAAAAGTGCACAAAGCAAAAATGAAAGCAAACTGAGAAATGGGGAAAATAATTTTCTTCCTGTTACTTCTGTTCCCAAGTGTCACAGGAACAGAGTTGTGGCTGCTCTCACTGTTATTCTGACAGTTTAGGGGTCTGTCTGGCTGATAACATGCGTTAGGTATTTTTATTTTAGCTTTCCATTCTTACAGTTGTAGAAACCGTTGGTTTAGACTTGTCAGCTATCAAACTGCAAAGTCTTTAGTGCCTTTGTTGTTTTCTCAGGTACTGCACACCCCGGTACACAGACTTTGAAGACCTTGAACGAAAATACTGGAAGAACCTTACGTTCAATGCCCCCATCTATGGGGCTGACGTTAACGGCACGCTCTACGACAAGGTAAGGAAATGGTTCTGCTTTTCAGGTAACAGTTATCCATAAATACTAGTGTAGCATTTGACTCTTACCTTTTGGAAAGAGTTCATGATGGTCTTAGCATACTTCCAGCTTCTGGAGTAGGCAAGAACACCATAAACCATGTGTTTATAGCATACTCTTCATTTAACCCAGGTAGTTAGAGCTAGCATTCTAAGGGACCTTTGCTTGCACTTCAGAGTAGTGCAGTTTAGCTCAGGAAAGCAAAGATCACACTTGCCCACGCATTGCTTTGTCCTGAAAGGCATGAAAGTTGGAAGTGTTGAGCAGTGGATACGTGCTGCTTTGGTATCCACTAGTGTATGTATTTTTGTGGGACAGCTCTCTGGCTGTTAGATGGTAGGATGATAAACGTCAAAAGAGTTTGCATTCTGCTTGCTTGTCTCCTGAATTACCATGATTTACTCTTTTAAGAGATGTTTGGAATGAAAAGTGGTTTTGTTCAAGAGGGTTCAGACATCAGCTCAAGCTCAATCAACATCAGCTATTGTTCTGTGCTCTGTTAAGTCTGTAGCTTTGTGGTTATTTCTCCTTCCTAGTCATTATGTTGACTGGTAACTTTCCTTCCCTCCTTAAAGGTCAGTAAGCAATCAGTATGCAATCTACACTATGCAAAACTTTAGGTTTCGGTGAACTAGCTCACAGCTTGAGCTGTGTGATTCTGTGATGTGCTGTTTCACAAGTGTCTGTTAGCTTTTGCAACTGTCATCTCAGCTGTGTGGTTTTGTTCCTTGTAATCCTTGTCTGACATGAGGCTTCTGTTTTACAGCACGTAGATGCATGGAATATTGGCAGATTGAACACAATCCTGGATATTGTGGAGAATGAAAGTGGCATAACCATTGAAGGAGTGAATACTCCTTACCTATATTTTGGCATGTGGAAAACTTCCTTTGCTTGGCACACAGAGGACATGGATCTCTACAGTATTAATTACCTGCATTTTGGAGAACCTAAGTCATGGTAAGATTTTCTAGGCTGGCTTCTAGATGTAGAAAAGCAATACCATAAAATATTGGGATCAAAGTCCTGAAGATAAAAGTGTTTACTATAATAATTACCATTTCTCCAGTCTTCCACTGCAATTCTATCTGATGACAAGAACACTAAAAACCTGTAAGGAACTGCAAAGCAGTGCATGTCCTCGGTGGAATTTGTCTGGTTACCTTCTAGAAGGGTCTGTTTGCTGTCCTGCTGTAGAGAGTTTTTCTGAATTACAGTATAGCATGGATGCGCTCTGCTGTGGTAGGGCCAAAACTTGGAAAACTTGCTTATCATTTCCTGGGGCTCTAAAATGACCATATGGAAGTATGGTCACAAAGGCACTGGGGGAACAGGCAGTTTTTAACAGACTTTGAAATGTAGCTGTTTATCATAGATCTAAAAATCAGACTAGTGGATCTAAAAGTCAGGCTAGTGGATGTTGCTGAGTCCAGTGGCTGAGCTTTCATGATTCTTTTTAGGGGAGGCTCCCAAATTTCTCTGTAACATGGGTTGCATTTTAAGAGTGAATCATGCCCTTCTTTTCACAAATTAATTTCTCAAGCAACTTCAACAATTGTTTCCATGGCACTTTTGTTGGAAACTAGTATTTTTGGCTGCCTATTAATACAACTTTGAATAAAAAAATAATAACTAGCACAATGTGACCCATGAGCAACCCCATGCAGTGCCAGTAGCAGGGGAACATGAAACAGAATAGTTCAGTCTGTTGAACTATTTGGCCATTGCTTCTTTTACAGTAGTACTTGAAGAAATGAGCTTTGCTGGTATCTTTGATTAATTTATCAAGAATTTAGCACTGTGTTCTAGAGTGAAAGCAAACTAAGTAGGTGGCTTTATTTACTGTAGTCAAACCAGCTAGGAGTTTTGTGGCACCCATAAAAGGTGTGTACAGAGAGAGATATAGCCCTAAAGAGCACTCCACGAGCTGCACACGTTAAGGATGTGCCATCTGGCTTAGTCCCATCCTGGTCTGAGCAGCTGAAAGAGGTGATTCCATTTTCTTGTTCTGTTTTTCTCCTTGCAGTGATTATACTACTGATTGCACAGCTATGAACTGAGGCAGTTTAAGAAGTGCTCTTCCCTTTCTTGTTGCAATTCATGTTTTGCTGTACAGGTCTGCTAATCATGTATATCAGATTTTTTACTTCCTTGACTACTTGAGCAAAAGTCGTTGAAAGAAATGGTCAGCTTTTGGGTCTTGACTTTTCTCGTCTCCTTGATGGAGATTTTTAGCTTTATATCATCAAAATTTTAAAAAGAAACTGTAGAGATAGAGGATTTTTTTTAAGTAATTCACACCTTGATGCCTGAATATGATGTCCAGTCAACCTTTGAGATTTTTTTGTTGTCACTTGAACTTAACAGACTTGTTCTTACAACTGCAGGTATTCTATTCCTCCAGAGCATGGGAAGCGGCTGGAGAGACTTGCAAAAGGTAATCAGGGAATTCATGTCCTGCCTTTTTTGAAAGATGGGATGGACAGCCACAATGAGTTTCAGCTCTTCTAGAGCACAGCATGCCTGTGACATCCACAAGAGCACAGGCTGGCGTGACTGAACTGATAATTTGCCTTTTTAAAATACAGATTACATTATTTCTGAGTGTTTGTTTAGAGGATACACACAAGAGATACACACAAGAGAAATGTCACATTACAAATAATGAACTTGTGGTCTGTCTTATCTTTAATGAGAAAATCCTTATCCTGATTATTAAAACTGGAAGGTTGTGGCCAAGGGAAGATCCTTCTGTGTAAGGTCTTTTTTATGCTCTTTCAAACTGGCAGCTGTTAAAAGATAGATCTTAGGGAGTTGTCATTTTTCTTCAGCATGCAAACTAGCACATTTCAAATGAGGTGGTCCATGCTTATCAGGAAAAAGTGTCTAGACAATAACTTTTCATAAAAACTGCTGAAAAATAAATGTAGTTAGCAGCACAATGGTAACATCTGTCTTTGTCTTTATTTTAAACAGGTTTTTTCCCAGGAAGTGCCCAAAGCTGTGAAGCGTTTCTCCGTCACAAGATGACCCTCATCTCTCCATCAATTCTGAAGAAATACGGAATTCCATTTGATAAGGTGTAGAAAAGTAATCATGGTTATACCAACTTGTTTAAGAGGTTTCTGGAGCCCTGCCTTATTTCTGACAGCAGCCAGCTATTTTCCTTAGAGAGGAAAACAGAAAGAGGGAGGGTATGAGGCAATCCTTTCCCACTATACTTCCATTTATCTGGTAGTTGGGCCTGAAGGAGTTTGAGACAGAAAAACTTATCAAGGGCTACTAAAAACAAAGGTTTGGTTTTCTGTGATTTTTTAAAAATTTATCTGTTTTTAAACTTGAACCTAAACACTCGCTCCCATGTTAGATTAACTTCACTGTTTAGCTGTGTATTCAGGGAAGAGAGATTTTTCTTTTTTGTTTCAGATTTGGCCCCTGCTAATTTTGTTTGTTGCAGTCTGCTTCCTCAGTAGAAAATAAGGCTTGTTCCCTAATAATTTTTAAATTACATTAGTAACTTTATAGACTTTCTTGCTTTCTCTTTCCTGCCATTCTCCCTCCTCATACAGAGATATTGAAGATCTAGTCTTTGAGTTCTTATTCAGAATTTGTTGTCCCCACCTTTACACTGGGGGAATGTTGAAGAGCAGCAGTGGAAGGCTGACTGAGAGTTGTATTCTTGTAAGAACAGCAATAGAAAACAGCCATAAATTTCCAAGTTCTGTATGGATAGAAATTTACTTGGCCTTAGATACTGTTCAGCCAAACACACAACTGATACAGATTAACTACCTTTATGAACTTCTCAGATAGCTACAGAGCACTTGGTGTGTATAACCATTTCTGTGCTATTTTCACCAGTTGGGTTGTGTTTTAGTAAAAAAACTGTTGAGCATGGTTTTTCAGTAAACAGATAGTTAAAATAAATAGAAAAAGAGTGAAGGTCAGGTTCAAGTGTGTCCATTGCCACAGGTAGCTCAAGTCACCTTCTGTGAGTGGGGTTTTTGGGTACACTGCAGAAGGGGTACGGGAGATCCTTTTACTCATACTCATCAAGTACGTTCTTAAGTTGTGATAACACTGTGATGTCTCAATTGTCTTGTAGGTGACCCAGGAGGCTGGAGAGTTCATGATAACCTTTCCTTATAGCTATCATGCTGGTTTTAACCATGGCTTTAACTGTGCTGAATCTACCAACTTTGCCACTCTTCGGTGGATTGAGTACGGGAAGCAGTCGGTGCTGGTGAGTGGGTCTGTTGCCATCCTGTTGCATACGAGTCTCTGCTGCTCATTAAACCCCCACTGTTCTAAGCAAGTGATTTTGGGGCTTTTAAGATGTCATGTTTGCTTTCTCATAAAGTAGCAAGGACCAGGCAACCTCCTGCTTCATGCCCTTGTGTCAACCATGGATAACATGCAACATATTTTGTAACTTTGTGCAGCTTAATTGAGGCTTCAAAGAAAAGCAGACTGGTTGTCCTTCCAGAGATGAAAGAATATGCTTGGTGGGCAGAGCTCATTAGTATTTTTCTCCCAATATTTTAACCATTATTTATTGACTGTTTAGCCTGGAATACAAATTCAGTAACTTAAATTACTTACCAAAATAAGTATCTTGGCTGAACCTTTATACTGAATAGTGTTATATCCCTGTAGAAGTGCCTTACAAACAAGGGTTATGTTTTCAAAACCTACACTGAAGCGAATGCTTTGAAGCACTAGTTGTAACTACGCCTGGATGAGGGGAACCTGTACTGCTTTGGATAGTCCCAGAGTTTCTGTGGCTCTAATTTCTTCATTATAGTCTCTCTTTTTGTTGCCTGTTTTTGTATGAGCTGATTTTAAAACAGTCAGCTTTTACCAGCAGCTCTGTAAATGGACTGGTGAGCTTTCTTTCCTAATTATTGTGATAACATCTGGTTTTCTGTTTCGTATTTTTGCTGGCTTTTCTGCCCAGTTTTTAGTAACCTAATATGTACCCTTTTGATTTCCTGGGAAAGAGTGTTGAGAGTTCTGAGGCTCAATTTACACGTAAGTGTGGGAATTTTTTTCTTAAGCTCCTGAAAGCAAAGTGCTAGAGAAATGCAGAGTAGAATTGTTGAGTATGTGGCCTTACTTTAATATTTTCTGTGACTTTAGTGCTCATGTCGGAAGGACATGGTGAAGATCTCCATGGATGTGTTTGTGAGGAAATACCAGCCAGATCGTTACAAGCTTTGGAAAGCCGGGAAGGACGTGACTGTCATTGACCATGCTCTTCCAACCCCAGAGGCAGCAGAGTTCCTTAAAGGGGAGCTCATGCAAAGAGTCAAGAATGGGAAACAGTGTGCTGAGGAGATGGAAACAGGAGAGACGTGTAAAGAGGAGGTGGACGGGGATGAGACAAAAAGGTAGTGTTTTATATAGTCCTTTGCTTTGTTATCGGATCATGAGAATTTGAACCCAGTTGCAATTAAATATTTGCCATTGTGATAGAACAATAGTCAGAGTTAGCAATAATCTTTTTTCTTGGGAACAGGGTTTACTCTTAATATTTTTTATTTTTTGAGTCCACATTAATGGGTAGTCTGTGGTAGGCAGGAAACACACTAGCTTGGAAGGTAGTTCTTCTTCTTGGGACACACCTCCAAAGCCTGGATTGGCAGTGTGTACCCTGCACTGACAGGCCAGAAGAAAAAGGGGGTGTATGAGATCTTGGGACAGTCCTTGCTAGCAAATTGTGTTACAGTCAGTCCTGCAAGCTGTGACATTGGTGTGCAGTTCCTGGTTGCTGAAGGTCAGCAGGCTAATCATCTAACATTTTGCAGTTAAGTCTTTTTCAGTCAGTGCTGGCTCCTATTCCTAAAGCTGTCTTTGGTCGTGGATTTTTTTGTTGTTGGTTTGGTTTGTTTGGGGTTTTGTTCGCAGGGGTTTTTTGTTTAAGGTAAAGAATGCCTGGCTAGAGCATAGCTGCCTAATACATGATCAACATGCTGAGAAGTCATTACTAAGGATTACTGACTTTTCTTGTGTAAAGACAAAGAAAACACTTCAGAGTAATTTGGAAACTATTTGGCATGCCAGATGCTGTCTCGTAAAACACCGATCCAAACCAGAGTGTATTTTATGCATTTGCACAGAAATTCAACACATTTCTCTGTTTGCTAACCTGACATAGGGATTTGTTTTCTGCAGCATCCCCAAGCATCGCATAGGAACAAAAAGACACAGGGTCTGCCTGGAAGTGCCTCAGGAGGTGAGTGAGAGTGAGGCCTTCCCTAAGGAGGAGCTGAGCTCCACGCAGTATGAAGCAGACATGGCAGAGCCTGGTGAGAGGCCTACGAGTGAACTTGTGCAGCAAGGTGAACAAAGGCTCAAGCTTCCAGGTAACTGTGTGCCAGGTTTGTCTGGGGCACTCTGTCATATGATGCTAGTCGGTGGGATGCCTTCATGTCCAAAAAAGCAGGCATTAGTTTGTCAGAGCCATTGCTAGCACCTCAGAAACTTACTGTCGTAAGACTTGAAATATTACCATTTCCTAGCTTTTGATTTTTACCCTTTTTATTTTGTCTGCCTGCATACAGAAATGTATGGGATGCCTCAGTAGTCTAAGCTCTTTTGTATCTCTGTTGAGCAATGTGACCTGTTTATAGGAATTGCTTAGTAAAACACGCACACTTCCTGGTACTGTGGGTCTGGGTATGCTTTATAGGAGTGTTACTTGTTATTTTGTAATAAGTAGGTTACTTGTTGTATTGTAATAAGTAGGCTGGAGGAAAGTTCATGTGGCTTATAATGGGTCAGTTATTCTTGCTATTAGGGGAGGAGCAAGGGGCCTATGAAACAACACAAGAACAGGGAAAACGTGTGATGCCTCCCTCCCTCTTGTATTTTGTTTTGCACCCCTTTGCAACTTATATTTAATAATCTTCTATTGGTTTGTGGGTTTTTATTTTTCTTCTGTTAAGTCTCCCATGAACATTTGTAACCTCTTACCCACAGAATCATGTGGCCAGGAGTTGGGCTGTTTTAACTACATACATGTCTGTATAAAGGATCCTCTGTTTGTTTATTTTGATCTTGCTGTATGCTGGTTTTGTTTGATATACCCTAGTTCTTGTGATGGGAGAGGCAATGAGCAGATGTTTTTCTTCTTTCTCACTAAGCCACCCATGACTTTATAGGTGTTTGAATTAATGATCTCTTCTTTACATCATTTACTGTTGCTTTTTTTGTAGTAGGTTTTTTTCCTGTCTGGCTTCATGCAAATGGTTGCACAAATGTTCTTTTTCTGCCCAGACTTCAGAAAAAGTCAGTATATCCCTTCTTCCAGATCGTGTGGACTCTGCCAGATTTGAAGAATTGAAAACGGTGAAGCTTGAGGAGGAAGAAGAAGAACAAGAAGCAGCTGTACTGGATCTCTCCATTTCACATGCTTCAAATTCCACTTCAGTGTTGCCAGCTTCAAAGCAGAGTGCAACATCCAGTGTTCAGTCCAGCTCGCCTGCGTATTCTTGTTCTTCAGACTCGGAATCGTCCGACCTGTTGGCAAAACGAACTCTGCCTGGGCCAGCTGGGGTGTTCACAGTGCACAGCTATGCCAAGGGGGATGCCAGCGGATCTGACAATGAACAGGCTCCAGGCAAGAAAGGCAGTGCCACCTCCAGTGTGAATGAGCAAGAACTGACAGAGGTATGAATGGCAGAAGAACTGAGAGCTGGAGGGCTGTAATTCCATGGTAATTCCGTGGTCAGGGATTTACTGTGACAAAACTTCTTGTCTATGCAATTACAATTTTATCCCACTGGTGTTCGCATAGCAGGTTGTACCTGAGAGTTTTGCTAAACAAACAAGAATTCAGGTGAAAGTGTTACACACTTACCCCTTCTAGAAAGTAAAGAGATCACCTGTTTTTAGAGAACTTCTCTAAACTATTTAAATACTGTAAGGGAAAGGGTAGCTTGGTGTTCTTGGTAGTGTTACAGGCTGATTGAGGTCCTTTAATAGTAATAGATGTCTATTTGTACTTAAAATGAATCTAGTTTGTTCCAGTCTGTATTGTGAGCACATTGATATGATGAGGGGTTTTTAATATTCAATTACATACATGGGCACATCTATTTGTCCTTTTAAAAGAGAAGAAAGGATACAACAAAAATATTGGTTGGGAGAATGTAAATCTGAGTGTTTAAGAACTGCCAATGAATGTTTTATTAAACAACCTAATCTTATCAGGTAGTGTCTTTTTCCAGTATTTTGTTTTCCTCTTTAAATCTGTGTTTAGAGAGTGGGAGGCCAGTAATGATTGTGTCCTAAGAAGTCAAGAATTACAGAAATAGAACAGCAGATAGGCAAATCTCTTGATAAGTAAGCTGAAACTGAGAGAGTTGTCGTAGCTCTTTAAACTGAAGTCAGTCTGTTGCAAATACTGATGTCTCTCCATTGCATGCTCTATAAAGGGGAAAAGGTGAAATTTTGAAATGGTGTGGATTGTTTTCCCCGGTGTGGAGTATTTCGAAACAAATTTTCCATTAGATGGTAACTGGGAATGCTAATTTCCATTTCAATATTTCTTAGAAGTCTTGTATCCATGTCTATGTAAGAGATCAGAGGTAATGATTATTGTGCTCTCTTCTGGCTTCTTTTATGAAAAGAAGATATTTAAAAATATGTAAGATGCATTTAATCCAAGATTTACTTCTGATTTTTAAAGAATAACAGACTTCAAAAAAAGGAAAAGAGCTAGGTTCATATCTAGTGATATACTTCCTGGGCTGTTAAAATCTTTGCCTTTATTGCCATGGTTGTCAGGTTAGTAGTAATTTTGTCAGTGTGTCAGTTGTTTTTATGAAGCTGAGGGAAGAGGAAATAGCTGTTGTTGCAATCTCCTTCTTCCAGTCTGTCTGGTAAGACATCAATGCAAGTAAATAAGGAGAAAGGATGAAAATGTCCTTCATTTAAGATAAGCTTTTTAGTTTGAGATGTCAGTGAACTCTGTATTTTTAATTAGTTTATTTTATTAATTGTTTTACTTTTAAATTTTGAGTATTTTAAATGACACACAAACTGAGGGTTCTCCAGAATGCATGAGACTTCTTATCATGTCTCGTTTAAGTTGAACCATCCGACTTGCCTGTCTTTGTGTCTGTCTTTTACACAATTCTTTAAATAAACAGACTTGCATGAAAAGCTACACTGGGACCTGTGGAAAGTGTCCATTCTACTGACTCAACAGAGCTAGTACATCTCTGTCTGGTTTTTCATAGCAAAAGTGCTGTGAGCACTTTGAGAAACAGTTTAGAGTTGAAGTTACTTTGTTGGAAGTAAAATTGTGGAAGTTATTTGTGCATTTTGAAGAAGTTTCTTCAAGTTCAAAATAAATTCCTTCAAAAATAATGTCAAAGGACACATGCTAACTGACTGCTGAATTGCTTCTCCTGGTCCAGGTGGGAAAGGAGTACATGAGCTCAGTGAAGGAGAGCAAGAAGTCCAAGGGTCGTCGCCAGCCATTGAGCAAACTCCCACGCCATCACCCTCTCTTGGTGAAAGACTGCATTAGTGATGATGGTAAGTAAAGCTTTATACTCTCTGGGAAACTCTAGAGAGGATCTCAGCTTCCGTGAGCAGTGTGGGATAGTCCAATAAATAACTGGTGTTAAACAGGAGTCAGCAAGTGACACCTCTGCCTCGTAGACAAGGTGCTTGTCTCATTGTGTCATTAAACTTTTCTCATAAATGGTGTCATCCTTCTTTTCTGTACTTTTCTTTAGAAAGGAAAATTAAACCAGTACCAGAGACTGTTGCCCAATTGTATCTGCCTTAGAGCATTCCATGTCATTGATGTATATATTCATGATTTAAGGAAATCCTAATGCCAAATTCTTTGGCTGACAGCTTTAGTCTTGATGTTGATGTAATTTGGAGCTGGTTCTGTTCTCACACAGAAGGTCTATCTTGTGTCTGTACAGTTGCTTGATTAGTAGAAGCCTCTTAAAAAGGAGGCTGAGTTACTGGCTTCCATCATCCTTCTGTCAGTTTGCTTTTTGGCAGCCTTTCTTTAATCTCTATTCATTGCTTCTTGCCTTATTTAGTTTCATTTACAAGAAGAGCGTCTATAAAAGGACACATAATCACTGAGTGAATGATCTCTTATCGCAGAGACATCAGAGCAGCTAACTCCTGAAGAAGAGGCTGAGGAGACAGAAGCATGGGCCAAGCCACTTAGCCAGCTGTGGCAGAATCGGCCACCAAACTTTGAGGCTGAGAAGGAATACAATCGCACCATGGCCCAGCAGTCCCCGTACTGTGCTGTCTGTATGCTCTTCCAGGCGTACCAGGTATGAACCTAAGACTGTTCAAGGAGGTGTTGCTGGGGTATATAGTTGTAAGTTTGTCATTTTGCATATTGCCATTTAACAAAAGCTGTAACAATGTTACTCTTCCCAAGGAATTGTTCCAGGAGAGCACAAGTGGGTGAACATCCTCACACCTGTGATGGATGCATGTAGGTTCCCAGGAGCTTGCTCAGCTCTTCAACAGAAGCTTTTGTGTTCTGTGGCTTTTGCTCAAACCACAGAATGGAGCTTGAATGTTGCTGGAGCTGACTATAAAACCCCATTTCTCCTTCCAGGTTGACTCCTTCACTTCTAAAGTGTTTTTAAAGAAACACTTCAGGTCTACTCATAGTACATGGTCTTTGAGGAGCTGGCAAGGAAGCAAACCTTTACTTAAAAGGATTTAGAGTTGAGTTTGTAGATGGTATAGATAGAAATCTGTCTTGTCTGGGAGTATATCCATGACAGATGATGGGACAGAATGGGATAGGGCGCAGAACTCCCTTGTCATATTGACTAAATGCTTAGGCAGGAGTCCCACACAATTTTTTGATATGCCCAAGATAAATAGTTTTAAGGTCGCTTGTTTGACGTGCAGCATTAAAATAGTTTGGCCCTTCCCATACATGAAACATGTTTGTGATCACTGTATGAGATTTGAGATCACTGTATGATTATAGTGGTACTAGAAACATGCTGACCAAGGTTCTGGAAATATAGACCTCAAATTTTTGTTGAAGGTTTATATTGCATATAGTTCCTGATTTTCTTGAAGATCATAGTTTCTGTTCAGTCTTGCTATCTCCAAGAGTAAGCTCTTGTTAGGAATAGAAATTCCACGTAGGAACTGTGTGGTACATGGGGATTTCACTAGTGCTAAAGGGTATAAAGTTAACATTTTGAGTTGAAGTTCTGTTAGCTTTTATTTTCTGAGTTACTGTTGAGAAGAAAACTCTTAACTGCAAGTTTTCAAATGTCTGTCTACACCAGGCAGTGAAGCAGAAACTCTTCCAAGATTTGAGCTGTGGTTAGAGTCTTTGTTCCAACTTGAGAAAGTCTACAGCAAGTGTGGAAACTCACTTCAGTTACCCATTCAAATAAAAAATTGGCACAAAATGCCAGACAAATATGCACTCTTCCTTTGGGAAGAAGAAAAGTATCTTGCTGACTGAGGGGAAAAAATGTCCTATTTTCTTCCAACTTAGTTATCGATTTCCCTCAGTCGTTTGGTCTTTTGATATGCAATGTAAGTGTAAATCAGTAAGTTCTACAGAATTACACTAAACAAGACTTGTTGATGAAAACATGTCCATTTTCTTCCAACTGTGAACATTACTTGGACTTTTTTTGCTGGCTTTTGATGCACCGTAGGGGGGACAGTGCAGCTTCATTCTGCTGTTGCAGTTTCTTCTAACAATAATTTTAAAAGATTAGGCAAGCTACTTCTGTGATGGCCTAGGAGGTACAAAAGATGGTTTAAAACTTTTTTTTCAAAGAGAAACATTAATTTGTATTCAGCTGTTCAGAAGAGTAACTTGAATGGAGACATATCTCTGTAAACTTTGTATGTCTTTGCTGTTTGATTTGACATTGGTTTAGATGAGAAAATTACAAAAGATTAGCCTGAAAGTCTCCTGAGCTTTATATGGGAAACTGCATTTTTAGTCTGCTTATGTAGTTTTAAAGCCCATTAGACTTGTTCAGAACTACACTGGGAAAAAATAATGGAAATGGTAGTGAGTATCTATTTGTGTGTTGGTAATCCTCCCCTATTGAGGTAAGATAAGTGTACACTGATGGATAGCAGTGTTATGATCCTCTCTATTACGAGGGGTGATGCAGAAGAGGTGTTGCCTGTAGAGCATGAGGTGGGTTTGGTGATTCCATCTCTTCTGTCAGAAGAGGTGCAGTTTGATGTGTATCTTGTTGCTCGTTAGAGAGATGCAATTCAGACTTTCCATTTAGCATTTGAGTAGAAAACAGTTTTGTTTTGAAGCCACAGCAGCTGAGGATTTTATAAACTAGCTATATTTTCACCTAACCTACCAACTCTATAATCTTTCAGCACATTTATTCTTACTTTAAACTGGATTTATATATGAAATAATGTGTGAGTAAAGATGGTGTGAGACCGTTTTACTTGTAAAACTGAAATTGCCTGTCCATCCCTCACAGGCAGAATGTGAAGGTAGCAGTCAAAACTCTGGAATAACTCCAGCTGCTGTGGATGGGAAGATCCGAACTAAACCCCTGATTCCTGAAATGTGCTTTACTGCAACTGGCTGCAGCACTGACCTCAATCTTTCAACTCCCTACCTAGAGGAAGATGGAACCAGTGTACTCATCACCTGCAAGAACTGCCATGTCTGTGTGCATGCGAGTGAGTGCATCCAGATGTCACCCTGAGCTCTGCTGTTCTCTGTAGTGAGTCTGTAGGTCACAGCACGCCTCTGCCAGTTGTTCTAACATACAAATAGACCAAGTTCAGCCCTTACCAGAGGGGTATATACTGGAGTGCTGGAGTAGGCAGTTAGCTACATGGGTGACTTAAGATACACAGTATGATCCTGGAGCTCATTGCTTTTAATTCCTGTTTTACTTTTGGGCCAAGGGGAATGAGTTTGGGGTTGAATAAACGCTTAAGTGAAATGTGTCTGTTCTAGGTTGTTACGGTGTATCTCCTGACAAGGCCACTGAAGACTGGATGTGCTCCCGGTGTACAGAAAATGCCTTAGAAGAGGTAAAGTTTTTCACAGAGAGAGTCTGGTACATCTGGGAATTTGGCTACAAAGTTAATTCCCGTAGTGTTGTGTGTGTTGGGTTTTTTAATTATTCTGTGAAAAGAACACGATTTAGAGAATGTTTAGAACCCAGTCTCTTGTATTTTGGTACTTTTAAACCATAATGATATCCTTTTAACTGATGCAAAGCTGCTGAGCTTACTTGAGTCAGAGGGAAGATGTTCTGGATGAATGTGTGAATAGCTCCATTGTCTGTCTGAATTTATGGTAGCTACTATTTCTAAACCAGAAAGTAACTTATGTAATAACTAGGCATGTGTGCACATGTGAAGAAAGCAAGACAAGTGGGATTCCCTCAGACTGCTGTATAGACTCCAGGTCAGCAGAATGGGTCAGCCTTTCAAATTTTATTTCCTCATGTTTGTCCCAGATTCTTTTACCCATCCCCAAAGGATATATAGGGTATTGCAGCTGGAAAAGGAACCCATAACAAACAAGCTGAACCTTCAGTGGTAGGTCTGCTTGCTTTCAACAGACTGGGAGTCTGTAATTGTTGCCCTAAAGTCAGCAGCTTTTGAGAGCTGAGGGGCTGATCTGTACAAGGTAATTAGCTATCTTCTGACAGCAAAACCATTTTTTTTCTCTGGATGTGCCTTTTGAGGTGGAAGTTCTGCAGCGAATGTAGGGCTCTCTGAACTTCACTCTTCCAGCTAATGCTTTCTTCTTTACTCCAGGACTGCTGTTTGTGTTCATTACGAGGAGGAGCGCTACAGAGAGCCAATGATGACAAGTGAGTGTTCCAGATTTTTTTGATCTTAAGGGAGAAGCTCAATTCCTGAGTATCTGAGGGTAGGTTGGTAAACTGTCTGCATTTGGTGTAACAGTGACCGACAACACCCTTCCCACTTTGTGTGTTCATTGTGTTCTCATGCAGCAGCTCTCATCTCTTTAGGTAATGCCTGCTCATTCTGTTGATAGCAGCTGTTAATTGCTTTGTATTTGGTAGTGCAGAGCTGTAATGTCCAGAGGTATAACCTACCACATAGAAATAAGGTTCAAATGAGATTACATTTCTCAGTACCTTCTCTACAGAGGATTTTGATTTTTTCCATCTAATTTGTGTTTGCAGTGATGAAAAAGGACAACCATAGCTTTAAGTAGAACAACATACTGAAATTCAAGGTACCTCTACAGCAAAATATGCATACAACTGCATGTGCTGTGTCCTTTGGGTGTGGTGGATCATCTGAAGTTATTTGATGCAAAATAGCAGTGGGGCACTTTTAGCACCATGAAATAATTGAAACTTGGCCAGGCAGCCTTTTATCATGCAGCTATGCAGCCAGCACGGAGTCACTAAATCGCTCTCCTGTTTAAGCTTCTTAGTAGTAGATTGGAAGTATGAAGAAATCTTGGTTTTGCCCCACATGTGACCTGTACATAGCAGTAGGAAGATTACACTGCTAGTTCTCAGAGGCTACTTATTGTGCTTTATATGGCAAACTTCAACGGAACTGTATTTACTTAAACTCCAAAGCATCCTCTGTTGGCCTAATGCATATTAATTTCTTTTTCCTCTCTTCTGTCTTGACAGGTGGGTTCATGTCATGTGTGCTGTGGCTGTACTGGAGGCAAAATTCGTGAACATTGCAGAGCGGAGTCCTGTAGATGTTGGCAAAATCCCCCTGCAGCGTTTCAGACTGGTAAGGATCACCCGTGCTGCACTGGTGGTGTCCCTGATCTGTTCAGAATCTGAGGGGCTTTGTTTATCCCTTCAAACCCAAGACATCTTCTCTCCGGACTGAACTGTATAATCTGCTCTGTTGTGTATGGGAGATGGCAGTTGTCCCTACTAACCTTTCCTTGTTCTAGTATGTGTTTATTTACATGAAGAGCCACCAAAAGGGGCATGGTTTTCAGCATGTGGCAAATGACATCTATGCAGTGGTGTAGTGGTGAGAATTTGTTGTGGTTGTTGTTTTTTTTCTTCCCTAGTATTTAACTTGCTTTGTTGACTGCTCTTAAGCACTGAGATGCTTCAGGATATGTGGGGCATTCCTGTAATGGGTGATGGTCTTCAGCAGGAAAGCAACTGTACTTAACATTTTTAACAGCTCAGCGTTGAGGGAAAATGACTCTACTTTGCATATGCATTGCAGATAACATTCTTTTCCTACAACAGCTCAGCAGGCCCAATTGAGTCACTGTTAGTAGTGATAGAATTTTAACAATTACTTCTGTGGTCTTTACCCATTATTCTAATCTTGCTTCTTGTATGTATGTAACTTTTTAGTCAAGTGCTGAAAGGCCGTATTTAGTTGGAGTATTGCAAGCTGATAAAGTTTTAAGATCTGTTGTTAGCATCCTTGGTTTGCATGCTCTGTGCACATTGAGCTGGTAGATATTTAATTTACGTTTTTCATCTATTGTGTTTACTTTTATGAATTATTGCCTTGTCGTAATCTAGAACTGGTACCTGCCTGCTTCTGTTTAGTCAGAAAGCAGCAGTGTTTTCAAAGAGGCTAAAGGGAAGAGCTATTATATTATAAGCTGTTACAGCTAGACTAGCTAGCCCTTGCTGTGGGGTAAAAGCTAGTGCCAGCAAATAACCTCTCGTCTCCTGTCCACAGAAATGCATCTTCTGCAAGAAAAGGAGAAAGAGAATTGCAGGTTGCTGTGTACAGTGCTCACATGGTCGGTGTCCCACATCCTTTCATGTCAGCTGTGCCCAGGCAGCAGGAGTCATGATGCAGCCTGATGACTGGCCATTTGTTGTCTTCATTACCTGCTTCAGGCATAAGACTCCATCTCAGGCAGAGGTGAGTAGGTGTGTTATCACCAGGATTTGAACTACAGTGTCTTAGAGGGACTGAAAAGCTTATAGATTGTATGATTCTTTTGAGACTTCATTGAAGGCTAGGCTGTCTCACAATGTTCAATGTAATCTAACAGTGTTGGTCTTGGATTCTGATATCAGCCTCTTTGCTACTCTGATGTTAGTCGGGTTCTTTATTGTACTTTGGTTTGCCACCCAGAAGGACTGAAAACATCATATCACTCCTGTGGCTGTTGTAATGAGGAATAGTAGTGGGGTTTATGCTGTGTTACTTAATAAGCAGGAGTTAGTGCTAGTACTCCAGCAGAGACTGCATGAGTGGTCATAGAATTTCACATTTAAGTGATTGATTAGTTTCTGAAGTTCCCTTGTAACCTTTTTAACCAAAACCATAACAGTCTATTAGAGAATGTTTATTACAAAGGCCTTGCATTGCTCTGAAGAATGAGAACTTAATTTACTAAGTAAATTAAGGACAGCAGCACATAACAGATAAGACTTCTCTAAAAATGCTGCTGATGGTGTCTCAAATAGAGTAACTCACCTGAACTGAAAATGTTGTGCTTTGTTGTCTGCCAGCACTGCAGCCATGGTCCTCAAAACATTATTTATTGAGTCATTGTGTAAAAAGTGATTTTTCTCTTCTCAGCGAGCTAAGGCTGCACTCCAGGACCTGTCACCTGGACAGATAGTCATCAGCAAGCACAAGAATGGTCGCTTCTATCAGTGTGAAGTGGTCAGCCTTGCAAAGGAGACTTTCTACGAGGTCAACTTTGATGATGGTTCCTTCAGTGATAACCTGTACCCAGAGGACATTGTGGTATGTTGCACAGTGAGGTTCTGGCTCTGGGATAGGACACATGATGTGAGTCAGTTCTTGCTGCTGTGGAGCAAGACACATCAGGGGTTCTGGTAATTGTTCTTGGGTCCCATAGTGGCTGAAAAGTGCTGCAGGATGGCCTTAAGGATGTTACCTGAGAATTACTGAACTGAGGCTACATAGGGACAGGTGTAACAGGGAGTGCAGCTACTCTCTGTCTGCTTAGAATGGTAGGTCTGAAGGAAAACTTGCTGATACTTGCTTGCCATTCCTACATCAAATATGTTGAAGCTGGTACCACTGTTGGGATTTAAATGCAGGTGACATAGCAGGATGTCTCTCAGCCTAATTCTCCATCCCTGAAACAGAGAATTGTTGGGATGGTGTGCAATGTGGTTTGCTGAATCTTCACATAAGGAAGGTGCTTACCCTTCTTGTCTCTCCCATCTTCCCTCTTTATTCTAGAGTCGAGACTGTCTTCAGTTAGGTCCCCCTGCTGAAGGGGAAGTCGTGCAGGTGAGATGGACAGATGGGCAAGTTTATGGAGCCAAGTTTGTCGCATCGCATGCTATCCAGATGTACCAGGTATGAAATTGGTGTCTGAAAATTCATCACTCAGAACAAGCCAATCATGTTAATGGGGCTGCTGTAGGGAAATCATGCTTAAACAGTCCAGGGTAAGTTACTCTCACTGTGTCAGCAATGATAGATGCTGGCAACAGTTGCTGGAAGTGATTGTTTGCAGCTGTACTTACATCTGGCTATCTACTTGAAAGTGTCCACTTCTGAACACTGCTGGTCTGCAATTCTTCATCAGACCATGTTCCTGTAGGTTAAACTACTTAAAATAAGTTTATTTTTGCTTTTTTTTTTAGTTAGAGTGCACCAGGCCTTTCAAGTTTTCGGAGGGATGAATGTTCAGGCTGTAAAGTGACCAGCCAGACTGTTGTTAGGTGTTAAAAGAATATCCTAGATCTTGTTGGGCTATTATTGTAATGAGATTATTGAGGTTTTGATTAAAATCTGTTGCAGTGTGCATAGCTGCATGCATATCTTTTATAAATTTCAAGTAGTAGAAGGTTATTTCATGAGAGGACTCTGTGGGGAGAAGACAAGTTCTGAATAGCTATGGCAGGGTTCTAACTTCTGAGACTTCTGACAAAACAGCTTCTGGTTCTCTTCTAGGTGGAATTTGAAGATGGTTCACAGCTGATGGTGAAAAGGGATGATGTATACACTCTTGAAGAGGAGCTTCCTAAGAGAGTGAAGTCAAGGCTGGTAGGTAAACACGGTGGAGATTCTACTAAATTAATTCATTTAACTTAATTTGTCTTTCAACAGCAATCTCAGCACACAGCATCTGCAGATTACAGTCTGGTGCTCTCCTCAATCATTGCAAAGCTTGGTAGTTGATCAGGTTACAAAAGCAAAGTTTTATCTCACTCTGGAAAAAATTTCTCCTTCTTCAGGGATGTGAGTTTATAGTATAGAGTCACTGATTTGGGAGAGCACATTAATGCCCTTTCATCCCTGTGTTCTGAAGTTCCATTGTCTACTTCCATTGCAAAGAATGGCCAAGTTTCTTCACTTGCCCTTTGTTCTGTAAAGCTCTTAGAAGGGTTGCATCAAAAGAGCTGGCTGTTTTTTTTGAAATTGTAAGATTGTTCAGGTGGGCAAGGACCTCTGCAGGTCTCCAGACACCTGTTCGAAACAGGGTTAACTTTCAGAAAGGGTTGCTCAGGGGTTTCTCCAACTCAGTTTTGATTATCAACAAGGATGAAGATCCCACACCCTCTTTACATCCCTGCTCTGTTGATTTACACTTTCCACTACGAAAGTGGTAGTTATAGACAGCACACTGGGGTGTCTTGCTTTACAGCACAAACATGCACACCCTCATGCAGATCTGTTGGCAGGCACACAGGATGTTAGAGGCTTAAAAAAGAATGGATCATAGCTGAATTCTGTGACCAGGTGTTTAAACATGCGTGCTCCATAAAGCAGAAATTATACTAGAGTGTTTGAAAATTGGAACAGCTGACTCTGTTTATTACTTTGAGAAAGTGATTGTTAATTTAAATTAGAGCACCTGAGATTCTTTAGATCTCTGATTACAGTTCACTTAAACTTATCCCCAGACTTGTAAATCCAGTTCCTTAATTATTTTTCTTCTTGTGTTTGGTCAGTTTTTGAAGAAGGCTGAATGTTCCCAAGAGTCTTGGCTTGGTTCTTTCTTACATGCAGTAGGAGGATCTGGAAGCAGGGATTTGATCTGTGCTCTAGTGACTAATTCTGTCTTTTTCTCTTAGTCAATAGCTTCAGATATGCGCTTCACAGAGATCTTCGAAGAGAAGGAGGTCAGTCAAGAGAGGAAGAGACAAAGAGTGATCAATTCACGCTACCGTGAAGATTATATTGAACCTGCCTTGTACCGGGCCATCATGGAGTAAACGCTGCCTGTGGCAGAGGAAGAAGATGCCCACTTTCCCCAAGGATTTAAACGTTCCAGTACAACAGGCCATATTTGGATGCTTTGAATCCAGGGTTTCTTTTGGGGTTTTGTTCTTTTGTATTTTAAGGAAGCTAAAAAGCTGATGCTCTGCAGTAGCTGTAAGGCAGCTGTTGGATAGTGAAAGAGATCCCATTTGCTGAAGCTGATGCCTGCAGACTGCTGCTCTGAAGTTGGGTCCTTACTGAATAAGCCAGCTTGGGGATGTCGCTTTCATCTCGTTGAGCAGTCTTGCTTTTCCATTAGAGACAATTTTGACAGGTGGCAAACTCTTTGGGGAGTTGTTGCCGGGAATCCTGGCAGCTGCAGAATAGTATGGTCTATTGTTTTAATTGAATCACGTTCCTGAATTTAAGAGTCTCCCTGGTGACCACACCTGGGCTTGAGCAGGCAGTATTACTGGTGCTGGAATGAAACCTCTTTTGTATTTATATCCATCTTTTTGTCGCAAGCAGCTTCAGTCTCTTGTTTCTCAACACCTCCTTTCTGAGGTTGAGCTGTAGGCTGTTCAAATCTGAACAGACAGGAGGTGCTTGTGTGAACAGGTGAAATGTGAAATTGAATCCTGTAGGACAAATTATTTAACCTTCCATTTAATTTTTTTTGTTCTGATAGTGCTTTTGACTTACTTAATCATGAGTTTAACTGTAATAGTATGTGCCTCAGAACCAATGAAATCTCTCTGGAGCCTTGTGCAGTGCAGCCTTCTAACAAGAATAGGTGTTCAGCTCCCAAAGAGTTTCTTTTGAGTTTCTCTAAGGCAATATGACTAAAGGGACAGTCCTAACTCTCCCTTCTTGAAATCCAAGCATCACAGTGTTGGGGATGACAGGGCAGCGGTATCTGAAGCAGTGCATTCCCTCCTCTGTGGCAGCACTGTCTATCGTGTGTCCGCAGGCTTTTGCTTACAGCAGCTAATACTGGGTGTGAGACAGATAAAGTATGCACTGAGCTGTGTGTGTTACTGAAAGGCCGTGTAATGCTCTTCTGAAGCAGGAGTGCTGCCGAGTTGCTGTCTGGCAAAGGTTACTGTAGCATTTTCATAGAGTATAGGACACATCTCTGTGTTTGGAGAGAACTTGCTACCCAGTGATAGGAAGCTGAGTTGAGCTGGGTAGTAGGTGTACCTGGAAGATGTGCCAACTTGCTCCTAGTAATTTAAGCATTAGCACACCACAGTAGGAGCAGTGTAAATATATGCTCCTTTTCCATTCTGTAGGAAAGGGGTTTTAGGCTGTGGAGCAGGTTGGCCACCTTCTTTTTGCATGGAATGATGGGGTGAATTTTCCTGCTGGAGAAAATCATGATTGCTTGTTCTCCAGAAACCCTTCAAGAGGAGAATTTTCTAGTGAATTTCAGACCTAATGCATCCCTGCTTCTATAGGGACATGGCAATGTGTCTGCAAAGTCTGGATTTGTAACTTTTTTCCTTTTGTTACATAGTAACGCTATAAACCAAACCCTTCTGAAACCCCGATGCATCGATTTGTGATTAGCAATAAAATGTAGTATTGAGTAGTGATACAACTCTTGATCAGAAAAGAAATAAACTGCAACTTTTTTACAGAAAATCTTAGCTCTACATTTTTAGAGGGTCAGAAGGCTGATATGAGTAGCAAAGATTTGCACAATCACTGTTTTGCATAGAGGTAATCTGTCCTATTTTTGTTGTGGAATACCTTGTTCATCAGTATTGGAAGGCTTAAACAGATTCTGAAAGGAGATAGCGGCTTTCTTTTGTGGTTTTTGGTTTGGGTTGTTTTTTGTTTTTTTTTTTCCTTTTCCCATGTTCAAAACTCCTGGTCTCAGGGTATTAAATGGTTTTCTGATGAATGAGATAGTTGGCTTGATAAAACTAGGATCTGTTAAGACCAGAGTCTGGTAGCTGCAGTTAGTCTGGTCCAGGCAAAAGGAATGAAATTGCACTTTGATATCTGAGCTTTTACGTCAGTACTCTGAAGTGATGTGCCATGAGCAAACATACAGAAAAGCTGCCAGGGCCTTAACAAACTTGCCTCTGTTCTGTCAGAGTTAATTTGGTGTTAACTTCTCATAGGCTGAACACTAACTGTGTGTTATTGAAAAACATACTCCCTGTCTCAATCTGCCACACTCATTCCAGAGAAAAGGTGCCTGCATTCAGGCTTTCTCCCCAAACTGCCATATAACTTAAATGCACCTTTTAGGTGCCACATCTTACCTGTGCTGCAAACACCTGACTCAGCAGCTTCATCTGAAAATGATGACCTAGAAGGAAACAGCTGGATTTGTTTGGAGTGCTGTTGTGCTTTGGGTTGGTTCTTGGAGTTGCCCTGTGCAGGGCCAGGAGTTGGACTTCATTGATCCGTGTGTGTCCTTTCCAACTCGGGATATTCTGTTATTCACCTGCAGCAGTTTTGCCACTCACTTCTAACAGTATTGACTTTTAAGAGCTCCTATGTGTAGTATTTGTTTCTGGAACAGGAGCTTTGTTACCTGTGTTTGGTATGTTTTCTGCAGGTTCCAGATTTGCTCTTGTCAGTTGACTGCACTGTTGAAAACAGCTGCCATCCTGCACTCTTGAGACAAAGGGCCTTCCCAGTTTTCCTGGCAGTTCTTGTGCTGCATCATTCAAATGTGAGCATACTGTACCTCCTGCAGTGACTGAACTGCATTTTGGCTTCTCTCTGCGAACTTAAAGTTGGTGACCCTCATGTTTGAGGGGTCTTTATTATTTGACTTCACAAAAGCAATTTGGTTGATGGTTTGAAGTATAACAGATAGCAATAAAAACTATGTACAGAGCAGCTGTCTCAAAAGAACACAGGCTTTCACTTACCTAGACTTTTACCATGTCTGGTAATTTTCTCCAGTGGTTTTGGTTTTTTTGGAAGTGTGTTTATCCCTTTTACAGCATTCTTCCAGTGAGGGTGAGGTGCTGCCAGATTATCAGCCAGTCAGGTGTTTCCTGAATGTGTTCAGTACAAAATCATGCTAAATGTTCCCCCCAGGAGTTCTGATGGCCCTTTGTTAGGTCCATTGCATGTAGTGCTGCAGGCAGTAGATCACTTCCCTTATCATGAAGCTTCCATCTGTAACTGGTTCAGGTTGGACCCACAAGAAGCATTTTTTGTATAAACAAATAGTGGCTTGCCCTTGATTCAGGATGAGCTTCACGATCAGTGATAACTTTTCATAAGATTTAAAAAGGTGACTATATTCTTTGTAAAGCACCTGATTACAGTAATGTTTCTGCCTGTGGCTGGACTTCTAGGACACCTCTTTTCCATCAGCAGACCTCTCAGATGACCAGAGGCAGTACTGTCAGTAATAGGATCATTCTTCTTGCTCTTTCTCTCTCTTCCTGGTGTTTCGAGCTGGGTTGAATTGATTCTGCACTGTGTGAGGAGCGTAGTCACGTATCCCAAGGCTTCCAATGCATCTCTGTTCTTCCATCCTTTAACTGGGCTCCTGTTATCTGACATGTCTGCAGTTATCCTTATTTTTTAATGAAACATGGGGTGAAATGAAGACTCTGGTAGCCTGTATGTTGTTTTCAGTTTCCTCAAGAAATAAATCTAATTTAACAAAAAGGCAATCTGTAAACTAATTTAAAAACTAAAGCAATGGAATTTGGAAATTCTCATCATGCTTGTAATTTTTCTATTAGCATTATTCCTTTCTAATACTTATCTCCTTAATGCTTGTCTAATGAGTTCTTAGATGTCTTTCAGAGACCTAAGTGGAGTTCTGTTATTTAAGGACTCAGTCTAGCTTGGTTGTTTAGTTAGAACAGGGATGGAACCACAGAGTCATCTCTCCTCATTAAAACAGAGAGCTGAGATATTGTCAGTAAGAGCTGAGTTGCCTTAGGTTCCCTCTGGAGCTGAGAGTGCCAGAAGAGGAGTCATCAGAGAATCTTACCTGGGTGCAGTTTTGGGCAGCCCTGTTCTTTACTTTGATATTGACTCTTGAATTTCACAGTGCTGGTTAAGACTTGCTGAACTGGCAGTCAGGGAAAGGAGATTCCTCTGCTTTAGCTCAGGGATTTTGTTACTGATACACCAAGTGACCTTGAGGATTTTGTTTATTGAGTGTTATTGCAGCTCATATCTTTGAAGCCTAATGTGCCAGGTATTCTGGAGCCAGCTTTTGTAGTTTGGGGAAAATGGTAATGTCTCCTTTTCCCTGACAAATTTGTAGGTACTGCACAAAACCTTTCAGTATGTGTGCACTTAGGTTAGCATAAAGAGTGTAGTATTTTCAGTTCAACATTAACAATGGGGTATTGCTAAAAGTCAAAATAAGCCTTTTCCCTCTTTTCCCATAATCATTCTTCATTTTTCTGCATTGCTGTTAGAGTTGTTGAACAGCTTTTGATTTCTCCCTCAGATGAATGAAGAGTGCAACACTTCGGGTGGGATTTGTTGCTTGCTTCCAGTAAAGAACATAGCTGAGGGTGTGTGTCTGCAGTTTCCTTTAGCCTCACCAGAATGGTCTACAGAGGAATGGGAAACTTTCACCTGATTGCTGTCTTTTGATGAAGTTGTGGCAGATCTGCTCAGAAACATTGCCACAGCCTCCTTGCTGCAGCATGAGTAATGTGACAACACCAGCTTCAAAACAGTTCTGACAGCACCTAGGAAATGAGGGAAATGTGTGGGAAGGTACTGGAAAAAGATTTAAATGATGTAGTATGTGTGTTAATTTTGAAACAAAAGTGAGTGTGGTAGGAGAGCCTGAGAAGAGGTGTCCTTGGCCTGGAATTCTGCATTTAGGAAAAATTCTCACTGTTATGAATGGTTCTGGTGGGCTGTGAACACCTTCAGTACACGATGCAGGAAAGAAATGAAACAGGCCTGCTGTCTGGGCTCTTCTACTTCCTGTAAGTTACTGCCTGGCAGCGTGGGCCCCTCATGCTGCCCAACACCCCAGGAACTGGGATGCTCTCACTGTTATCCACACTGCTGGCTGAAGGAAGAGCTGCCTTCTCACAGGCTGTAGGCAAGGTGGGTGGCTGGTTTTCATATCCAGGCTGAAGTCTTCTATACAGAGTTAGGAGAAAACCTGTCTTTACAGTGCAACAAGTATGCTATAGACCAAAACAAACTACTGCAAGAAGTGACTCAAGCCCACAGCGTTGCTGAATTTAGGGAGGTGTGTCAGCGTGTTGTACTCACAGATCTCCAGAGACACTTCAGACCAGGGCATCGGATGGTTGTGAATGTGAGCTGATGTTAGTGAATACACGTGGATTCCCGATTACCTCAAGTGCTGCAGCTTCTCTTGAATACAGTATCTCTGCAACTTTTGGGTTAATTTTCTTGCCTATCCTCACAGCAGGACTTAACTCGAACTTCATTCCTGATAGCCACAAGCAATTAGAAAGAAGTGACAGTGTCTTGGATGCAGGATATGGATGCCTTTAGTGTAGGTGATGGGTGCTGATGGAGCTGCAGGTGCAGAGGAGCAATTAACTTGCAGCCTGTTCCATGGAAAACAGGAGTGGTGTGATACAGGAGAGCAAGGAAACTGGTGGTGGGGAGCAGCTACACCAAAGGGCTGAGCAGCCCCTGTGTTGGAGCTGTGGTTGCCTCTGGTGGATGGCTGCCCAGGCCACTTGGCTCTGCAGCAGGAACCCAGCTTTGCTTGTCCAGGCCCAGCAGAGCCAGGGCAGGATGAAGGGAGCACTTGTGTTGGCAGCCAGAGATGGATCTGTCTGGAGTCCTCTCTTGCTTTCCCATTTCCAGCTGGATAGATGTTTCTAAACAACATTTAACAGCTGGTGTCCACAGGGACTGGCAGAAGTGTAAATGCTCATATTCTGCCATTCTCCCTTTGGATATACAGAGGTAGCACAGGGCATCCTGCTTGGACTCTCCAGCCATCCACACAGTGGGGCTGAGGCCAACCCTGCTCCTCCTCACTGATTGGAGGGTCATTCCTGTGGGAGCAGAGGTCTGCAGAGCTGTCACCAGCAGGGAGACCCTCAGCTTGGGCCCTCAGAGCCTGCAGAGCCTGGCAAGGGGAAAGGGACAGAAAAACAGATCTTGGCTCTTCTCCCTCCCCAGTGAAAGCAGCCGGGCTGCCAAGGGCTTTGCAGCAGGGAGAAGAAAGACAGTGTTCATGGGAGCTGCGTGACTCTGAGCTGCTGGGCTGGGAGCCAGGCACGTCAGCACCTGATGGGCCAGCACGAGGAAGGGCTCTTGCTCCTCACCTTCTCCAGAGGAGTCCTTTCAAGGGGTCCCAGCCCAGTGTAGTGAGGTCTCTTGCCCCACTGCTCTGCCTGTTCTAAGCTGGACTGTTGCCTGTGTGGGGCATTGCACTGACACAGTGTACTGGGGAGGTCTTTCCTGGAGAATCCTTCTTCCAGAAGCTACTGGACAGAAGAGCCATTGTGCAGCCTTTTTGGAGATGTGCCTGGTACCTGCTGAGGCAGACTTTCCACTTCCCAGTGAACAGATGCCTGGCTATGGCTGGGCCATATGGTGTTTCGGTCTCACTCCACTCCCAGCAGTACTTGTCTTCCAGTCCTACAAGCAGGTGGGATTGCTCAGGGCTCTGCTCCCTGGGGACAGCTCCCTGCAGGCTGTGGGAGCTCCCAAGAATCTGGTGCAGGGAGAGGTGCAACAGTCTTGGTGCATGTCCCTCTGGGAAGTGCTACCCAGTCACTGTGGCTTTGGCCCTGGGTCCCCATTTCAGGAGAGGTTTAGCTGTGCAGAGGGCTTGCCCTGCTTGCCCAGGACCTGACAAAAGCACAGCATGTGGTGTGGTGGGGGTGAGTAAATGGCACTTCAGCTTTGGAGTCAAGGATGCTTGTGACATCTTGGGGACACTAGTGAGGCTGGGGTGAAATCTGGCTCTGCCTGCTGAGCCGGGGAATGTAACACCTGCCAGTCAAGGGTCTATGTCAGCCAGAATCTCTGAGTCTGGATTCATGATCTTATCCTGTAAGCCATTCCTACAAGAGCTAGTACATACCTCCTGACTTGTCCAGCAGTGTCTCTGCTCCTTTTCCCACTCAGTCAGGTTTATTGGGTGAACAATTGCCTGGGGCTCAGCATCAGCAGCTGCGCTCACTGTCAGGTCCTCTGGATTTGGGACATGCATAGATGGGAAGGGAGGAGCTGGTGGCTTTGCCCTTTGGCAACATGTTGTAGGGCACAAGGCCAGCCATCTCTCTTCCTGGCCAGGCTGCAAATTTGCTCTTCTGCTCCTCTGGCTTTTCCTGTGGGCTGAGGGCTCATCCCACTCCTGCTGTGGCTGCTCTGCTGACTTGCCCTCAAGCTCCCTGTGCCCCTGTGCTTGCACCCACAGTGCTGTCAGCTCAGCTGCCTGGGTGCACTTCTGACTCATCATGTGCTGCCTGGGCAGCTCCCCATTTCACCATTGTTAGGGGTTCATGGCAGTGTGCTGTGAAACTCCCTCTTCCCCTCTTCCCTGCCCTGCTCAGTCCCGTGCACCCAGGAGGGACAATGCCTGTCGAGTTGTGTGTCTGCCCTGGCTGGGACCTCACCTACAGGGATGGTGTGCCTGGCTGGGATGCTCTGTGCCATGGTCTGTCCCTGGCACCCCTCTTCTATGGAGATTACTTCAGCACAGCACAGGATCCCAATATCCTCTGCTGGTGCAGGGCAGAGGAGCTGGTGCTGCCCCAGGCACTCTGGCAGGGGCCAGCCATTTCCATCTGCATAATGGAGACTGTAGCACAACCACCATCAACCCACTCTGGGATATTTTTAGGCCTGGCTGTGCTGATGAGAGAGAGATGACAGGCTCACTCCACATCCGGACCACGCGTTGCCTCTCCCAGCTGCAGCCACCTGGTGCAATGGGAGAAGCGTGGGCCGTTCCCCCAGGGAAGGCAGCACTGACCGCGTGCTGTGGCTCTGGGCTTGCTGGGAGCAGCTACTGGTGCAGGATACCACCATCCTTCTCCCTCTGAACTCATGCAGTGTCACTGCTCTTGAGAGAGCAGGTTAATGAATTCCCCAGATCTCGCTGGCTCTTGACTTTGAGGGGATTTCCTGGCTTTTGAAGGCAAAGGAAGGAGGAATCTGAGCTATGGGACTGAAGCCTGGGTGGTGACATGCTTGCACATGGTCATTTGCAGAAATGGGGAGCCCCTTCAGCTGAGGAGTTTGGCTTTTCTGCAGGGTCTGAGGCTTGGAAAGTGCTATGGAGGAAGCGATCCCTTTTTTGTCAGAGCCCTGTGTGGGGCTGCAGCTGATGGAGTGAAAGGAGTGGTGCTTTGGAAGTGATTGGGGTGAGGTGCTGGATGACAGGAGATCTGGGGCACGAGGCTGTCCCCCGTGGCCAGGCTTGTCGGAAGCTTGTCCCTCAGCACTGCCTGGCATGAAACACGTGCCCAATGCTCTGGGCACACACAATGACACAGTGCTACTGGGAGGTGACAGGGCCAAGCCATAGCTGTGTCCTGGGTGCTGGCAGAGGGGAGAACTGCCCAACACAGGGTCTATGGCTGTGTTGGAGGGGAGCTGGGCTGGGCTGGGGCAGGCTGCTCTACCCAGCTTCACGCCAGGGCTCACGTGCCAACCCAGGTGGGTTGTAAGTGCTGGACTCTGAACACAGGACTTTGAGTGACTTTGCAAATCAGCAGTGCTAATCTACCCCATCCACTAGGAACCAGTCTGTCAGGGAGTGTGTCACTGGTACCAACACCTCACTGTGGTTAGCTTCTCCCATCCTGGCATTGGAAGGACCAGTCTGCCTGCAGGTGCAGACCTCCCTCAACTGGTTGCTGAGACCTGGAAAGTTACAGCGCTGAGCAGCTGCTTCTGTCTGACCCTGTGGACCTGCTAGCATCCCGCTGCAGAGGTGGTTCAGGTGATGGCTGCAGAAAGTCCATACTCCCTTGGTTGTGTCACAGGAACTTGGTTTCCATGGACCAGCGTGGAGAAGCTTTGTTGGAGAGGCTGAGCTCTGTCCCTGCCTTCTAGCCACAGGGTGGGGTGGGCTGCTGCAACAGGGACAGAGTCCTCCATAGCTGGCAGCTCTGTACATTCACTGTTTAGGACTCCACTTACTGCACAAGGATCCAGTGTCCCCTTAGTCCTGTTCTCACTCGTACCTATCACTATGGGCTTGTGTGACTTTGAGTGATGTACCCAGGGGGGTTGAGGTGCTTTAGCAGCATCCCTCTGTCTGTGTCCCCTGCCTGTGGCTGGCAGCTTCCTCCTTGTGGCTGCTATTAGCCCACATCCTGCCAGCAAACACAACACCCAGAGGCAATTTCCCCTGGCTGCTCTAACTCTAACAGGTTGCCACAAATGCTGAATCTCCAAAACTGAGCTTGTTCGTGTCCTACAGCACAATGGTCAGTGCAGTGCAAACCAAATCCTCAGCCCTTGCACCCTCCCACACAGGCCCTGCTCTGCCCTATGGCCCACGCTGTGCTGTGTGGCTCCTCTTCTTTCTTCCTTTTCCCAAGAGGGAGCAGAAAAGCTTCAACATCCAGGAGTGGGGAAGGAAGGCACTGGGACGTGGCAGGGCTGCTTCAGCTGGGGCCCTGCCAGCCCAGAGTTGCATGCCAGGCAGCCATTCTTGTGACCACAGGTGAAGCAGCTCCACCAGCAGCACATCTTCACACCACCTTCCCAGTGACTAGCAGCATTTGAGGTGCCTGGTGCTTTTCCTTCTTCCTGCATCTCCTTGGCCCCTGCCTTTGCTACCTCCCATCTCCTTGATCCCTCTCCTAGGCATCATGCTTATCCTGGTCTCAGGTGAGTACGTGGGGGGATGCTGCCAAGAGCATATTTTCTCTGGGTACATGGCCCTGCACCCTGGGAGGTGTTGAAGTCCCTTGGTACATCACAGGGTTTTGAGAGGAGCAGTCACCCACACAGGGGTGCAGCCTGTGGCTCTGCAGACAAGATGTGCCCTGGGAGTTGCTTACCAGACACAGCGTGGCCAACCATTTCCTCTGGGCACGTGGGGAAGAGATCAGAGCAACACAAATGGGGAAGGTTTGGAAACCTGAAGTGGAGACTGACTCAGGCACTTGTGTTCCTTGTGCTATGGGGTTTGCTATGCTTGTGCTATGGGGTTTGGCATCAGCTCTCTTGGGCACATACGGGAGAGACAAGTATGAGCAACTGTGCTGGTTGCTGCATTGTATGAAGGTTGCTGGTGCATTACTTGGGTTCAGAGGCTCCAGTTCACCAGGGAGCAGTGGAGATAAGATGAGCTTCAGGTCGAACAGACTAAAAAGAGGAGCCCATGGCCAGTGACCCCATCACCACAGCAGGCCAGCTGAAGGTGCACAAGAGCTTGTTTGCTCCGGTGCAAGTAATTAAGCACTGGGACTCCTGGCTGGAAATGAAGCATTCCCTAGGTCAAGGGCTGATGATGAGCACTGCTGCACACAGTGTAATGCCACAGAGCCAGCTCAGGCTGTTGTACCTGTTTTTATAAAGACATGCATGAGCTGGAAGAGCAGGTGAAGAAGACTGTCCTCAGGCGGAGCCCTCCACACCTTCCCCACTACCTTCTCTGGCATGCAGGAATTGGTTCTGGCCTTCTCTTTGCTGCTGGAGCTGTTTGGACAGGAGATCAGGAGGTGTGTATACAGGTCAGGGCAAAACAGCAAGCATATCCATGCAGCATCCCTTCTTCATGCCTGAGCCACAGATGTCAAAAACTAAAATTGAGACTATCTAAACTTATTTGCCAGCTGCTCCATGGTAAGGATGGCTGCCCCTGCAGCCTTCAGTGACTGTGCTGTACTTAACTTCAGGCTTGAGTTTTTCCCATCCTCAGCTTCTCACCTTTGGCTCCTGCACTTCCCTCTGTCCACAGCAGTGCTCCATTCCCTCTGGCGGTGAGGAGACCCTCTCCTGGGGCAGTGAAGTAGCCTGCACTCCTCACACCCTACACAGCCTTATTTGCAAACCTTAGCTCCTTTTTTGTGCTGGTGTTGCTGCTCCTCAGGATTTCTGTGCCTGTTCTGAACTTTGGAGAGCTGGACCAGACACTGAGTTGGCTTTGCCAGTGCTATAGCTTTGCTTGGAAATCTCCTCCATGCCCCTCTGACTCATGGCTCTCGGAGCCAAGGTGCTGGGCTGCGGGCTTATAGCAGCAGTTGTGTGGGGACAGCTCTTTTTCAGTGTTTTTTTCCTTAATTCCCTCTCCCACCCCTGCTTTCAGGGAGATTCTTCACCCTGTGCCACAGCCTGTCCTCTCTGTTCCCCAGGACCTTCCTTTGCGGCCCATGACTGTGCTGGGGGTTGTGATCATTTTCCCAGGCTGTTCAGCTTGTGCTGTAGCAGCAAGCAGCCTGTTCAGTATTTTATCAGGCCCAAATGTAAGCCTTCATCATGTCACACAGACAATTGATATTAAGACCCATTAAACAGCACTGGAGCAGGGGTCAGTGGGGGTCTAGGTATGCTTCCCATTGTTGATGCCTCCCCATTAAGGCTTGGCTCACTGACAGATCTCAGAATGTAGCTGTTAATTTACATGAGTCTTATTAAATCTTTATAATACATACCTTTAATTAAAATCCTACAGCATTGTTGATAGCAGTGGGGAAGGTAAAGGGTTCTCTACAGATGTTCCTGCTCTCACCAGACAGAACTTTTCTTTTGCCCAGGGAGGAGTTTTCCTGCGAGGTCTGTGCTGTGTAAGAGCCTCAGGATGTCCTTAGCTGTGCTTTCACCTACCTCGTGGCAGTCTGGGGCTCTCTGCTATTTCTCTGCCTATTGCTTTGACCCTCTAAATTACACTGGCCTCCTACCAGCTGACCATTCATTAAAAATTAACAGGTGTTTATGAGAGTCTGTGATTACATCATTGAAATGTTTATAAATTACTTGGGCCAGTGGCATGAGTGTGGCTGGTTTGGGGAGCTGCAGCCTTTCCTTGTGCCCCTGCTTTGCCAAATTCCCTCCTCTCTGCGACAGCGTGTGAGCTGGAATCAGTCCAGCCATTCCCATATGAGAAGAGACAGTGGCTGGATGGTACTTCCCTATCTTGCCTGACTCTTCCAGTTATTTTTATGGCATAAAAGGGGACAGGGTAATGCCTGGCTGGAGGGCTAGAGATGAACCCATTGTTGAGGTTCATGGCCATCACAGCTCTAACCACTTCTGAAATTCAAATTTATTCAGCAATCATCTCAGAAACTCAAGGACAGCACTCCTGGCTTTGGAGAGGTAGTGTGGCCACAGCTGGAGCTGGACTCATTCCAGGTTCCTGCAACACTGGCATGAAGAAGTGCACTGTGGTATCCAGTGATGGCACATGGGCTGGGCAAGAGTCCCTGTTTCACTCCCAGGTCTCAGGTAGGCTTCACTGGGGAGGCTGCTGGCGGGAGATTATTTTGGCTGGTTTCTTAAGGAGTAGAATTAAATATGGGCCTTGATGGGCCTTCACCTAGCCTATTATTTCTAAGAGTCTGTGTTTATGGTGTGCAGCCTGGTAACTAGCCAGTGCACCAGATTGCACAGTGACTGTTGTCACTCTGAACAGGTTGGGTAAAATATTAACAGGCATTGTGAAATATTTCCCAGACACTCAAAGCAGCCTGGATGCCAGCAGGCACTGCTTGGTTCTGTGCTCTCCTCTCTTTCGTTGCATGGTAAACTACTGGGAGTGGTACATTTGCTCCTGGACAGTTCACCAGGGCTCAGCAAAACTTGTTCCTGCCTGCCAGGCTAAGCCCCATAAGCCCCCCACAAATGTGGCAACCATGACATCCTTGTTTCTAGGACAGGGAGCAAATGAGAGGGGTGTGTGGGAGTGGAGGTGTCCCTGCCTCCCCAGCTCCATTCATCAGTTCCTGGATGTGCAGCTGAGATACAGGTGGTTCTAACCTGCCAGCAGGGGGTTTCAGAAAAGACTGGGGACAATCCTGCCTGAATGCTTAGCCTGGTGCTATGGCAGAAAGGACCAGTGCAGCCCTTGAAGAGAGAAAGTAGGAAAAAGCAGATTACACCAGTGTGTCAAAGCATTAGGGAAGTTCATTGTGGGATTCTACGTCTTGAAAAGGATTCAGGAAAATCAGAGAGGCTCTGTAGAGCAGAAATGCAAAAAATGGCTTGAGGGTGGGAGGAAAAGCCTGGCAAGAAGGAATTAAGCGACTCAGTATATTTAGCTTTTCAGCAAGACGGATGAGAGGGGGTTTGCTTGCAGCATATGTGTAATGTCACAAAGAGAAAATGCCAGGCTCTGAAAGGCTCTTTAATCAAGCAGAAGGCAGAACAAAATGGTATGTCTGCAAGCTGAAGGCAGACACAGGGAGGTGGGATGCTCTTCTGAACGTGAGGGTGAGGGACTCCTGAAACAGACCCAGAAAAGTGGGAGTCTCCAACGCTTGTCTTCAAATTGAGCCTACCTCCTCTCTTGGAAACTAAGAGTGAACCAAACATAGTGTATTGGAATTACTGCAAGGACACGAACTGCTGAGCAGGGTGCTGGCCAGCTGCTCCCCCCTGCACGACCACCTGCCAGGGAGGACCACTGGGTCACTTCATCTGAGGAAGACCTTGGGAGACCTGGTCCAGTCAGGCAGAGCACTCAGGGATCTGATCAGGCAGGCTCCAGGTGTTTACCTGCACCCAAAGTGGTAAGTGTGATTCTTTGTTGTTGAAAACATCTGTAGCGTGGTCGAATTTTTGAGCCAAGTTCAGATTGTTTTAACTTGTTTTGTGTGGGCCTGCTGCTGCTGCCGTTTAACATTTCTGTTCTTAGAATAGCCAGAGCACCAGAAATGCAAAGTGTTCTGCACAGTCTGATCACACTCAGTGTCTGCATTTAAGAATAATACATAATGAGTGTGTGAGATGAAACAAGTTTGGTCAGAGAGATAAGACAAAATACAAGTGTCTTACAGCACAGATTGCATTCTCCGAGCCTGTGCATCAGCAGAGGTAATCTCTTTCTAGCCATTACTGGAAAGAGATCTTTGCTGTGCAATCATAAAATATTGCATTAATTAGTATCAGGTCTGATTTGATTCCATTTAATTTGAGGAGAAGGATTAGTGTGAATATTAAAATGGTAATTTTTATAGGGTAAAGAAGCAAAATGAGTCTCTCTATGGAGGAAGCGCACATGTGTGTGTGTTTGGCTTGATGCAGATAGTTACAGAGTAACTTTATTTACTGGTGGGAAAAGAACCCACAGCTGCTATTTATGTGCCCTCCCCATATCGTGTGTGGCTCAGCCACCATGGAAGAAAGAAGGAGGCAGGTGTCAGTTCAGTGGGAATGCCCTGTGGTGCTCAGCATCATCCATAAGGCAAATTTGCACAGCAATTTTGGCATGCCCCAGGCAGGCTTCTTTCAAGAGAAGGGCAGAAGGAAGCTTTGCTTATGGTCATGCTGGTGTGTCCAATTCATGCCTAGTCTATCATGAGCATCCTTGCACCATTGATGCACAGACACGGGATAGGACCCCTTACTGCCTGCTCCAAGCAGTGACTGACCCCAACTGTCCTGTGTTACCTGCTAATGCAGCCACCAACTGTGTCCTCTGCCAGAGCCCTTTTTTCCCCAGATCATGGCCAGTGCTGCTGCAGGAAATACTCTGCAGACACACGGGTAGCCACTGGCTCAGTAGATTTGCTGCAAGTGGGTTTTGTTGAGCAGGATGGGCTGGACCTCTTGCCTCATCATTTGGTCAGTTTGGCTTTGAAAAGCTCCAGAGCATTCTGGAAAGCAGCATAGCAATATGATAGGATTTAATCAGACTTAATTATTCCCCTGCTGTCTATCTCCTAGCAACATCCAGCTTGACATCTGCCTGCGAATGAAAAGTGTCAGCTAAATAGGAACATGTTCAGACTAAAGTCCTGCTACTTGAACCAAATCACTCCACTAATAAATGCCTTAATTCATCTCATGGCCATCAGACAGCTGCCAGGCACTGGTACCTGATTTTCCAAGATATACAGTGCTTGCCTTCTGAGTTTTTTCCAGGCTGGCAAGAAGGGTGACTTCATCCTGGGCTCTTTCCAGCACACTAGCACCTGATAACAGAGGTAGAGTTTCCCGAGTGACAAATGCGGGCTCAGGAGCAAGCCCCAGCCTTGTCACTATTTGGCTTCCTGCTGTAGGTCTCTGCTTATCTCATCACTGAAATCAGCTCACCTGCTGTGCCCGTGCACAGCAGGGTTCAAGTGCCGTGTGGTCGGGGTGGTTTAGGTGAGGCTTGGGGACAGCCAGAGCAGATGTGGCGCAGTGGTTCCAGGCAGTGCAGGCAGCTCCACATCACAGGGACAAGGGAGGTTGAGGCAGGGATGAGAGACCCGGCTTACACGGATGGAGAGATGAAGAGGGGAAGAGAGGAGCAGGCATAAAGCAAGTGTTTGTAAAGTAAAACTGGGCTCCAGCCAGACGTGATGTTGCACAGGAGTCAGTGGGGTTGCTGGAAGAAGTGAGCCCGGCAGTAGAGCCAGGGCTGTTGGAGGAGGCTGCCCTGCCCAGCCCGGGCTGCCAGCTCGCTGTGAAGCTGGAGGGAAGGGAGCTGCCTCGGATGGGTGAGAGTAAGGAGCATCCTGAGCAGGTCAGCCCTGCGAGCTGGGGGTTGGTGGGGCAGCAGCGAGGGAGCAGACCTGCAGATGGACAGGGCTGCATGGATGTGATTGTGTCTCCTCTCCAGTCACCTCCTCAGGGTCATATTTGTGCCAGTGATACCTGGGTGCTTGCCTGAGTCTGTTGGTGTCCTGTGCTGTATCTAGAAGTTGTTGTAGGCATTCAAAAAACCTAATGGCATATTAGGGTGACATGTGTTTCCCTCGTGTCTCTGCAGAGGAGTGTGGCAGCTTTGCAAGCCTGACTGTGTGGGTGCCACACTTGAAGCCAGCTCGCACTGGCTTCATTTGTGCGGAACAGAAAACAGGGTTTCTGGCTGTGAAAGTGAGGCTGTAGGAGCCCCACCAACTCTCCTGTGACCTGCGTGAACTCTGCCTTTTGTCGACTGCCAGGGAGCAGGCTCAGGTAGTGCTCAGCCAGGCCTGCGCTTTTCAAGGCAGCATTTTCCATTCAACATCAGCACCTGGACTCGCCTCAGCAGGAGCTGCCACTATGCTGAACATGATCCCACTTAGATTCCCTTAAACTCACCTGGTGTTTGTATTCCTTCTGCCACCAGTGACCCATGGGAGGTCACTGGGCTGCTTTGTTTTTCTGAAGATGCAGGTTTATTTCTTATGGGTTTTTTTTATCTCAAATGACTTTTCCTGTCATGACTAATAATTTTCCTTTATCATTTCATCCCCGTAAGGCCTTGTACCTGAATTTGTCACTTGTCTTCTGCCTAAGGAGCATTAGAAGGCTCCAAGGCTGTGGAACCAGCAACAAAGAGGGCAATGCTGTGGGAAGAGTGCGGTGTAGGCTGGTCCCAGTGCTGCAGTGCTCCCAGGTCTGTTGTGCAGTGGAAAGGTGGAGGCTGTGATATACCAGAAAGTGCGTGGAAGCTGCGCGGTCTGCAGGGTGTGAGCTGCGCTGTGCGGTGGGAGGGCAGCTGGTGTGGTCTGTGCCGCCCGGCGTGGTCCTGTGGTGGAGGCTGTGCCAGCCTGGGAAGCCCGGGGAGGTGGAGCAGAGGAGTACTGTGGGTGGGCAGGACCTAACAAGGTCTTAACACGGGCGTACAGTGATGTGAGGGTTTGCAGAAGCCGGAGGACGGCGTGAAGGCAGGGACTGGACTGTGCAGCATGGATAGTGTGGGGCAGTGACGGAAGCACGCCAAGGCTGGGCTGCCCTGTGTCGTGGCTGCACCTTGGCTGTGCAGAGCGGGGCAGGGGCGAGAGGCCATCGGAAGGAGCGGAGCTCGGCGGGCAGGCGGTGCAGGAGTTGAAGGCAGACGCAGCGCACTCAGTGCAGTGCCTGGAGGGAGGGCGATGCCGTGTCACTGCAGGGGCGCAGGGCCAGGCAGGAGCGGGGCACCACGCGGTGGCTGCGGAGTCTGCGGGATCTGGAAGTGCCTCAGATGGGGGAAGGTGCAGAGCTGTGCGGCGCCAATGCGGAGCCTGACAGCGGGTGCAGTGCCCGCAGGGGCCATGCAGTGCCATGCCTGGAGGCACCGCAGTGCTCTGGAGTGCCAGGGCGTGACTGGGGAGCGGTGCCGGGATGTGGAGGAGGAGCGATGCTCGGCGGCGGCCGTGAGGGGGAAGCGGGGCCGGGCCCTTCCCCGGCGCGCGCTGATTCGGGGGCACGGGGGGCGCTCCGCGCACGCGCACCCCCGCCCTGCCGCAGCGCCCCTCCGGCGGGG
>VZRZ01005676.1:38605-70758 GCA_013398175.1 Climacteris rufus
CCCGGCGGTGGCGGCGCCGCTGCCCGTTCAAACCCAGGCTCCAGCTGGCAGCTGTCAGCCCGCGGAGAGCTGCCGTCCTACCCGGGCCCGGCGGGCCCCGCTGCCCGGGCGCCGGCACCACCTCCGAGCAGCGCGTCTCCGCAGCGCGGAGTGGCCGGGAGTCCGCGGGGCTCCAGACGGGACCGGCGCTGCCCCGGCCGCACCTGCGGGCCCCACTGTCCGCGGGACATCCCCGGGCGCTGCGGGTTTGCTCTGTGGCGTGTCGGGAGGACGCGGTGCTCGCCAGGCCTCGGCGGCCGCCGCCGTCCTGGGCTCGGTTGTCTGAAGTGGGCAGGAGCGGGGCTGATGCCCTGTAACAGCGTGGCGGTGTCCCCCCCGCCTCTCCGGAGCGGCACTGGCCCTTGTGACTGCCAGAACAGGCAGCTCTCTGGGGTGGGAGTTCTTGTTTCACTGGTGCGCTTTGGGTAACCGGTGTGTTACCTTGTGGAGAGCACGATGTGGGATCTGTGCTTTATGATGAATATGGGATTGCATGTTTGGGGAGGATGCCCGTTGAAGAAGGTGGCTCCAACCTCAACCTGTTTTCCTTTCTCAGGTCATGTAGAAGAACAGATTTAATGTGAAGATGGGACTGTTGGTGTTTATGCGTAACCTGCTGCTAGCCCTCTGCCTCTTTCTGGTACTGGGATTTCTGTACTATTCTGCTTGGAAGTTGCACCTTCTCAGATGGGAGGATTCAAGTAAGTAGGAGCATCGTGCAACTGTTTCTGGGCTCCCTATAATGTCTGTTAAATTGTTGCAATAGCACTGAGGTGGTTCTGACTTAGTAGTATTAGAGGGATGTGGTTAAGCCCACTCAAATGCAGGAGCTTTTAGTATGCTTAAGGGGTCGAATTTGTGACTACCTAATGCTCTTTATGGCTTTACTTTTATTACTGGGTACAAGAGCAGGTTCATGCTTTTTAAATCTACTATTAGAGACCTCAGTTCTTGGAATATTCTATTTATCTTAGTTTATGATTCCTAATTGTCAAAATAAAGAGCTTGTCTATTGAGGCTTTTGTTCCCTGAATCATCTGTACATTTTAAAATATCTAAGACAAGTTGTGGTTTTTTTTTTTCCTCTGGTGAATTTTGATTTCTTTTTGTAGTCATATATGCTGGTTATCTCATCATCTTACTTTGTCCTTCAGAAATCCTCATCTTCCATTTATCTTCCATGTCGTTATCTGCCAACTATCTGTCATCTAAAGGATGTCTCTCAACGTTTTTAAGTCCAAAGAGACATCTGACCTCATTGAATACAATCTGAGGATTGTACTGTGCAGTAAGGCCATAGGAGGTTACAGTTGCAATGAGAAAGAAATTAGGCTGAGGATCGATTGCTCAGTTACTGCTCTTATTTTTGCTTGTGTTGTTTTCTTGTCTGCATGCGAGAACTATAAAATATAAAAACAAGAACCCAATTTCCTCCTCATCCCTCCTGCCCAAAACAGAAGCCAGCCTTCCTTGCAGCTGTTCTACAGGCTGTTTCAGATGTCTCAGAGCTGACTGTTGCTCCCTGGATCAGCAGCTGAGAAACATTGATCCAGAACTGACAAGAAGCTGCTGGCCAAGTTAATTCTTTGCCGTAATACATTTCTATGTATAGTGATGGAGGTTTCTGCTTCAATGCTTCTTAAACTTAGCATTTTTCTACCTCTACATGCTCAGAATCTGTTATATGCTCTTAAGAAGTTTTGCATGGTGACAGGTGATGACTTGGATATGACACTTGTGCTGATGCACTGATTTTTACAGGAGAACTGCTAAGGTGCCTTGGATTACAACAGGTATTGTAAGACTGAATTTGTAAAAGGAGATGCATAGTGTCTTTATGAGCAGGGATTGTTTCTTCAGGTTTCTGCTTCAGAGGGAGTTAAAAATCTTGAATATGACCTTCTGAAAAGTAGCACTTTCATTGACAA
The DNA here is from genome assembly GCA_013398175.1 of Climacteris rufus. Classification (NCBI taxonomy): domain Eukaryota; kingdom Metazoa; phylum Chordata; class Aves; order Passeriformes; family Climacteridae; genus Climacteris; species Climacteris rufus. The sequence continues at coordinate 40,573 of VZRZ01005676.1, forward strand.
GGTGTGAAAAATCCTTTCTGCATGAAAGTAAGTGCAGTCGTAGTTAAAGGACAGTTTTGCCGTATTTGCTACCATGTCATGATCTGTTTATGAAATGATACCACCTGCCATCCTTTACTTCCTGCATGCCACCAGGAAATCATGTTGGACTTCCCAAGGCCTGCAAAAAAACCTTTCATGCCACAACTTGTGTGTGATCTTTGTTACATGTGAATAAGCAGCTTTATGTTTGTGTATCGTATACCAAGGTACTGGGAAAGGTTCTAACTTTCTCCAATCCTCTTCAGATTTTGTGCCTTTAGCTTTGTGTGCCATTTGTCATTTTTACACCGTGTCAGTCCCTGGGGAGTTTTGTTGTAACTTTGGGTTGCAATGCAGTGTTGCAAATGTACGTGCAAACATTGTGGATTTCTATAAATGCAACACTTTTACCTGGAAAGATGACTTTAGGTTGCAGCCTAGTTAGAATGATTTCTGTTAGCTGCATTGGCTGCTTTGGGGTACCCAGGTTGTTCTGACAGGAGCACTTTGAGGTAACATCACAGACCTTTTGTTTGGTGTGTGTCTCCCTTTTTGTGTAAAATGTGTTGTTCGTTTGTTCTTGGAAGTTGCAGTTCTTGCATTAAGCTTCTTCCACATGTACAAAGCAATGATGCTAGAGTGAAGATTTAGCTTATTGATCTTTATCAGTTGTCACCATTGATTTAGGCTGTCCTATTTTTCCTTTTCTTCTAGACACTTTTATGGATTTTGTCTTAAATATCGGATGAAGCTCCTTGAAATATTAGTGTAAACAGCAGGCTAGTGTAAAGGGGCAAATGGTACCTTTGAAACAGTGAAGATGGTAGCAGTTTTCAGTTTGTTTTCAGAGTTTTGTATGTGTCAAAACCCATTTTATTTATCATGTAATTTTGCACAGGAGGAACTTACGTAAATTTAAAGTACAAATTTAAAAGCCCATATTGGGAAACTTGATATGAAGAGTTAATGTTAAGCTTCTATAAATAAGCATTTGGAAGTTAACAAATGACAGATTTGAATGGACTTATTTAACTATGATTAGGCTTCCTTGAGAATGTGTAATATGATACAATGTATAATGGAGCAATTATACTTTGTATTTGCTGTAGGGGAGCCTTGCTTAGTTCAGTGCACAAGACAGGTGGTGTGTGATAACTGTTGTGGTTTTATTTCCTGAATTACAATGCAGCGAGTGACCTTGTAAATTTCCTTAAGATTGATACGATAATGCTCATGTCCCCAAAGGCAAAACTAAGTCAGCTGTGTTAATTTTTGGTTTCTTAATAATCAAAGATTATTGAGTTTGTGTGAGTTATCTTCTTATTAAATTATTTTCTCTTTTCTTGTGACTAGTGTCTTTTATCTGTTTAATAGTGACTCCCTAGCTTCAGCAGTCACATTCATCTTTGTTCTGTTCTGCTCTTTGTGCTAGAGGAGGCATGAAACTAAGCTGATCCTGACATCTGACACCCTTGCAATCTCTTCAGAGACTGGTTTTAGTAAACTTGACACCTGCATTTAATAATGGAAACAAACAAATTTGTCACAGAGTATGGTGGAAAACACTTGATCTGCTTACTTGCTGCTTGTGTGGTTTGTTCACTTAGTGTTTTAAAAGATACCTGTGCATATTGTTGTCATGGATTAATTTGAATGGTAACTGTGGAAAGAATCTGGTTTCCCTGACATTTGGATGTTTGTGTATTTAGCTGCTAAAGTAAATGAATAGCTAAAGTAATTTGTTTATCTGTACATTTGACCTCTACAAGAAAGGAAGCTAAACTTTGAAATAGGCTGAAAGACACGCATCAATGTTTTTCTTAATGTTCTCTTAACATTAAATATTCTCTACTCAATATTAAATCTGTCCTCCTTGACTGATGCCTTAGTGAGTTCTGAGAGATTGTTCTCCTTCCTGTATGACTCTACACCTTGCCAAAATACAAAAGCGAATGGGAAATAATTAATTCTCTAAGGCTTATCTTTCCTTCGACAAGAAAAGATGGAATTCAGCTAATGTGAACTAATTAACATTGAATTAAGTTCAACTGCTTCTTCCATTCAAGACAAACCTCCAGTGATTGCTACCACTCTCTCATCCTTTTAGGGAGTATCATGACTGGCTACTCTTCCCCAAGCCTTGTTTCATGTCTGTGGCAGTATATTGTTTCTTCTCAGAGCAGCAGCAAAATAGAAAAATGAGGCATGTAACGCTGAATGAAGGAGGGCCCTTGAGTGCTGGTGCTTGTTGGGAGTATGTGAGCAGTGTTTAGGACAGTGGTAAGCTTTCCTGTTTCTCTTTCCTGATGTTTGTAATGCAACTTCAGTCTCTGATAATATGAGATGTGCACCATCCCTGCACATTCTTCCCAGACAGGCACTAAGGATGATTCTGCAGCCCTCTGGTGAAGTGTTGAATTGCGTGGAGGGGTGCTGAGCATGTAGAACTGATAATGTGATGTGGGAGACAAACAAGGAAATAAATAGTTTGTAATCAGGTTTAACTGTCCTGAACATTCTAGGAGGAACTTAGAGGTGCAAATAATTGTACCAGTGTCCTTTGTGTTTCTGGACACTTGGTTGTCAGGGAATTCTTGCATAGTAATGGTAGTGATGGGAGCAGGCTTTGAAAGTCTGAGACATGCACTGCAGCCTCTTTCCTAATAACTTCCTGTCCTGTTCCTTCCCCTTCCCTGATGCATTTGGCTCTGAGGAGGAAGAAAGATTTTTATCTGTACCAGTGTGAAAGTTCAGCTCCTGGGAAGGTGCACTGTTGCCTTTGAAAAGTACGGTGGGAGATGGAGTCTTGCTGACAGGCCCTCTTGGGTTTGCTTTATCAGCTTGGAGGAATGCATTTTTATGCATAACGAATTTAATACTGATGTTTGTTACTTAACCTGGTGTCTGTATAGCTGATTTTGCAACTTCAAAATGAATGTGTTGTAAAGAAGGAATGATTCCATTAAAAAGCATCCTAGCTATGGAAATATTGGACTCATTTCCCCAGGGCAGCTTTTTGCTTTTCCCCTCTCTCCCAAAGTATTGAAATATACTTGGGACAAGGACAGTGTGATGTTATTTTCTTGTTCTCTACTGTATTTCTCTCTACATTAGCATTTAATTAATTTAAAGAAATATATACTCTGCTTTAGGTGCTTTTGCCAAAACCTACATTAATACAATTTGAGCCTGTCCGTTTGGATGTGGTTTTTGAAACCTCTCCAGGTATGTTCTGTTGATGTCTCTGTAAAAAAATCAAGTCACTATTCTGTCATCTGTTGCTCTGTGTTATTTTCAACTCTAATTCTGGAAAGGCAGCCAAAAAGATAAAGCTTTGGGAAGAGATTTTCTGAGGTATTTCAGGACCCTTATCCTTTTTATTCTTTTTTTTTTTTTTAATGTCTGTTTCCAAGGGAACTGAGGAGACATAAACAGGCAAAACTGACTCACTTCTGGTTGCAGGTTTTTAGTCTGCTTGCATTTCCATGGAAACCAGTCATGCAGCAAGAAAGGCTAAATTAATCAAAAGCAATCAAACCGTTATCATTAATATAAATATTGGTTTATCTCTTTCAAAGTGAAATGATATTTTTGCCAATTCTTGTATTGGGGTCTAAAAATGTACTGAAGAAATGCATCTTCTTACAAGGATTTGGAATGTGCATGTTCTTTCTCCGGTGGCTAAAGCCTCCCGGCTGTGGTGGTACCTAGGGTTGGTACGACTGTTGTGTCCTGGGTACTGGGGTTGTCATTTGTTCCACGTCAAGGGAGTGGATCTTATGTACACTGACATCTGACTTCCTTGTGTTCTTTGTTTAATGAAAAACCAATGAATAGACGCTCAGCCGGTGTGTGAGCAACTAGGCCATGGAGACAAACTTGTCCTCTTTGTGGAGAGTCACGTAATGGTTTTGTGTTCTGCTGCGACTGTCCTACTTGCCTTTGCCAGAAGATGGGAATGCAGGAGTGCTCCTATAAAAAATAACAACTATGGGCCAGCTCAACTTGGCACTGGGAGCATACATCTGATGAAAATGGTTTGAGCTGGGATGGCTGAATTGATGCTTAGGTGGCTGAGGGAGCATATTTTTTTTACAAGGCACACATGCTGCTGTTGTGAGCAGTGGCAAGCAAATGGTGATGGTAACCATTTTAATTGCTCACTATCCATGGCCTTAGCTTTAGGGGGGTGTGTGTGTTCTTTAAGGTAGACTTAATTGTTCTTGCTCTGCTTCCCGGGCTGGAAAGCCTGCGAGACTAACCTTGTGGGCATTATCTGTTTTAAAAAGACTGTTTTGGACAGTATTGTGCAGCAGTCTAAGTTTCCTGAAACAGTTGATTTTTTTTTTGATTTGCAGGAAGAGACTGGGTACAGTGTTGAGATGGATTATTGTGAATTCTCTGACATTTGAGTTATTAGTAACTTCAAGGTTTGTTTCATCTACTCAGCTATAATGTGTGTTAGTGCTGTACTTTCTGCATTAAAATTGAGAATAAATGTTTAGAAAGTTCTCATAACACAGATCCACTTCCAGTTTTAAGGATCTCTCTTCTAGTTTTCAGATGCTGTAGGGATTTGAGGATCACAGTGATGCTTTTCTGAAATGCTAAAAATAGCAAGTAATGTTATTGAGGCAGCAGTGAATATTAGAAACAAAGATGTAAAAATAGAAGCTAAAACAAGTGTTGTCTGATAAAGTAGCTTAACTTTTCTAAGATTTTTTTTTTATTGGGCTGAAATAATGCACTTGTGTTCAACTTGAAACTTAAAGCTTTAGTGTACTAACTATAGTGGATAATTCTCTTATCTGTGCAGAACACAGAAAAAAATGGATTTTTGTGCCCAGAAATTGTTATTGCTCAAGTTACTTTGTGTTCCCTATTAGCCTGCCAGAAAAAGGAGCATGGCTAAACTTACTGCAACTCAGGACACTCCGTTGTAGTAGTATCCTTCATAGTAATTGTGCCAACTACTTTCCCCTTGGCTGGAAGCAGAGTACGCGTTCCTGATTCCTCTTGCTCCGGCTGTTGGATGTAAGCACACAGACCTGCCCACCCAGCTCACCCAAGGCAGCTGCCTGTGTGCCACCAGCACAGAAGAGAGCATCTACTCAATGAATATGAATCAGAACTTACAAGAGTTAAAAACAAAATTTAAAGAATTCACGAGTGCCTCTCTGTCTTTCAGGAGGCAGCATGTTACAAGACAGACGAGGAGAATAGGGGAATGAAAGTGCCTCATCTTTTTCTCATCTGTTCCTGCCTATCTAGTGAAATACCCAGTGTTACTTTATGACCCTGCTGTCTCTCCAGGAATTTCTACTGCTGCTCTAATGTTAACAGTGCAGGACAAAACTCTGTGGGGGCAAAGGGAAATTATGCATGACAGAGCTGTTGAGAGAAGGAGCAAGTGTAATGATGCCTCGTCCTTGGGATTTCTCCAGAAGAGGAAAACTCCCTGAACACTCTTCTGGCTTTAGGAATGTTTAAGGAGCAGGTTTAGTAAAGGGCATTAAGGGCATAGCACCCTAAGCACGTTGTGGATCGAGGGGCGGCTGTAACACTGTACTTGTACTTGCCTTTGTTCTCTCTTCATTTTAGCTTTTTTGGGTTACTGTTTTAGTTCTGGGCAAATGTTGACTTTTTAGCAAGGTTGAAAAGTATGATGCAAGAATACTTCTCCATCTCCCTACAAACAGCCAAGACTTAGTTTTGCATCTTGAAATAGTAAGTTGCTCTTGCTTCTCTTGACAGCTACAGTCTTGAGTCCCTTTCTATTTAACCCTCTCTCCATTTGCGTCATTAGCTGAACGGTACAACTGAGGAACTTGCCCAGTTTGAAACAGTGTAATTTTTGTTTATTTCGCTCAGTTGACCTTAACCTGTCTTAATGTTTCACTTGCTTCACTTGCTCAACTCTCTCTGTGGCCCCTCCCCAAAATTTTTGGGAAGGGTACATTCCTGTCACTTTGGATAGGGATTGAGACAGTGCTTATAAGGGACAGTGCTCCGTGTCTTACATGCAGCTGAAGCTGTGTCCTCTGATATGGTTTTCCAGAGGTCAAAGTCAGCAGTTTTCCATATTCTGGGAAGGTACATTGCAGTGAAAGCACTTTACCTCTCGTAGCCATTGCTCTGCAGCTGAGTGCTTTCAGAGGTGAAAGGATTTATTCATCTCAGCTGACTGTGAATCCCTTAGCAATGCACTCAGCTGGAAACAATACCTCCTTGTGAGGGCTGTCTCATCTGTGTTAGTGAGTGGTTCTCTGCCTTTCCTCCTCACCGTGCATCCCCCGGTGCACAAAGCTCTCACCTCTGACCTGCACCATTGCAGCACTGCCTGTAATGATTAAGGTATTGCCAGCCTTGATGCAGCTCCACCCCACCACTCATTTGACAGAAAGTATCACCCACTTCCTCCATTGGCTTTAATACTGTCAGGCTGGCTTTGGGCACCTTCCATGCCCATTTCCATTCTGCTTCACATCTGTTCTACTGACGTGGGGACAAAGGAAGTAATTTGTGATTTGTCTCGAGTTGGACAGTCACTGCTTCTGTGATGTGACCGTGGCCTTAGTACCTATTCTGACCATACCTGTCACACTTAGGGATGTTTTCCAGAGGAGATTTTTCCTAGTTTGTTATCTTCTATCAACATTGTCACTACAACATCTCATTTTCTGTCATTGCAGTCTAGGTTTACATCACAGTGTCAGGCTGAGGCAATAAAGCAGCCAAACCTGGGTATGACTTGCAAGGACAAGTACACTTGGGTCATGAGGTACAGCTCCCTATGAATTATGTATCTCTTCTGCACTTGAGAAGGAATGTAATTGTGCATCCAGGCATCAAGCAAAAAGTAATTTGTACTGTGTATGCATATCCTGAATAGATGTTTGAACCTGAGGTAGCTGATTTCAAGTGGTTACTCCTTTGTGGCACTAGATGATTGTATTGCTTTTGTATGCATTGCTTTCCTGAGGAAGTAATAGTGTGTGAGGATAGTGCCAAAATTCTAGTCAGGTACAGAAACTACAGAATGTTTCTTAACCAGTTCTTGGTATTTTGAATAACCAAATGCCTCAATGATCCAAGAAATTTATAACTCTGAAGGTCAGAATTTAGCATTTCTTCCTCAGTTCCCAAAAAAAAAAAAAAAAAATCAGAATGTGGTAAAATCAGCTATTTCCATTTTTTCCGTGCTTATAAACGTTCATGTTTCTTGCCTTTAACTTTTTTCATATCATGTTAGGATCCCTTCTACTTTAAGTCAATCCCTGATACAGCTTGTCACTTTTTCCCAGCTGTTACACTGTGGATTTCAGTGTTTGGACAGTGATTAAATCTGTGAGTCATCCGAGCTGCAGCAGTGCAGGAAGTGTGCCTCTTAATCACTCACAGAACAAAAAGAGTTAATAACTACAGAAAAGTTTAACTGGTGTCTTGTTCAGCTATAATGAGTGTGCACGTTCCAAGGAGTATCTTCGTTCAAAGCACTATGCACAGATGCATGTATCTTTAAAACAAGTAGTGGAAACAAGATGGCACAGAAATCAATAAAAGCTGAGTTTTCCCAACAGATAAGTAAGCAGCTGTTTGCTTCCTATGTTTGAAGTTGTAAAGTTAATAATTTATATGTGCAATTGCATCTTTTTGTCACAAATGAGCCAATGTCAGAATAGCTATAAAATACTATATAAATATTGTTTCACAGCTGTAATTGTGCCTAGAGACCCTAATAAAAAAATGTACTGAGATGTGTTTCTTAGGGTGGAGGGTGATTAATAGACTTGACTCAGGAAGGCAGAGGAAGCTGAGACATAGGAAAGTCAAATTTTTCTGTGTCATGCAGCAGCTCAAGGGCAGAGCTATGAATAGAATAAAGGTCTCAAGGTTTTTCATCTCGATCTAGTTGGCCAAATGAGACTTGCTGTCCTCTAATTACACATTCTACGTCTGTGTAGTTCAGGAGGGCAGCAATATGCTGAAGTTGTTTGCTTGGAGCAGAGGTCCTCTGCTGATACTTGTAAAAGCACAGCATATTTCAGAGTACTGTACTGATGGTAAAACATGGTCTGCATGGGCAGTGCTGGTGGAGTGATGTATGTACTGGAATTAAGGTATGATGTGGCCTGTCTAAGTTGTTGCTGGAAGCTGCCTCAGATGCATCTGTCCAAGTTCCTTAAGGACTAAGTGTACAACCTGAAGTGTTGTGAATGCTGGTTTGGGGCTTTTCAGCCTTCAGATTTGCCCCATCAAGGGCTCTGTACTTCATGTTTTCTAGCTGCTTCAATACCAGGGAGTACTTTTTTTTATAGTGGAAAAGTTTAATTTTGCTCTCCATATGCAAGCACAGGACTCCCTGTTCTTCTGTTTAAACTTTAAAAAAATATAAAAATATGTGTTCAGGCACAGATTGAACTTCTAGAATTTCTGCTTAAATGATGAAAGACAGAGCTTTCCGAAAGAGGGGAATAGCAAAACAGTTCAGGGGTTTTTAACCATAGCACTCACTAATGCTCTCGGTATAATTAGAAATCTAATTACTAATTTACTTGCAAAGATTTTCAGCCTTTTGAGACTTGCCCCACACAATTCTATCAGGTTCCAAGTGGAGCATGGGCAGTTCTCCATTAAGCTGCTGGGAAATTATAATGCTGCTTTTTTCTGTTAGCACTGCTGCCATAATCTCTCATTAAAAATGCCTTATCTGAGCATTGGAAAAGCTTTTATTATTTTTCATTATAATTCATTATAACATTATTTTCTATATCTTTGAGTCCAGAGCTTTTGTGTTTGGGTCAGGTACTTCATTAGAAGCAAAAGCCTGAGCTAATACAATGTAAAGACTGCAAATTGAATTAAAGCAAAAAAAAAATGTTAATTCTGATTGAATTTTCTGATTTTGCCTCTTATTTAAGAATGCTTCAAATACAGTTTGAATATTTCTAAACTTTTGAAAGATAAGTTTACACATTGGTTTATACAGATATGAGGAAGAAATTCTTCACTGTGAATGTGGTGAGACACTGGCACAGGTTGCCCAGAGAAGTTGTGGATCCCCCTTCCCCGGAAATGTTTAAGGCCACACTGGATGGGGCATTGATCAGCCTGGTCTAGTGGAAGGTGTCCCTGCCCATGGTGGAGGAGTTGGAACTAGATGATCTTTCAAGGTTCTTTCCAACCCAAATCATTCTATGATTGAAAAATAGGCCTTATTCACATTAGAAAAATATGAAAGCTTCAGTACTGTGTAATAATATATTACTTCTGCTTACTGTGTATTTTTTCCCCCACAAAGTTAGTTTTATTATTACAGCATATTGTATTATAAAACAGTTTGTTCTTCTGTGAATAGAGACCCTGCTGTTATATGAAGGGATACTCTTTAGGCTGGTGTTTTTTGACCTTCAGCTGTTATGTTTCTTGATGTAGTTACTAAAACTTGTCTTTTTTTTTTTTTTCCAAGAAGCATTAAAAATAGCTCATTAACTAGGACTAAACTACATCTTTATGATGTACTTTCCTATGCAAATTACATTTCTTGTGTCAAAGGATGGGTGTATGAGTAAAGGATTAGAGAAATCTGCTGTTATGTGGTGGATCCGCCACATATCCAGGCTGATACAGCCTTGATGCAGATGCAGAATTCCTTCTTAATAATTAACTCTGACTTCAGGAAATGGCAATTGAGAAGTGAGAAGAACCATTAGGGTAAGAGCAAAAAACTTGCTATTGGCAAGTTCACTCTTTTCTAACAAACCTTGTAATTGTAGCATTAAAAGCAGCTAAGATAAACATTTTTTACTGCAGACTTTAATGTAATTTCAGGAATTTAGAGCTACTTTGATTTTGCTTAATATGCAACCAAGTGGTCAAAAGGTTTAAAAGAAAAACAAACCCAAACCATCTTGGCCACTGTGTATTAATTGCTGGTTTGTGTATATATAGTGTAAGTATACTTTGTATACTATAGCATAGTGTAAGTATATTTTGCTCAGCAGTTGTGTGTTGTTTGTGCCTTTGCAGGAATGGAATTACCCCATAAGTAGCTTTACTTATCCTTGTCGCCATTCAGTGTTAACTAATCTTGTGATGTTTTCTTTCTTCAAGGACCTGTTTATAAAAATGTCTGAGATAGTTTCATGATAAATTTTGAATTTTTTCATTGCTTGTCTGAAAGAGACAGACAAAACCTGTAAGACAATTTACTCTGCAGCTAGCTGTCCTGCATGTGTGGTGGACCAGCTGAATTTGAAGAGTTGTTCATACTTGTGTGAAAGTGTTTAGTAGACGTGTGACATTTACTGTCGAATCTCTGCCCCCTGAGAACTCTATTCAATGTACCTGGAACTGTCTGATAAGGTATCCCTATTGCTTCTTCCTGTGTGAGCTTTTTTTTCTTGTTTTATACTTGTCTGTTTCTATAAGCATTAATTTTTTTTTAAGGCACATCATGCCTCATGCTTGAAGTGAAAGTTATATGGAACACTGTGGAGGGGTTTTTTTGTGAGGAATTAAGGGGGTTTTTTGCCTGGTTCTGTGCTCCTAATTTTTTTCCAGCTAAATACTTCAGTCTTTGTAAAGACTTAATAACATGATTGAGTAGGTAAAGTGAAATGGAATTGCTGTACTGGAAAGTTTCTGCTGAGCCTGTGGCTAAGCAGTTTCTGCTCCTCTGGCTTGTGTTCAGATATTCCAAAGAACTTGTTTATGTAGTGAATTGTAGGACCAGGAAACTGATATCGTGTGAAAATACAGAGGCTTTCTCTTCCCTGTCCCGCCAGCTCTTTAGGAAATGTTATTTTTCATGCATCCCGGGCAGGCCGCCGCGCTGAAAGCCGCGCGTTCACTGCGCCTCGCTCGGAGCGCCGCGGGCGGGGAAGGCGCCCGGAGGCTGCAGAGGCGCGCGGTGCCGCGCGGGGGCGCCAGAGGCGCGGCGAGCCCGCCACGTCACGGCCACCGCAGCTGCGGAAAGGCGAAAACCCCACCAAAAACCCCACCAAAAACCCCACCAAAAACCCCACCAAAGCCCCAGAGCGCTCCTACTGCCTTCGCAGTTACACACCGGCAACTGCCATTTCCTGCGTGAACATTAACAAAACCGTCTATAGAGTAATTTGGTTTTAGAGTAACTTAATTTGGAGAAACCTCGCTGTTTATATCCAGTCCACTACTGTAACTATTTTCATAATCTGATCTAGTCCCATTTTGTGACAAATTTCTGGTTTTGCCTTCTGAAACTCCTGTTCAGAAGGTCTTTTCTAATCAATGTACTTTTTTTTTTTTTTTATATTCAGTTGATATTCTGCATATGCCCAAAGAATACGGAGAAATTACAGAGGAATATAAGGTTTTGAGTACCATGCTTGCATTATTGCAGGGAGAAGAAGATCTAGTCAAATCTAAAATTCTTAGGAAACCAGTCTTTGTTGCTTCATTTATTTGCAAAACAGCTTGTTCTGTTTAAAGGACTTCAGCCAGCTGAGGAGAGGGAAGAAAAATTCTTACTATTTAATCTTATCTCATGGATTGGTGCTGTGGAGAAAATCTGGATGCTTCTAATCCGGAAAAATCTGAAGATCCAGTAAAACTGCAATCCAGAAAATCTGCAGATCCTTCTGCAGAGGTTGAAGCAGAGTAAGAGAATAATGACATATTTGATAATTTGAATTGCTTTTCATCAGGTAGGATTTATATGGAAACTGAAGACCGAAGTATGCTGGAGTCCTCTGGCAAGTGATGATGACATATTTATAATTTTTAAAATAACTACAGTTCTTAGTTTCACATATTTTAAAGAAAGAAGTAAGATTAAAATTTTGGGAGACAAGTTTGTTTTGAGAAGCACATCTGTTATATATATATCTCTCATGTTTCATGGCAAAATCTGTAAAGCTAAATTCTGCCCCTCTGTCACTGGTAGCAGTCTCAGGTAAGGATGGCTGTGCCTGCTCAGCCCAGAGGCACGAGCAGCAGGATGTCTCAGAAAACTGTCACTGGGGTTAGCAGGTACTGTTGTTTCTCCCATCCCATTCTCCTGTCTTCCTGCAATGTGTGACCTTTGATTTCCTGAGATAGATGTTATCTTTTCATGTAATAGTGCCTGTTAAGATTGTCTGGCATAGATTGTCTGACTACTTTGCAAACCTATGTAAGAGCTTATGGTACCATCTGTACATGGTATTGAGCTTCACATGGTATTATTCATACAACATGGTGTTATGTGAAAAAGCACCCCTAAAGCCTAGTTAAAACATAATAGAGTTAAGAAGACGGGGAGATAATTAGTTTTTCTAGACACGTGTGATAAAATTGACCTAAATGAATGGCAAAGTATTCTATTTGTTTATGTTTTTGAAAAACGTGATTAAGAAGATGTGGTAGTGAATGTTTAACTCTGGGTAGAAATTATGGTGAGACTCTTAAGAATTTACCTGGCTTCAGAAAATAATATCTAGATAAAGGTTGGAAAGACTAAGAAGGTGTGACTAACCAAGATTATAGAAAGCCAGATTAGGAAGGAGAATGGATAGTATTTCAAAATATTAAACTTCTTTATGTGATTTTATGAGGAAAAAAATATATATTGTGATTGAAGCTGTGCTTTTCCTATGTTGTAAGCACCTGAAAGATTAAGTACGTTCTTTGAAAGCAACTAATCTTTGTACTTCTTAGGGTTTCACATGGTAACCGTTGATAGGAGATCAGCTTGGAGATGAAAGTACACTTATTCTAGCAAAGCAGGGTGAGATATGGAATTAGTCTTGGCAACTATTCAGAATTGGCCATATTAAAAAAATAGAAATATTAGAAATATTCAGGATCTCCATTTCTATTCTGTTGTTTAAAGCAGAATTTTTAAACGTCTCTCACGGAGGTTTTATTTGTATATTTCTCCAATTCCATTTAGCCATTATCATTGCAGGCTTAGTAGTAAAAAGAACTCTTACTAAAGGTAACTCTGGTGCACTCTCACAATTTGTGTGCATGCATGTGTAATGTGTAAAAAATGGTGAAAAAACCCTTTTCATCCTGTATTATGTGTCCAGATATGGTAAGCTAGAGAAAAATAAACCTACATGGATTAGTTTTAATGTCTAATTCTTTCAGGTTTAAAATACCTTAAAAAAAAAACTTGTGTTTTTAAGAACAGAGCAAGACTTTGCAACATTAGAGGATAATGCTAGTTGGAAGGAATGTAAAAAAATCTCTAGTCCAATCTCCTGGTCAAAGCAGCATCAATTACATGAGACCAAGTCTTTACCCAGTCAGGTTTTGAAAACTTCCAAGAGAGGAGACCGGACAACCTTTCTGTGCAGTCTTTTCCAATGCTTCACTGTCTTCATAGTGAACAGACTTTCCTTTACATCCAACAGTCCAAATCTCTCGTTTCAACTGCTGCCCACTGCCTCTCATCATCCCACGATGCAGCACTTGGGGGACCAGGCTCCTTTTTCTCAGGAGCTTCCCACAGGTGCTGGAGGGCTGCCCCTTTGCCTGCCCCAGGCACTGCCTTCTGCAGGCTGAACAAGCTCTTTCCCTCAGTCTCTCCTCACAGGCCTTGTGTTAGTGCCCTGGTGTTTGATCATCTGCACAACCCCTGCACAATCCCTTGTTTGTCTGTAGCCCTCCCTAGAGACCAGGGATGATGCAGTAGAACAGAGGGTTCATTGTCATTTGGAGTGGTTTGAGGTTTTGTTTTTTTTTTTTTTAATTTGGGTATCCCTGTCCCCCTTGTCCTAATCTTTTTTACTGTTTTATGTCAGATATGTAATTCCATATACTTTTGGGTATTTCACCTTCTGTTTCAAACACCTCTTTATTGTGCATTTATTGCACTGGAGAGGCTTGTATTTGAGTTTGTTGAAGAAATGCCAGATCAACAAAGGGACACTTAAAATGGAATGTATGATTTTGAATATATTGAATATACAGTAACAATATAGGTATTGATGTTGCTGCCACAAAGGCCTTTTGCTTTTCAAGAAGCTCCACTCTTAAGGGAGTATAGAACAGGGTAATGAGTAAAAAAGAGACTTCAGGTACCAGGCACCCTCACTGGGCAACCTGTTCCATGGTGCTCTAGTAGAGACATATTTCCCAACATCCAGTCAGAACATCCTAATCTGTAACTTGTGGCCATTGTCACTTCCTTCCCGAGGGACTCGCAGGATGGAGTGGGAATTGAGTATGTGTTCCATATACCTGCACTTTTTTTTTTTGTTTTGTTTATAATTGTAGGTATGAAGTGAAGACAAGAAGACAGTGTGAGAAGTAAGTACCAACGTAATCAGGGCTATCACTTGAAATTTCAGAATTCAACAGATGAGAAGGTCAGTGAGGGAAGGCAGTGGCTGTTTGTGCAATACTACAACTTTATGCTCTGGGTTCTTGACACACAGCTGTTTGGTAAGCTCAGAATAACAAAGGACTGTTTGGAAGGGGATGGCTGTTACAGACTGCTGTGTAATCAGAAGTCAAGGACTGCCATGAAGATGATGGTTGCAAGGGAAGTCATGCGTGTTGTAATTGATTCCCTCTGGAGAAGACAGTGCTGCTGAAAATAGCTGGGTTGGGTGTGAACACTGCTGCATTTTAACTACTTGTGCTGTCAGCTATTATTGATAGGCATGTCTGGGTTGTGTCTAAAAATGTGGAAATATTTGGAGTGTTAAACACGGGTTTGCTCATTACTCAAGTGATTATAAATTTGGGGTTGCAGCCAGTTTTAGAGAAAGTTGGGCACTGCAATATGTTGCATCCAAAAGGAGTAGTGTCCTTAAAGTCTCCCTTGTGTACTTGTGTTTGATTTTTTCTAATCCTTTTGAGCATTTGTATTGCTTATTTGGTCATGTTTCAACTTTCTGGACATCTTCTTCAAAATCTGCAATTTCTGGTGTAGCACAGATGTTTTCCTAACTATTTTTGAGGTAGTTTATTTTTTCAGCCAGGCATCCACACTAAGCTGTTTAAATCTCTCCCATGAATTGCTTCATTGATTCAAAACTCTGTGGTGTAGGAACACTTGAGGTATTTCATTAGTTGTGTAATAAGATGTATGCTGGTGGCAACCATAGAGTTGTTGTGTTGTTTGTTGTCAATTCATCTCCCTTTTGAGTCCTTGTACCCATTGCACACTATTGTCTGCCTGCCTGCAGTGACTACACCAACAGTAGTGGTTGTCTCTTCCTCACAGAAGGTCCATTTAATGTCCTTGAAAGATGAGATTTTCAGTGCTACTAACCCATAAGAAATACTGTAATTTTTTTTCTTTAAGTAAGAGTTGAGAAATGAGTATACTCCTCTTCTAAGTTATTTTATCTTAAGATATCTTCTATCAGTTCCTCCTAGTGTACACTGTGTACACCTTATGAAACATTTTAATTAAAAAGCATTATTTGTGGTATTTGTCTGTGTCCAGTGGGAATTAGCGGGATGAATGTTTCCAGAAGGCTTAATTTTGCATTGGTTGCTGGGTGGTTCCCTTCCTACATCCTGTACAGTGTGAAGCCTCCTCTCTGGAATGTCTGTCTGGCCCAATAAAATGTTTGGGGAATGCAGTTACAGGGAATCCCCCACAACTGCATGTTAGGTGCTGTGCTCTGACAGGGTTATAAACACGTGGAGGTGCTTGCATATTGCAAGTTTCATCTTGAAGATAGGAGCAAATCCATGTTAATTTTTAATTTATCTTTTCTTCCATGTTGTTTCTCCACGAAAGCAAATTTTTTTGGCTTCTGTTAAAGGACAGGCTTGAACGAGTCTCAGATTTTTAGATGGATGCTGGGCAATTCTACTGAGCAAGAGGTTACATTGCTGTGATTGTGACCATCTTAGAACTTGGGCTGTCTTGAAAAATAATGTTTCTTTGTCCATAAAGCAGAAGCCACCTTATTTCTGCTAAAAATGATGTTAAAAATGGTTGAAAACTAATTTCATTTTTTTTAAAAGCACTGACAGCAGAACGATGTGAGAATAACAGTCCTGAACAGTCTGCCTATAAGTAAGAAAAGGATGGTGTTAAGTTTCAAAATAATTAAGTTTTGAAAAAAGAATTAGCATGTATTTCTAACTTATTTTCATATTTATGTTATGTACCTCAGTGCCATTATCTTGCATTTTTGTACTCCTGGCACTCTGTCTTTTAGTTCAGCTACCTCATTGGCATTAAGAAACAACAGGGAATGAGCTGGAAGTACAAAGCAGTTTCCTTTCCTTTTTTATAACATTTAGATGCTTTCTGAGATACTTGAGTAAATATTTAATTTGTAAACTGATTGTCCTATACTTTTTTTAGGTGTAGATTAATATATTTGATTTCTAGTACTGTTTGTTTTCTTGATTATCTGATCTTAAATTATCCACAAAACTGCTTGGTTTAGAAGTTGTATATTTTAACAATGGCCGTTCAAATTGTTTTCCTTCATAGGAAATTGTAGCAAATTGTAGCACTGGAAAGAACCACTGGAGGTCTTTCTCTGGCCCTTTAGAAACAATCTTTTAACATCTTTTTATGCCAACATATGTCATAAGTACTCTATAAAATCTAATCATGGAAACTTGGACAATTTGTACCAGTGCTTAATTGTTCTTCCCTCTAGACAGATTTTTCCTGGTGTCTACTCTAAATCACTTTGACCACAATGCAAGCTTTTCTGATTTTTCACCTTCTCATCTTTTAATTTTTTTCTCCCCTTAAAATGTTTTTATGTATTTTAGATTAGTTGATAAACTTCTTGCAGTCTTTCCTGCAGATTTGGGGTTTATCATCTTTCTAGGGGAGAAATTTTTTTAGAATATGATCATTGTTACTTCTAAAGACACTGTAACTTGTGCATATGTTTCTTAGAGTGTGGTATTTCCAGCCTGTATTTCTTTGGAGACTCTGTGTCCAGGAGTGGAGTAGAAAAATGTGGTTTGCAGTTGTGCTCTAGTTCATGCTTTTTAGTGCAAAGACATTGGGGTTTCTGTATTGTGGTGCCAATTCAGATGAGCTTGCTGCTCACTGTAACTCATTACAACACCATTAAGTCCCCTCGGAACTACTTTGTTCCCTCACCAAGATTCAAATATTTGTATATTTGCCACACACTTGGAAGTCACGTTGCTGTTGCTGTGAAATGTATAACAATATGGTTCTAAGTCTGCTCTGATGCAAAGACATGAAACCATCTTTGAAGCTTCCAAGTTGTGTCCTTTGGTCAAAGGCAACTGACTGCTGTCTCCCATCGCCTCAGAAGAAGACACTGAACTGGGTGGAAATGTCTTGTTGACAGTATAGTTAAGTGCAATGTGTTTTGTTGGATTTCTTTTGGTTTTAAGCTCTGTAGACATTTTCTGTCATCAGTGACCTTGCCCTGAAAGGCTTTTGAGATCGGGCAGTAGAGGTTTCTTTTCTATTGCAAGTTGTATATGTTTGTTTCTTCTCTGTACTGAAGGAATTCTGTTTTCTTTTTTTCTTTTTTTTTCTGAAGACAGGTGTTGTGTAGTTCTGGATTTTGCTCCAGTGTATTCATTCACAGTTCAATTTTGGCACAGAGATCTTAACCATGTAATCTAGTTAGAGCGTTCCTCACTCTTGTATTTCTTTTCTCCTTGTGCTTGTTCATACAGACTGCCTGTGGTGAGATGCCTGTTCTGCAAATCACACTTGGGGGCATTTTTTCCCCTGTAGTGCTTATCCTGTATAAGCTAAAATCTGTGCTTATCCTCCCTCACCTTGCCTTCCACATGAAGTGAGAAGAACAGTTGTACACTCAGTTTCTGAATTTCTCTGCCAGTGAAGGTCATCAGCTGGACACTCTGAGGGTGGTGTCTCCTCAAGTCCAAGGCTTGAGCTGAAGCTTCACAGTGACCCTTTGTGAATGGATCTGGAATTTCTGTCACAGGAGAAGCCTACAGGACTGTATCCCTCACCTCCCTGTTTCTGCTCTTACTGCTGGATCTGCTATGCTTCTTCCAGCATGGCCCCCATGCTGGTGGGGGTGGTGGGTTCTCATAGGATATCAGAAGTACAGGAGTCTTCCTGTGTTGTTACCCCTGGGGCCATTTGCTAGATGGGATGTAGCCTTCAAGTTGCTTTTAGAAAAACTTAGTGATAAAATATTTGGATTTCTCTGATGTGTGGCTGTTGGATGATACAATGATTTTAAAATCTAAAACCCCCTTTTAGCTTTACAGAAATGATCCAGAAAATATTACTTTGGTGTTGACTGGCTCTTGTCTTCCTTAGAGGATAGTCTTCAATTTTTATTTATTTATTTATTTGTATTTATTTTTAAATTCCTTTTAAGGCTAAAATATTTTTTAATTGCAGAAGGAGGTCTTGGGACAATAAATAGATTGACATCATGACCAACCCAAAGCCTGTCTCTGTAGTAAGAAGAAGCCAACACATTTGAAACATCTTTGCAGAGATTATTAATGAATAAAGCTAGGTAGATGTTTTTGATTAACTGAGTGTTCCTGATGGTCAGGGCTGGATGTCACGTTATGCAGTGCAGCTTTGGGACAGCAGAGGGTAGTGTTGATGCAAGATAAAAAATGAGGATTTTTCACATGGAGCTTGGAATTTTTTTCCCCCCTAATATATAGTTAATTGGAACTGTTGACATGTTATTGTTTAGTCATCTTTGGATTGCCGCCTTGTCTTCGTAGCATCCCTTTATGGATTTGCTAAGTAGTTTTGTGGACAATCCCCCAATTAAGTATGAATGTTTTCTCATTATTTTTGCTGTCACAAAAAGTGCTTCCAAGATGTGTGTTCTGATATGGCTTGTTTTTCCTTCAGTGTTGTGAAAGAACTGTTCCTTCATTGTTCTAGATTGAGGAATTGATTATGCTGGAACTTTCCAGAGAGTTTTTCTTCTGGAGATAAAGTATAAAAAAATAACAGTAAAGGTCTGGAGACAAAGTTGCAGTTATTCCATCTCTTGTTGGACAGCCCTACTCTCTACTCCTGTGTTTTATTTACCACATTCTTGCAATGTCTCTGGCTGCTGTTCACCAGAGTTGTGTTTTATTTGAATGTCAACAGGTGGGCTGTTATTTAAGACCCGCTTTTAAGGAATGTTACTGCTTTGCCAGGGATCATTTCAGTTCTGTGGAGAGGTCCTGAGCTTTCCAAATCTAAGTTTGTGATAGTTACATGGTGTTGTTGATTTTTGTGGCAAATCTGCTCTAAGTGACTACATAGGAGTATTTTTAAGGACTATTTTTGGTGACTTTTGTCACCTACTTTTTCAGTGATCCCAGTTTACCACCCCCTCACCCTGTGAGCAGTTGTCTTGGCACAGCTGTGCTGGAGGCAGTTGCAGTGATGTGCTGGGCCACACAGGGTGTGAAAATATCCTCAATTTTTCTTTGCTGCCAAAGCACCCTGTGCGGCCTTGAGGTTGGTGTTAATTGGGGGTTGGAATTGGTAATCCTTATGGAAGTGAGATACCTTCAGTTTGGTCACTGCTGTATTCTAACTGTATTGTGATGTTCTTATGGTGATGGAAATGGTTTTGAACTGAAAGAGAGTGGGTTTAGATTGAATATTAGGAAGAAATTATTTACTGTGAGAGCAGTGAGGCAGTGGAACAGGTTCCCCAGAGAAGCTGTGTCTGCCTCATTCCTGGAAGTTTTCAAGGCCGGGTTGGACATGGTTTTGAGCAACCTGGCCTAGTGGAAGGTGTCCCTACCCATGGTGGGGGGTTGGAACTAGATTTATGGTCCCTTCTAACCCCAAACTTTCTGTGATTCTATGGAATTCTGGTATGGGCTTATTTGATATCGAGCTGACAAAAACAACTGCTTTGTGAGTGAAGCTTTCTACTTTGCAAAATGATCTAAGCTGTAGTGTTAGAAAACACCCCTTGTAGGTACAAGATGTAGTAGGTATAGTAGCAAACTCACTGAAGACCTTTGGGTACTGATTCTACCTCTCATCATGGTTTTCCCACATGGATAATTTTACAGGTACTACAGTGTGATTTTATTGAGAGAAGATCTTATGTAGACAGGTTTGAAAAAAAAATTTGTAGGCCCTGATAACTCTTTCCCCAATCTGTCTTCATTCTTCTGCATGTTTCTGGGGTGGTAGGGTAGCTTTTATTGATGGAATCTGTTGGGAGTAGAAAACAGGAGATGTCTGGTAGGGGTAGAGCTACGATGGAGGAGTGGATAGAAAGGTATTAGTGTACTATTGGGCTTTAGCTACAGGAAACACTGCTAGCACTGGCTATAAACATGTTTTGGAATATCACTTGCATTCTTTGTGCTTCAACCCTAACCCTTGTTTCTACAGCTTACCCTGAGCCAGCTGTTTCTGTTTGACTGATGGCATGGCAAACAGTGCCAGCCTACTCCAAACTGGCAGAAGACCAAAATGGAAAGGCATTTTTCCAGTTTGACCTTTCAACCAGGGGAGGCTCAAAGAAAGGGACATGGGGGACTGGGTTGTTTGGGTCTGTAGTGGGAAGGTGTGCCTTCTGTGGCACCACTATTTAAATTTTCACTAGGAGAATGCAGGGCATTAATAATCCACCTTCTTGAGATCTTGTGATGGGTGAAGTTTGATGGGGGGATTTGTCAGTGTGGGACACTTCAGTCATGTTGAACAACTGTAGAGAAATTGCCCAGATCCTGTGAGCGAACTCAGGTAATTCCTGGCCAGAACATTCCAGTTTGCACATTGTATTTAACTGGCTGCTCCTCTTGTGAAAGTCAGTATTAAAAACCAGTTTATTATGGGTAATAATCATGACCTCAGCAGGATCATTGGATTTTCACTCCTGAAATCAAATAGTAGCCATTAACAATATATTTCATTGTATTGGGAAGGAAATTATTTGTAAGTGAACCTTAACCTTACAGTTATTAGATTTATCCTGTGCTTTACTCGGGATAAATTCTGTTCTCACTTTTTTAATGCATTGTTAAGACTTTTTGCCTGGCATGGTATTACCAGAAGACTGGAAGATTTTTTTTGTCTTTTTTTTGGAATTGGTTCCTCTGCATTTAATTTGTTTGGAAGCAGTCTCAACTGAGGGGCAGTACTTGCACTAAAATCCTAAGAGCAATACTTATTTAAAACAAGGGTATTTCACAGTCACAAAATAGTTGTAATTAGGAGGCACCCTCATAGTGCTTTTTTATTTAGGTTTAAACAGAATTTCCTGCTTTTCAGTTTGTTTCAGTTGCCTCTTGTCCTTTCACTGGGCACCTCACCTCTGAGCCCATCTCTGCCTTCTTTAATCCTTCCCATCAGGTTACATTACTGAGATCCTCCTGAGCCTTCTCTGCTCAAGGCTGAACAGTCCCAGCTCTCTCGGCCTCCCCTCATGGCAGATGCTCCAATCCTTTAATCATCTTAGCTCGCTGGACTTTTTCCAGTGTGTGTCTCTTGTTCCAGAGGGAAGCCCAGCAGTGCCCCAGCCCTGCAGCAGTGTCCCCCAGGTGCTGAGCCCGGGGAAGGGTCCCCGCAGCCTCATGCAGCCCTGGGTGCTCTTGGCTGCCTTTGTGACCAGGCCACGTTACGGACTCCGTTCATCTGCTCCACCAGAATTCCCAGGTTCCTCTCTGTAAAGCTGTTTTCCAGTAGGTTGGCATCCAGCCTGCAGGGCATTTTTCTTTGCTGAACTTCATGAGATCTGGCCGCCCATTTCTCCAGGCCTTTTCTGTACCTTTTTTTTTCTCAGCAGGAGGCCCACATTTTCCCTAGTCGTCTTTATACTGCTCAGTTACTTGTAGAAGTGCTTCTTGTCCTTGTAGTAGTGCTTCTTGTCCCTGACCATTTTCAGTTCCAGGCAGGATTTGACCTTCCCAAGCCTGTCTTTGCACACTAGGTCAGTGTCTCTACATTTGTCCTAGCTCACCTGACCCGACTCCCACCTCTTGTGTGCATTCTTTTTAAGAATTGTCAAAAGTTCCTTGTTCATCCATGTGGGTCTCCTGGTACCTTTGCATGATTTTCTGCGTGTTGGCTCTGAAGCGCATCCCTAAATTCTGCTCTCATGAAGCCCAGACTTATGATCCTGCAACTTGCCTGGTTTCATTTGCCTTGGTTGTGACTTAAGGCTTGGTTCCTGGCAACTTGCCAGGCTTGAGTGTCAGCAATCTGCATTGATTGGAGCTGGCCAGGTCATGTGTTTTAATCTGAACTAGAGTGTTTGTATTGGATGTTCATATCTTGAATGAACCAGGCAGGCCAGGTCTGGGTGAGTGCTAAATGTTCCTGCAGAAGGCTATACTTTCTTCTGACATGTTCTTAACTTATATTTGCTGATACATCTGTTCCTTTTGTTGGTCTCATGTATCAGTTCTGGTACTGATGCCATTAATGTCTCCCACTCCAATTGCTGGTCACAGATTTAGCTTAGAAAAAGGCTTCCATCTAGTTAGATGTAATTAAAATTACTCCTTTGCTAGACCTTTTACTCATTCCTTTAATGGAGTTTATATTTGCGTAGTCTGACCATACCCTGGGTTGTTCTGAGATCATGTTGTAACTCAAAGCATTTCTTCCTGGTAAAGTTGTTGTCCTATCCTGCATGTATACACAAAACAAAACCTGCACAACTAGCCTAGGAATTCTATAGACTGTTCTGTTTGTTACACCTCCAAAATCTGCTCAATACCCATGTGGTCATTGATAAGTTTCATGTACCATGGGTATGACCAAGTTCTGATGGGATTCTGGCAAGTGATCTATCTGCTTCTTCAGGAGTAGTTTTGTCAGTGGAATTTATCCAATACCTTTCCTCAAGTTCTGCTTCTTCTCCCCACACCCCGTTATCTTTAAGCAGTGCCTCCAGTTACCTAAGCAGTCGCTGTACTGGGTGATATTAAAGGAGAGTGAATACACTGCTCTAAAATGCTGTACCTCAGACAGATTCTAGTTAGTATCCAGTGTGCCTGGTTATCACAGATGGTGAAATGCTGGCAAAAATGCTTACAAAGTGATTTGAGAAGGCTCTGCTTGCTGTCAGTCACTACTGCCAAATTAGCTTAATGAAAACCAGCTGTGGGAAAGTGCTCTGCTGCAACTGATAACTTTATTTCCTTGTCTGAGGTGTCGTGGGCCTGGGGCTGGTGATAACGAGCTGCTTGGATGCAGTGAGGATCTTAAGGTGGTTGCAGTTCTCTTCCATATGTGCAATTTTGAAGTTGGCCCTAAATCCTGTGTTTGGCTTGCGTTTCTCCATATGGAATCCTTGGCCTTGAGATGCTGGGGTTTGTGTATCGCCTGGAATAGCATCTACTACGGTTAGTGTTGCCATTTCTTGATTTGGTTTGGGAGAATTGGTGTGCGTGTTTGTTTTAGTATGGTTTAAAAGGAATGTCAAGGTTATCCAGCCTGAGAAAGATGCTCTTTTATTACAGTTTAAAAACCTCATAAAACCAAAGAACCTCTTTCCCTGCAACCAAACCCTGACTTAAAAAAACAACAGCTTAAGTCATTTAGAAACATAGTTTGCTTTCTCTGAGTGACCAGCAGGCCTTTGTGTTTTGTAAACTGCTGTCTCAGGCTTCTGCAATATTTTTTATTTGTAGAATGCCCTACTCATTGATGTCTCCATTTAATCTTCTCCTCTCTTTCCCTATCATCTGCTCAGTTGTGCAGGCAATTTCATAGTCAAACTTAGGGCCAAAAAGTTGCCAACACTGATGACTTGTCACAAACCAAGAAAAGGACTTTTTCCATTTCTGAATTGATCCCAGACCTGCCAACATCAAGCTGTTGGAGTTTTTTGCCAGTCAAATGAAGTTGTGTTAGATGAGGCAGCTGTTTTAGAACAAGGTTAATAAAATGACTGTTGCCTTTTATAAGGAGTTCTGCTAGTGGAGTAATCCAGAACTGGTGAAGCTCTAAAATTTGTGAATCCCAGTGAGCCTGTGAAATCCTGGCTGGAAGCATACTTCAGCAGGTGGCTGGAAATGCTAATAGGGAATGGAGTTTGTTGTGGAGCACTGTGGAAGTTTTGTCTTTCTGAGATTACAGTGGATTTTCTTTGTGGAAATTGAATTAGGAAGGGAGTTGTTCTTGGCAACTCGGTTTCTGAAGTTTCAGCATTTGGTGAAATAGAGTTGGCAGTTTCACAGGATCTTCATAAGAAAAAAAAAACAGTACTTCAGTGATACTGCTACTTCTGGGTGCTGGATTACTGTTCCTAAGCAAGTTTATCCCTTGTCTTGATATTTTCGTTAAAGTAGTCTGTTAATGTGGATTGGTTTTTTTCTTTCTGTTTCTAGAGTGGTTTTTTTTTTTGTTTGGTTGGTTGGTTTGGGTTGTTTTGTTTTGTTTTTTGTTTGTTTGTTTGGTTTGTTTTCTAGAGGCATTTTGATTGCTTGTTGCAAAGATGCAAGAGACTTTGTGGTTTTTCCGAATAGGGCATCCAATATGTCTGGGTGCAGTGTAGTTCTCTGCAATTCTCTGGTCATTTACTGCCTATTCCAGTTTTGCACACAAGCTTTGTGTCACTGTAAGATCTTTTTGATACAATTTATCCTCGGACAGTGTAAGTTCTTGTAGCTGGAGATGAGACTGGCATCTTTTTTTTGTCCTTTTCCCACTTAAAGGAGTAGCAACTTGATTGTGCTTTTAGTCACTGCTGACTTGGAAACTACACTCTGAGTTATTTTTTATAGAAAGGCTTGCTTCCCTTGTGAAACACTTTAGTGAGATGCTCAGCAGTTTAATTTCATTGATCCTAGACTGGGACCAATGTTTCTTCTTATTTAATCTTCTGGGTGCCTTGGACTTAATTTAATGGGTTTTTTGGTTGGTTTTGTTATTTTTGGTTTTTTTCCTCACTGGCTTGTTTTCTCTGCCAAGTGCTAATTTAAAGGGATTCATTGTATTTTTGTATGTGGTGTGATAGGAGAAACACTTTTTCTTTAGATTGTCTCCAGCTGTATTTGTCCGGGGGCTGGGTAGTGTGTGTTGTGATCAACTTCCACTCCTGCAGCTGCTATTTCAATTAGTTTTTCATTGTCTTGCAATTTCTGCACATGGAAATGAGGCACTGCTGAGAAGCATTTAGTCCATCTCTGCATTATTTTTCTTATGTTTTGATGAACCTTTTCTTTTAAAATTCAAATTAAACACTTCTGTAAAAGAAAATAATAGGAAATGAGAATCTCTATATGCACCATTCAAAGTTACTGTGTTTTTTGTTTGGGGAGCTTTTTTTTGTTTGGATTTTTCCTCTGAGTATGGGAGCTTTCATAGTCTAGCAGGTACTCTGAGAACACCTTTATTTCAGATTTGCTTGTGTCAGTGTTTGGTTTGGGACATGAAGACTTTTGTAGACATAATGCCCTTTTGTAGACCAGTTAGTGTGTCAGTAAGGTGAAAACAAGCTGCTCCTCAAGCCCTTCGGCTTGGGAAGAATTTATACTTGGTATCTCTGTATGTGTCAACTACCCTATAAAATCCCCTACTGTGTAGGATGTCTCAAATCAAAATTTTATTGCACATTTTGGAAACTTGGCAAATTTTAGGATTTGATGGACTAGAAATCTCTTCAGACTTTGAAATCAATTGTGGCAATGCTGTTAAAAGCTAAACAAATTCCACAAACTTCCCCCTGGCCCCAAACTGGAAAAATGCATAAGTGAAAAATAGATCCAGCAGACTTTCTGTTCAGCATCACCTTTCATGTTAATAAATGATCTAGGTCCTTGTAATGCAAAAGAAATTCAAGCATGGTCATTTTCTAGACAAGATGCCTATAAAACACTTGCATTCAGGAGATGTTTTATGCTCATACCTTGTACCTTACTCCTTCCTATGATTTGTTTGTGCTCTGGGCAGAGACAAGAGAGATGTCAAGTCTCACTGTAAAGCTGTACATATTACCTTTTTGGCAATTATTGTGGCAGTTGGGCCAGATGTTCTGTGCTTTAAGGTTTTGGGATGCTTTTGACCACTGGCTAAATATCATAAGTTGTAGATCATTTTCAAACAGACTCAAGAATGTGAGTTTCCTGATGGAAGTATTTGTACTTCTGCTCTTGAGAAACGTTCCTGAGAGGTAGCTCAGAAAAGCCAACACACAGAGGTTTTTCCATATGAGGGAAAGAGAAGAAAAAGTAGTTGAGTGGCTCTGGTAGGCATAAACCCAAGACCAGGCTATTAAAATAGTTGTTGTCCTGATTGTTATTAATTGTGTGTATATATCTTCATTTATGTAAAACAAAGAAGAATGGGCATCCAGTTGTGTGAGTATATGTAAGTTTGAGACACAGCTCTTAGACTGTGTTTTGTTAAGGTAAAAACCCATGTCCATATTTAGTAAAAGTGCTACAAGAATAAACCATTTTATTTCTAATTATTAATGCTTTGCATTTTAAAGTAACTAACCTAACAATATGTATTTTGTTTGCCATATGAAAATACAGAATTAATTTTCTCAGTGCTGTATAGTTCCCCAACTGCCAGTACCCTTTTTCTGTCTTGTCACATAGATGGTTATCTTCTAAGAGAGAATTTGTACTGTTTTGTAATTTATTGCATGTTCTGCTATGGAATTTGGGAGTATGACTGGCTTCATGCTATAGTAATAATTGAAACCAAAATATGAGGCTTGGCTGAGGAGATCATGAGCTCCTTAAAATACTGAGAGTCTGCTTGGGATTAGCTAAAGGATTTCTGTCTGTTGAGAAAAGAACCTCTCAGATACCAGCTTTATTG
Organism: Climacteris rufus; assembly: GCA_013398175.1. Taxonomy (NCBI): domain Eukaryota; kingdom Metazoa; phylum Chordata; class Aves; order Passeriformes; family Climacteridae; genus Climacteris; species Climacteris rufus. The sequence continues at coordinate 67,277 of VZRZ01005676.1, forward strand.
GTAGTTTGGCCTGGGCATTTCTGTGACTCTGTGGTAGTTCTGTACCTTTTCTACAGCTGTGTCCCTCAAAGCCATGTACATCTTCACTGAATGCCTGCAGCACCTTGTTCTCTCCTTCTCCTTTGCCTTTGGGAACTGTCCATCTCTCTTCTGGAAAGAGCAAGGTAAGAGGCTGATGCTGTTGGCCTTCCCCGGAATAGGCAGCTGCGATGGACACCCAGGAGCTGCACATCTCTGATGCTCAGAGTGAAGCATCATGTTGGTCATGGCTTTGCAAAGTTATGTAGTAGATCCAAATAAATACTGATCTTATGAGCAAAACATACCAGCCCTTCCTGCTACCAAACAGTTATTTGGGCGCTGCTGAAGACAATAGCAATGTAATATCCTTCTGAAGCATTTGCCAGCTGGCGCAGGACACCACATCTTTTCATTCTGTTCAATCATTGCAGAATAGAGAAAATTGGTGTGCTCAGACCGTTTTAAAAATGCATCTGTTTGTGAGTGTTGTTTCTTGTTCAGTTCATTTGCCACTTCATTACAAATGTCCTGATGAAAAAGGAGCAATGCACAAAACAGCAAGTGTAAAAACGTTTGGTTAGGTTCCATGAAATTCATAAAAATTTTTCAAAGAAATATTTCTACATCTCTCAAGTTCGGTGTCACTAAGAGAGCTGTATTTTCAATCAAATGACAGGAAATTGAGAGGTGATAGAGAATGACTCTTCTGTTTACAATGTAACCAGTAGATCTTGATGCCACATTAAATTCTCCAGACAAGTGATAATACTTTGCTATATTCATTCTTATCTCTCAAGCCTTTTATCCAAGGGTCTTTGGAAAAAATCAGATTGTTTATTTTTATAGATGAGAAGCAATTTAATCAAAGGACTTGTTCAGGGCTGCATGGGTTATAGCAAAATTACCCCTGTGGGCTGTGGCTTAGTTTGCTCATGAGTTTGCAGAGACAAACCCTGAACCAGCTGTGCTGCCCTCCCTGGAGCAGAGCTTGTGCTGAGCCTCAGCACTCCACGTCAAGTTTCCCGGTGTGAAAGCTGGCTGCTCCAGGCTGAAGCACAAAAGGGACCAGATCTCTGGGCAGAGTGGATGGCCAAGGAATTTGGGTTCAGATCTAAGCTTGGCTGTGAAGTCAGCTGTCAATACAATGGGTGTGTTGGGTCAGCCACAGAAATGGAGAGAGAACCTACTGGCCTTCTTTAGTACTGTGTGCTTTATAAGTGAGGACAGTATTTAAAGAGATACTGGCTAGAGCAACAACGCAGAAACTTTTTTCATTTGTACAGTGAATTTCTATTTAGATAAGAATGAAATCTTTCTATTCTTATGATATCTCATGATATTTGTTCTCAAATGGGGGTGAATCTTCCCTCACAGGTATGTTATGTGAAACAAGCACCATCCCATTCCCACATCTCCATACCAAAACAAGTATAGCCAGATGGCACACAAGACAGGCATTCAAATTTAGTGCAACCTTATTTAAGACAATTTCTTGAATCCAGAGTTTATTGGAAATAGTCTTTACAATCAGATGTTTGCTGTTGCTGAAGATGTGTCCTGCTGCCAAGTGACTTTTCCTTTCCCATAAAGGGACTAATTTTTAACTTTGAACCTGGGTCTCCTATCAGCTGCAGACAGCACTGGACTGAAACTCTGCATGTGTTTTGCGTGCCAAAACTTGCAGTCCCTTTATTTTCTGCTATTAGCTCTCACTTCTATGATTATGAGGTGTGCCTGTGCTCTGTGTGTGTCATCTTTATGTATTTCTCATCTTAGATATTGAAAATGTTAGAATTAGGCTGCTCACTTGAGATTGTAACTCCTTGTGGTGTCTCAACACGGGAGCACTGCTGATTGTTTTTGACAGAGTACATGTAGGAGCTGAGGTTACCAGTAAGAGTGGTATTGTATCTGTTTCCTTTGACCTTCACTGACTTTGTGGGAAGTGGAGCTTAGGTGATGTCTTAATTAGTGCCTTGAGCTTTAAATTGTGAATACGAGTAACTCAGAACATCCTTGAGCTGTGGTACAAGAGATGTTATTGTAGTGACCAGTGTCCTCAACACAGAGCCATCTCACCATGTTCAGGAAAAGGCAGAAAGTAGGAAAATCATTGACACGATGGAAGAAAAAGCTTAGTAAAGCAAAATAAACCAAACTGGGGGAGCTGGGAGCCCAACATTAATGCAAAGTAGGATACTTAGTAAGTTAGTAGGATGGCATTTGTCATTAAATTGAGTAAATTACTTAGCCCTTCCCTAAATCCATCTTCAGCAAGTAAAACAATGCATTAGGAAGTGAAGGTTGCCCTGTCAAAATATTTATAGGTGCAGGCAGTTGTTGTATTCTACTGAATCTGAGGAAGGATGTCCATGCTGTAGGTAACTCTGTAAAACAGAACTGAAATTATTCAGTTGCCTTCAATTCTTTGGATGTAAGAATTATCCAGAATGTTGAGTAGTCATGATAAGAGTGGGTCTTATTCAAAATACTTTTTCTTTGGGGCGGGAGGTGTTCTAAGACAGATCTTCTTGCCAAATGAATCCTGACAGTAGCATGTTTTCTGAGAGTGCACAGCTCACTTTTGTGAGCTTCATTTCCTGACTAGATGAAACATAAGAATAGTTTTTGTTATTATTGATCTCTTTGTCAGTAAGTTATGAAGAGTTTTATGCATTGTGTTCCTTCTCTTCTGTGTGTAATGCTCTAGAATATTAATCTCAAATAGAAAATATATTATGGCTAATGATATAAATAAATGATGGCTATTGGGGTGTTTGATCTTGTCCTTTTCAGTAATCGTGAGAAAATGTGAGACAGCTTAATGACAGACCCTTATGGATGTTCTTATAATTCTGCAATAAAAATGAAGCACCTAATTTTTTTTTTCATTCTGACTGAATCAAAATTTAATTTGTTAATGTTACTGCAATTGCCATCTCCAGTCCAGCTGATGGAGCTCTGCAGGATGTCTGGATCAAGCTCTGGAGGTATAAATTGCATTAGATGTTATTAAATACAGGTTGCAGTTCTGTAGGAATGCATAGGTATGGAATGAGAGGCATTGATTATCCATATGAGAAAGCAACGCAGACCTCAGAGCTTGAATGTCTGAATGAGGATGTGCCAAATCACAGCCTTATGTTGTGATGTATTCTCATATTCCCTGTTTGGCTTGGCCTGTGGAGTGTATTGCTGTAATGGTATGTGGTATTGAGGCTGTGCTAAGCTTTTATTATTAAACTCTTATAACTCCTGTGGGACTAACGGTTTGTGGTTTCTCAGGACCACTTCCAAAGCAGCATGCAATAATTTTAAATTTTTTTTCCTGGGGAAGTTACTTTATTGCTGAAGTCTGGTTTTGCTTTTTTTCCCCTTCTTTTTTCTATTATTAAAAACCCCACAAACCTTTCCCCCTGCCGACCGCCCCCAAAAAAAAAAAAAACACAAGGGGATTTTTC